>CM047817.1:2109927-2515929 GCA_026214975.1 Gentiana macrophylla
AGAATTATTAAACCATCTATCCTAAAAAGTTTAACCTTTTGGCGGAAAAGATGTTAATTCAGGTGGTTCACAGGCGGAAGTTTTTGGTGATGTCTCTCTCATGCAGTTTGAATCCGATGTTCCTACGATGCTTACACGTGTCTCAGCACACCGCGTGGAGACACCACCTAAAAACCTCCCGTTTGGGAGTTTTGCCTAGTATCTCTATGCATGAAATGCTGGGAGAAATGATCGACCATGCGCCATTTGAATCACGATTTAAAAATAGCCAGGTTTTAAAATGAGATAGTCGGCATGTGATGGTATCGTATGTCTCCACACCATGTAGACAGAGCATTACCCATTGTTATTGTGAAACCGCACCAAACAACAACTAACCACTCCGATTTTGAGTGTAACAATTTTATCAACCAAATATTTAAAAATTAGATATCATCACTTCCAAATTACATATGCTAATTTTCCAAATAGAAAATGTTGTGAGGGAGTCCCTCACAGTGCTGGGCTGGATTAAATGCAACTACAAAATAGACTGGGCTAAAATTGAAAAGAATCTGCGTAGAGGGTGTCTTAGTTTGGGTTTCGGGCTCAATTGGTTTTATTAGTTTCGTGTTCTAATTAATCCATAAGTACGACACCTATAAATTAACAAATTTTCATGCCACAAAATCCATAAACATAATTCATTCAAATCCATAAATGAAGCTCCGGAAAGCAGTGCACCAAGCGCATGAAAACGATTACAAAATGAGTCATAATCGATTCAAATCCATAAATGAAGCTAAACATAGGGATCTAGCAAATAATAAGATATAAGGAACCGGAAGAAGGTTAATTAGCAACTAGCAAGGAAGTAAACACGAGACAAAACAGTGCTTAATCCATTTCAAATCCATAAATGAAGCTAAACATAGGGATCTAGCAAATAATAAGATATAATGGCGAGAAGAAGAAGGTTAATTAGCAATCAGCGAGGAAGTAAACACGATTATTCATTAATAAACAACGATTAATCGAATTTCCCAGTGATTAAATCAAACTAATATTGAAATCAAGCCCCACTCGAGACTACATCACGGTTTTGGTTGGTTTTGGTTCCCCGTTCTTGATACATTGTGAGATAAGGAAGGAAATGAAACTCTACATATGTTCAATGATCATGAATTTATTTACTCGACTTACGAGGATATGCTCGTCAAGAGGAGAGGGGCGTATCGAGCATGTGAGAGGTGCTTTCGACAAGAGCTACTCGACCGACTCCGACTACACAACGTTAATGGTGGTCTTGAGATGCATATGAATGAAATAGAAGGCGGGATGCTTTAAAAGGAGGATGGCAATTAATTGGCTTCAAAGTCTACAGGTATAAGCTTTCGATGGGCGCTAGGCAAACCTATAATAGAATGAGGGGTCGAGTAGCAGTTCTTCACATTTGGATTTCACGGGGCCTTTGGGCATCATTCTGATGAAAGTCTTCATTCGCCAGTTTAATTCTAAGCTTATATTATAACACGAAAAAAAGTGTGTACGTCAAAGATGTAATTAAAACAGTTAATGTGATAATAAATATTAATAATCAGATACAAGTACAACAAGTACAATACAACACATCAAAATATAGAAAATGAAAATTGTTATTATTACAGAAAGAAATAAAGAGGAAAAAAAAATTTATTATGAGTCTTCAGCAGGGGGATATCACTCAAGTCTAGGCCCTCTTCAGGTAATTCTGAGGTCAATGGTCCCAATATTCCATCAGAGTTTAATGTCAATCCACTCTGCCAACAGTAATCAACAGGGATATTATAGTAAATTACTAACAAAATTATACATAGATACACATCACTTCATCATACATATAAAAGACACTTCTCTTATCTCCAAGCTTAGGTTTTGAGGTTGAAAGACCTAATACTTTCGTATATTCGTGTGGGGGGCCCAACACGGAGCGTGTTGAAATCTATAATTTCTCACATTTGACCGTTATCAAGTTTCACATCGTCATTAAGAGGTGGGTCCTCTCGTCTCAAGCGCAGGTTGTTATAAGGTGAAGAGTTAGTTCTCTTATATTTTCAATATAATGTGCTCGAATAACTCATGTTTTACACTTGTATTCCACGTGGGCCAACGTTAAAAGCATGTTGGAGTTTGAAACTCGTTTTACATTTGGCGCTTATCAATGTTCATGTAACTGTGTTAGATTAACTTATGAGGTTGAGTTTACTCTTCTCCATATGTTTTTAGACCTGTATTTTAAACAAATTGACCACCGCCCCAAAAAAATTTGGAATATAAGTATAGCTAACCTCAGGTTGAAATCTGAGCATATCGGCCACGTGCCATGGCTTCAACAGGCGATTCTCTGCCTGAGCGTTTGTGCCATCTCCTCAGCCTATATGGTAGATGATAATAATTAATAACCGGGAAATTCTACTTCATTGATCCGAATCGTGCAGAGATTATATTTCAATGCAATTACCTTCTCAAAAACAAGCTTTGGATTACAGAATCATATCACACGGTGTTGGCTCAGTTTCTTTGTGGATAAACTTACTCGTCCTCTCTCTCGATCATGGCTAAGGATCATGACCTTAAGATGTTTGATAAAATAACAAACACATTAAAACCAAAGGTGAGAGTGCGGAAATTAAATGATTTAGTATACCTTTAAAGAGTCACCAGGCTGAAGAACAGTTGCAATATCTGTTACACGATCATGACTGATCTGACTGACATGAAGAAGGCCATTGATCCCTCAATATCAATGAAGGCACCATCGGCTTCAAGCTCTGGGCGGTTCCAATAACCACTGAACGCCGATTCCAAGTGCGCTTGACCGTCAGCCATGGCTTTCGGTTGCTTAAAGCGAGCCTAGATTGCTCTTCATCAACTTCTACAAACTTTAGAGGAAGCTCCTTATCAAAAGATCCTCTGCAGCTGATTTCTGATGTGCATTATTCACATCATTTCACGTATTAGTGTCTGAATTGACCGTGATCCGTTAAGATTAAAAACATTTTGATAATGAGTCGCCTCAGAATGAGCTCAGGTTTTCAGGGCGAGGTGTTAACAGCGACAATAGCCCTCTTACTAATTTGAAGTTTTGAACATCAATAAGACATTAGTGCAAGTTAATAAATCAGACTGCTTCCAACAAGACAATATCTTTGTACAGAATATGAAATAGGAGTCCTCAAAAGCGAGATCAAAATGGAAATTTATGTTTGTGAATGTTAACAATGATGATCAATGTGAATAACCAACCGTTGATATTTGTGAGAATGGCACAAAACCATGAAGTCCCTCAACTAGAGCCACTACTCCACCCTTATTTGCTCCAACCACCTGCAAATAATAAAATTGCAAAGGAAAAGTTAAGCGAAGCGAGATAGGAGGTGGATCCTCAAACTTGGTGCTGTGATCCCTCCGGTATCCTATTACAACATTAACACACTGATGTTTAAACATGTGCTTTGTATTTAAAAGCAGCTAAAAAACACACATGTATCTCTGCTGATTCTAAAATACTCATGTTTAACTTTGTAATAGGTGGTCACTGAATGGATCATTGCACCAAATTCAGGAAATAGAGTAAAAACTTGAAGTTTGACTAAAAAATAAATCCTATAACCTATATCATGAATAGTTAACTACCGGAAAATAAATACCAAATTAAGCCTAAAGGGTAAGCAAGGAATGGATTGTGATTGACAGATAAAGATTCTACAAGAACAATAAAAATCAAAAGAAACCCTTTTTTGGGGTTCAGAAACCTACCTTACCCTTGACAACAACAGCCTCGGCTTGAAGCTGCTGACATCTTTCCCAAGCTAAATCATACTGGATAGATTTCAGGCTCAGTATCAAACTATCATCAGCTTCATTTTCACCCGATAACAACGAATTCCTCCACGAACACCTGAAACTATACCAGCCTCTTCTCTACGCGCTTTATGTTATAAATGGAAGCCTCCCTCACGAGGCAAGTATGCTGATGATTTTGCAGTAATGTCAACCAGTGCTCCATTTGCATCCGTGGCGAAAACAGTTCCTTTCACCTAAACAATAATGTGGATAAAATCAAGACTTTCTGGCTTTCAGAATCAGCAATTCCATTGGAATAACTAAAGCCATTTACATTATGTCATTAACTCATTAAGTAAGAAACATCTGCAAATGATGATAAAATGATATTGATGAAGCTTATTCAATTTATGCAAGCTCAACTACCAGTTTTATGGATTACTTTTTGTTAATGGAGCACTTGTAGTAGATTCTGTAAAACAAGATATCCAAATCATTCAGAATCGCTATAAACGATCACCGGCAGAAGAATCATTGCATCTTGCAGCAGAATCTTTAATCCGACCAAAAATCATAAATTATGCACTACATTTACAGCACAAAATACAGGTTTTCTATTCAAAGTATACCTAGTAGAGATTTGATGCATTTCACTTTGAATTTGAATATAAATTCTGTAAAATAAAGAATGTTTTTTGCTTAAGTCTTTGAATCTGTTAAAATGTGCTCTTATGTTATGCAGTACCTATTTAAGCCAAATGATAGGATTTTATGCAATTGAACTTTTATCTCAATTTGCAGATATTTAAGACTATATATATATATATATATTCACAAAGCCACAATTCTCAGTTTAACTTCAAAATAACATTGCATGACAAAATTAAGCTACCAATTCAATCTTTCCAATATCAAATACTTGGGGGTAGGGTGCAGAAAAATTGTAGGCTTGCCTTGGTTCCAATTTCAGAATTGAAGTCATACTTTTCAAAAGCGGCATAAAAATCTTCAAGAGTGAAAGAAACGCCTTCCATAGGAGCAGTGCGGCACCTCTCATGAGCATCTTCAAACATTTGCTTGAGTTCTAACCTCTCTCTTTGCTGGGCAGTTGTAACGACTGACGAGCCAGTTTTCGCTGCAGCTACAACTACTTTATCAATTGCTGCTGCTTTCTTCTCTTTGAGAATTAACATTATGAATGAAGAGACAATTGCTCAGATTATCCTGTAACAGCCTAGTAGTTGAGAGTGGAGGGCACTTGAGCCCGCCAAATTGTTGTGCCAAAGATGCCATCTTTCACCGCAATTCTTTAGGGGTTTTCGTCGTAGAGCGCATTCGTAGCTCCACTGCAACCAGGAAGTAAACACCGGGGATGTATCAGGATAGCTGATGGAATTTAAGGTGAGATAAGATTGAATGAGCAGGAGGAAAGAGGCATGGTGTACACAAGAGGGTCCTACTATACAAGTGGACAACCAACTATTTGCAATTTAGACTACAGGTATTTGTTTAAAACGATTAATTTTAAAATTTAATTAGTAAACTTACGACATACAAAATAGATTATTGTTTATAAGGACGAAATAACGTTTGTTGGGTAAAATTAACCTCATGCCTTCTATCTTTTCATTTTCAATTGCGGCAAATAAATCTCATCCCTCGTCCCCTTGCCCCACTCTCCCCCGCCCATTACAACTGGCACTTTTAATCTATAAGCCCAGTAGGCTGCTTTTTAATCTTGGATTAGATAAGTACAGCGTGTGGATTCCAATGGCTCAGATGAGGATCTAACCGGTGACCTTTGGAGCTGTTTATAAGGAGTTACATTGATGAAAATGTTAGGGTTGGTCTCGAATCCTTGCTGTTGCGGTCAAGGTTACGAATAAGGAGGGCATGAGAGGCACGAGATGGCTTCTACGGGGTTAAATTTCTTGCTCAGCTACTGGCATCCGAATCTTGTGAAGGCGATAAGATATTGGTCTTGAGCAGCAGCGTAGAAGGATGGATCCTACTATGATGATTTTATGTTTTGCTTCGTTTGATTGTGGAGTCCTTGTTAGAGCTTTGGACGAGGCGCTTGAGAAAAAGATCACGCCGCTTCCTTCCACAGAATGGTCCTACGATCATATAAGCTTTGTTAGGTTTGAATTTGGTGTGCATCGGTGGTCAATAGAGATTTGTAAATGCATCGGATGTGTATGGCTAAAGTTTGTAAGCTTAAAAGTGATTTGGTGAATGTCGAATATGACCGTTAATACAATTCATTAGTTTAATCATACCAAGATGATTAGGTAGTCAATAACGATAAGCTTTGCTTTTTGATTGCATTTTAATACTTTTATACCCGATAGAGTTTTGACTTTATTGAATGATCGGAAAATTCAAGTCCTCTTCTTTGTTTATGAATCTTGATCTTAGGCGTCCATTTCGATTTTAAAGATTTCCATACTTTTGGGTTTGAGTTTGATTTGGAAGAAAAGCTGTTGTAGTGACATGAATTTGATGGTGGGTTTGTGTATGATTTGGAATAAAATTGTGGCATTGGCATTGATGTCAATTGTATTTACAATTTGATACACAAATTTGGTAAATTTGTAAAATAAATGTAGTGTCATTCACATTAGCGGTGTAATCTGGAGCGAGTCGAGTCGATACTCACTAAAGATTTAGTTTGATTACAATATTTAAGCTTCGAGATCGGATCGGTTAATTATTCGACGGCTCGACTCGAGTTCGAACTTGAAAAAGCTGAATCAAGTCAAAAACTCTTGCGAGTCGAGTGCGAGTAGCTCGAAGTAGCCCGCTCACTTACTGCCCCACAATTCACATATCACTTACGTCATCAAATGTCGCTTAAGCCGTCAAATGTCACGGCGTCATCGTATGTCTTTGCGATCGTCATATGTCGCATCGTCTTCACGTATCGCTGCATCACGATTGTCGGTGCATCCGATGGTCATTTGCGTCACGGTGGTCAATGCATCCGCGCTGGTCCGCAAATATCGGGGTGGTCGGCTGCATTGCGGTGGTCAACTGCTTTCATGGTGAGTCGCTGCGTCTTGGCGTATCAACTGCGTTGTCAAATGGCCTTCATCTTCACGTATCTACACGGCCGTGGCGGTGTCATTTGCGTTGCATCGGTTTTATGAAGAAATTTTTGATTTGAAGAAACTAAGTCGGAAAAAATATCAAGCGAGACATCGTAATAAAGAACAAAAAAATATGATTTAGGGTGAAAGAATTATGTTTTATTGGAGATTTATATCAAAATATATGGCCGTTTGAAGTGAATTTATGATGAAAAAAAAATCAATTTTATGAAATTAAGTCGGAAAAATATTAAATGAGATATCAGAATAAAGTAGAAAAATATGAATTATAGTAAAAAAATTATGATTATCGAGTTTTAGATTAAAAATATATAACCGTTTAAAATATAATGAAACAAATCTTTACATTTTAAATGTCGCTACGTCTTCGTATGTCGTGCGTCGGCGTGGTCATTGCATCGCGGTGGTCAATGAATCGCGGTGGTCTTTGTATCGGGGTGGTCCTTTGCATAGCGATGTTCAATCGTCGGGGTGGTCGGTCGTCGGGGTGGTCACATATCGTGGTGGTCAATGAATCGCGGTGGTCGCTGCATCGCGGTAGTCAATCGTCGGGGTGGTCAGCTACGTCAGCGGTGGTCAATCATCGCGATCGTCAATGCATCGGGATGGTCATTTTGCGTCGGGGTGGTCCTTGCGTCGCCGTGGTGAATCATCGCGATGGTCGACTGCGTTAGGTGGTCAGCTGCATTCGCGGGAGTCAGCTGCGTCGCATGGCGATCTCTGCATCACAAAGGTCAATGATCGTGGGGTCAGCTGCATCGGGCGGTCGATGCCAGGGACGGTCAATCGTCGGGGTGGTCATTTGCGTCGGGGTGGCCAATTGCATCGTGAAAAAAAAGAAAAATAACTTTCAACGCCTTTGCTAAAAAAGGAAAAAACCAAACTTTCAACCTTTATTTAAAAAACAAAAAAGACCATGGGCTCTTTTTTATTTTATTTTTTTAATTTTTCTTCATTTAGGGTACTTGGGTCTACCTATCTAATTTGTGTCCTTATAATAACCAATGAAATGCTTAGCATGTCCTAATTGCCCAGTTAAGTCTATTTTGTTTCTTTTTTTGGACCATTTCCCCTTTCGATTATCATTTGTAATTCATAGATACGCTTATAGCTTGTTTGTTACCACGAAAAATAAATTGAATTGATTTTATTTTTATATTCCTTCTTTACCATGATATAGGACTTATAGGATTTTACGGTTACGGTTGAAAGTTAATAAATTGTATGGATGTTAATACTAAAATATTAAAAAAAAGTTGAAAGTTAATAAATTAGTATTTTTTTAAATTGCAATGTAAAATATTATATTATTTTTTATGTGACTTATAATATTGTATTGTTTAATGTTAAAGTGAAAACAATGTATTTAATATTGAATTAGAATGTGAGAACGTCTTATATTATATGACAAAATCAAAAAACTAAAAGATCATATGATACGGGACAAAGGGAGTATGTGAGATTATATGTAGCAACCAATTAAGTTAGAGTCTCATACTAGGGTGATATTAACTTAAGGGTGGTAGAAGCAGATATATATATATATATATATATATATATATATATATATATATATATATATATATATATATATAATGTAGGGAGTGGAAATAAAGGACAAGAAATAGCAAGAAAATAGGAATAAGGACAGCGGATCTAAAATTGGGTGATAAGGATGATTTTATTGTTAGATTCTATTTGGAATAGACTCAATCCATTATTAAAATTGTTTCAATATTATTTTATGAAATGAGCTTGAAAAAGGCATCGAAAAAATATAAAATGAGATATCGAGCATGAAGGCGAAAAAATGAAAAAATATGATGAAAAAATTACAATCTTTTGATTTTTAAATCAAAACATACGCCTATATTTGTAATTCAACATGAGAAAATATCAATTAGTGGAATTTATATCGTCTTTTTACCTAAAAATTTCTACTAGACTAAATGCATGTTTTTATCTCTACATTATCCCTTTTTTTAAGGAACATTATCCTTTTTTACATTTGTCTATATAGAATGTTACACATAATTGTATTTGTATTTTATATTTTGTATTTAGTGTGTATTTTAAATTTTGTATTTCGCGTGTAGATTAGGTTTGCCTATATATATATGCCTATATATATATATATATATATATATATATATATATATCTATATTTATATTTAAGAGTGAATAACTGTCAAATTGACCCAATTGTAGCCTATTGCCCGACCCAAACCCATTTTGTAAACCAAAAAAAAAAAAAAAACCAGGACTTCTCCCACGTTCGGTCCTTCCTCCCACGTTCCATGAAATTTATTCCCACATTCTTCCATTAAATTTATTGATCCTGATAACTGAAGAAAACCTCCCAAACTCCCTTCATACGTCGCTCAATCCCACCTCCCTCACAGGTTCAAATTTCTTCTAAACCTTGGCCATCTACCCTGAAAAATTCAAAGCAGAAGAGGAGTCTGCTACGTCTCTTGCTCTCTGGGAATTTGATTTTTCTACATGCGTTGGATTTCTGTGTATTATGGTCTACGATTTCGTCAATAACTCCGCAATATCCTTCAAAACCATCTCTTCTCTTTCAAGGTATCATCTTTCCCCATTTGTACTCATGAATTTTGTATTCCTAGACTATTTTTGCAGATTTGAATTAAGAGAGTTTTGAATTCATTTTCGTTTTCAAATGGAGAAAGCCTCAACGAAAATCCTTACATCCGGATGGTAATGGCTTTTCATCTTCCTCTTTGCATTGACTTTTTTATAAAAAAAAATTATATATTTTTTTAACGCAGAGTTAATTGCTTATTTTGTCTCAGTTGAATTGATGCTCCCGATGATCGAATTAAATTAGCATTCTTCCAACATTTCTGTTAATTTCATTATTCTTATTGGTTTAAGGATGAAGATTAGACGGAAGTGGTTCTTTGAGTCAATTTTTCAGCATAGTGCCGTACATAATGGATGATTGGGATGGAAGGGGAAGTTATTGTGTAGTATATTCATTTACACCGAATTGACAGGTAAATGCGAGTTACTAAACACCTATATGGAAAATCTGATATTCAAGGTAGGAATCAGGAACTCCACTGACCAATGTGTTGGAACTAAATGGTATGTTCATGTGCTATTTTCTACGGTCCTAACATTTTATTCATCCTTCCATTGTCTCATTTGTGTAGGATGATTTTTCCACCAGCGGAACGTTTGTCTTACGATTTCTGATTTTTTTTCTGTGTGTATTCTGTTATGCAGACAAAGGTTAAGCTTTTGATGTATCAGAGTATAGCCTTTTGGTAGAGACATTGTCGAGGAAGTAGAATTAGGTAGTATGCAGGACAAAGATGATTCTGATTGTGTTCCTGTGCTCGAGGAAGTAGAATTGGGTACTGCACTTTTAAAGTATACATTCAATGGTTAGTTTGTACATTCCGATCTTCTCTGAGCTTCTTGCTGGGTATGTTCTCATATTGTCGTCTTTAAGGTATGCTTTTTCCACTTAATTGAAATATAATTTTTCGATTCAAGACTTAAAATACCATACTCATTGGAGTTGAAACCGGAGGCCTCTTCTTCTGCGCCGTCTTCTGTTTATGTTGAAGTGCAAATGCTGTAGGTCAGTGCCATGTGATGAAATTGCAGTTCCAGCTGAACTTAGTGAATGCTTACATGGTTAGTTTAACCATTGTGAATTCATCTACAACCATGGTTTTATATTTACTGTGACTTTTTGCATTATCATTATCTTGATGTACATGTTTATGTTCAAGTTTTGTTGATTTGAATTTTGTTACTGCTATATTTTTTTAGATTTGAAGTCTATTAATTTTAATTTTCCGAGTTAACCTTTGATTCTGCTTATGGATACGAAATGTTTGTATTCTCTATCTAATCGCACATGAAATAGTATTGTTAACACAATTCAAGAAGAGTACTGCACTTTTAAAGTATACATTCAATGGTTAGTTTGTACATTCCGATCTTCTCTGAGCTTCTTGCCGGGTATGTTCTCATATCGTCGTCTTTAAGGTATGCTTTTTCCACTTAATTGAAATATAATTTTTCGATTCAAGGCTTAAAATACCATACTCATTGGAGTTGAAACCGGAGGCCTCTTCTTCTCACGCCGTCTTCTGTTTATGTTGAAGTGCAAATGCTTTCGGTCAGTGCCGTGTGATGAAATTGCAGTTCCAACTGAACTTAGTGAATGCTTACATGGTTAGTTTCTTCTAACCATTGTGAATTCATCTACAACCATGGTTTTTATATTTACTGTGACTTTTTTTGCATTATCATTATCGTGATGTACATGTTTTTGTTCAGGTTTTGTTGATTTGAATTTTGTTACTGCTATATTTTTTTTTCGTTGAAGTCTATTAATTTTAATTTTCCGTGTTAACCTTTGATTTCTGCTTATGGATACGAAATGTTTGTATTCTCTATCTAATCGCTCATGAAAATTAGGAAGAAGAGCGTATTACTATTTCACCTTAAATTTTCATCTAAATCATCCTTAGGTACCTCCATGGTTGATGCTTGATTGAATGTGTACCTTTATTCACGATTTTCATTTTTCTATTTGCGCTTTCAAGAGATTTTACTCATCTTTTTGAATTCACAGCTGAGTTGTAATGACATGTGGTGCCGTGGTGGATGAAGGGGTTCGGCCACTTATTCTTCCATGATTTACTTTCTGTATTTATGGTGCTGAATATTTTTCATTTGCTGCGTCGTGGTTTTCGCTCTTGCTTTTCGTATGCCACATTGTTTGAGTGGTGAAGGTACACATGAACAATTGCTCCGAAGGTATGTTTTTCCTTACCTCTCCCTTTTTTTTCTCCTTACCTCTCCCTTTTTTCTTCCCCTTTACCTCTCACTTTTTCCTTTTGTATTTTTTGATAACACTGATCAGAAAGAAAAAAAAAGGAAAAAAAAATGATATCTGGAGTGGTGTAGCTACTACATGTACATTTTACTCCAATATTTTCCGCACACTATTTATGTTCTTCCGTAGATGGCTTGGTGCTGGTGTCTAAGACACCTCAACCAACAAAAGGATCTTCATTTGAACCATGATGCAAAGGTTATATATTTGTGTAATGATATGTCTTTGCATGTGTATCAAATAATTTAATGTTGTTTGATGACATATTGTGGAGTAAGTAATTTAGATGGTTGTCAGATGCATACCAACATTATGCCATATCAATAGCCACAATCACATTACCAAAGCTGGATACTCTCTGTGTGAAGTTATCTATAATTGTTACAAGATGACATTTGGGTGTTGTGATGTTTTTCGATTTTGGATGCAGTAAAGTATACTCTCCGATGCCCATCGATCTGCTGCATCAGAGACATATTCACACCATCTAGCAAATCTTTTGAAATTTTCTATCAAAATTGAAATTTTTGCTCGATATTTTGCCCTGAGGTAATAATTGGCCGATATTTTGCCCGAGGTAATAATAGGGTGTGGCGATTATATATACATGTTCAGCCAAAGGTAATCATGAGGATTTAGCCTTCGGAATTTAACATCGTTTCCATACAGCTTATCCTTGCATTTACAAACACAATTTACTTCTTCAATTTTACAGATGTTGTATGGGTGTTTATAATGAAGTTTTGTTGTTGATTATAAAGAAGCATATGCTGTAAAGTCTTAGTTTTTTATAGCTAAGGAATCTGCCACTAATGAGTGGCTTATTGCATCGTTTATAGGTGATCACCATGAAGATTTGGTATGTCTACTGAATTGATAGGACATTGTTTCAAAGTTTCTCTGATCTTACTTTTATGCAGATTACCCAAATAACAGGAGTTTCTGATAGGACATTATTTCAAAGTTGCTGTGTTTTTGATTCTTGGTTAATGTTGAATGTACATGGAGTTTCTGATATGTCCGCATTATAGTCTCCGTGCATCAGAACTTCCCCAACCATAAGGATCTTAGAGAACAGACCTGGAGATTGCCGGATGATGAGTTCGATTTCTGAGGATGTCAAGGATACAGAGAAGGCTAAGCGTGAAGGCATTAGGAAGAAATTTGCGGTACAGTACAAATGAGAATGAATTCTTGACCGTTCTGCTTCGGGAACAAAGAGATAAGGACCACTACGAATGTTTTTCTGTTTTTTTATTTTGTACGATTTCAACTTTTCTCCATCCGATTTGTTCCTTCTGAGATATATATATATATATATATATATATATATATATATATATATATATATATATATATATATGAAATCTTTCTTTTTTCTTTTAGGAGTATGTTATAGCTCTTCTAATTGTCCTTTGTGTTGCTTCTTTGTGATCTGTTATAGTTTGTTGTTGTTGTTGTTGTTAATCATTGATTGATATTAGTATCTTTTCGAATCCGTCTTTGGAGTTTGGCCGACAAGAACAATCCTGATTTGGAGAGGAACTTTGCATCAAAATAGTCACTGATAAGAAGAATAAGTCCTGTCCGCATTATAGTCTCTGTGCATCAGAACTTCCCCAACCATCAGGATCTTGGAGAGCAGACTTGGAGATTGCCGGATGATGAGTTTGATTTACGAGGATGTCAAGGATACAGAGAAGGCTAAATGTTGAAGGCATTAGGAAGAAATTTGCGGTACAGGTACAAATGAGAATGAATTCTTGACCGTTCTGCCGGGAACAATTAAATCATTTTCTATTCTTCAACCTTAGGTTTCAAATCCATGTTTGTTTTGTGAGTAGGTTGTATGGCTGCTATGAGTTGTAAAACTTGAGTATCTGCCAATACTTCTACACCTCCCTTTAGTTGTGTGTCCAGAATTTTTGTCGATGAACTATAATAATCAACAAGCAGAAATTTCCGTTAGCCTAACTCTTCAATGAGACGTGGATTGTGTATCTTTTTGTTAACATTTTTGTTGCTCATTCTCAGTTGACATACCGGCATCATCTTCTTCTTCTTTTTCAAAGAAAGTTGACATAGCATCTTTGATGTAGTGAAAACAAGTGTAAGGATTGATTAACATTTCATATACCGGGATATACAACTTTGGATATGTTGAGGAGAAAAAACTGAGGATCGATTGACATTTTGGAATGTTGTTATTTAGTAAAGGTATGTGTTCCAGAGTGTTTAGTATTTCTTCGGATAACGAAAGAGATTACAATAATAGTTTCGCATTTACATAGGCGTCTCCTTCCAATGCACACCTCTTCTTGCGTTATACCCCGCGTCATACATAGTAGTGCATCAAGGTTCGGATTTTACTCATATCGACTTTTTAAATATAACGTTTTTAAGTCGTCGTGAGTTTCTCTTAGTATATATATATTTAGGAGAGAAATAAAATTGATCTTGACCCAAACCCGGAAATTACCCAATTTGACCCGCCCCATACCAGTAGTTATTACATAGGTAAATTAATGCATTAAATAAAAAAATAAAAATCAATTAAACTCTCCCTAAAATCTCTCCATAAAATAAAAATCAATTAAACTCTCCCTAAAATATCTCCACAAATAATTATAGCAGCTGATTTTTTTTTTTTGAAGGTATATAGCAGCTGACTTTTATTTTTAAGAATGTGTAAAATTTCATTTTGCATTCAGATGAGCAAGAGAATTCATCGAATGAGTGAAAGATTTGATTTCGTGTTTTCTTTTATGGAAAATCCACATAATACATAAAACTAATCGTGTTTTCTTTTTAGTGTCCTGGATGGGACGCTAAGCTTTGCTCTCTTTGTAATTTTCTAACACTATTTTTTCCTTTTGTCAATTGGATGTCTCATGGAATTCGGTGGTGCCGATTGAGGTATGTATGTATATGTTTGATGATCTATGATGATTTGTACAGGTTGCCCTATTTTCCGAGTAAATGAGGTACATATCTATATTATATACATATTGACGAGGGGAAATAAAATCAATTGACCCAATTAGGCTAATGTTTTCTTTTAATGTTTAGATAAGAAAAATTACAGATTCATCCATGGTAGTGGGTATGGTTGAAGAAATGATGGCTATGGTGGCGCCCATCGTGACGTGAAGGTGACTACGGAGAAGCAAGCCGTGCTATTCACTACTCAAGAGACAGATGGAATTCTTACGGCAAGAGGAATTAGTCGGGTGCGCTCTTTAGCTTCATTTATGATTTTTTTTGTTTGCAATTTTATTAAAGAGATAAAGTATGTGAAAAGTGGCAATTTATTTCTCGGGTTCAATGGAGTCTGGTGTATGCCACGTTTTCCTTGAATGATGTTTTCAAGGTTTCTCTTTCGTAATGGATTTGGATTCGCTTTCGTAATCATTTTTTCTTTTAGTAGGCTTATTTGGTAAATTTATATACATACATAATGTTCTTGAATTCTTTCCAAATAAAGATTTTGTCGTTTGCCTCTATTCATGACTATTTTCATACCATCTACTTTTATGTTTTTATTTTTTATTGACAATTTATCATTCATTACGAAGATTGCATTAAATTTGTGATTTTATTTTTTATTATTATTATTTGAAGTAATTAAACATGTGATTTTATCTAGATTGATGATGAATGACATTTTTAATTTGAAATATGAAATAAAATAAATAATTCTTATGGTTGAGGGATTATAGGAACTGATTTATGCGTTGATTAAGGAGAATTTTAATTTGAAATTTGAAATATGAGAAATTGCTATGGTTGGCAGATTATAGGGAGAGAGTTAATATTAATTGATTTCTTCTTTAATGCGTTGAATTTTCTTGCCTATTTTTTCTCGGGTTTGGAGCGGATTTGCGAGATTCCCTTGCATTAAATTTCTTGGGTTTGGAGCGGATTTGCGAGATTCCCTTGCATTAAATGTGTGATTTTATTTTCTACTTTTTATTTTTATTATTGGAATGAATTAAACGTGTGGTTTAGTCTATACTGATGTATGAGAGTATTAATTTGAAATTTAAAATAAATGAAAGAATTCTTATAGGGAGTGATTTATGAGTTGATTATGGAGATTTTTAATTTGAAATTTGAAATAAAAGAATTTGTTATGGTTGAGTGATTATAGGGACTGTGTAATGTTGATTGATTCTTTTATGCAATGATTTTTTTTGCTTGGTTTGGAGCGGATTTAATTGGGTAATTTTCAGGTTTTGGTCAAATCAATTTTATTTTTGGAAGGAATATAATGTGTGATTTTGGGTAGTCAATTTTATGAAAATTGAGATTCCCTAATAAAATGAATGAATTTGTATTAAATGTGAATTTTTTTGGAAGAAACTGCAGAGAGTTTTAATTTGAAATTTGAAATAAAAGAAAGAGTTCTTATAGTTGATGGATTGTAGGGAATGATTTATGCTTTGATTAAGGAGAATTTTAATTTGAAAATTTGAAATAAAATAAATTATTATGGTTAAAAGATTATAGGGAGTGAAGTAATGTTGATTGATTTCTTCTTTAATGTCGTTGATTACTTGACTTGACTTGCTTTTTTCAGGGTTTGGAGTGGATTAGAGGATTTCTAAAAAAATGAATGGATTTGCATTAAATGTGTGATTTTATTTTTATTTTTGTTTTTTATTTTGAAATGAATTAAGCGTGTGATTTTATCTGCAACATGATGAATGAGTTTTAATTTGAAGTTTGAAATTTGAAATAAAGAGTTCTTATGGTTGAGGGATTATAAAGAGTGATTTATGCGTTGATTAAGAAGAAATTTAATTTGAAATTTAAAATAAAGAAATTGTTATGGTTGAAAATAAGTCTAGCTACACCCTTTTTCACCTGAGTGCAAGTTTTTTTTCTTTTTTTGGAGGGGGGAGGGTGGTGGTGGTGGTCTTTTTCATCCATTAACCTAAAACACGAGTTTTCTTTTCTCATAAATGTAGTATTAAAGTTTTCATGTTGTTGCTTTGACTTCAACACATACATGTTTTTTCTTGGTGTTTACATTCGAGCAATGCATCTTAGTTTGCTTTGAGTTTATGAGAATTTAACCGTCTCTTAGTTGTTGAGTTTACTGAAATCAACTTGATGCTTAAATTTTCATCTATTTTTCTAGGGTCATAATATAATTAACGTTCAGAAGTTAATTGGGTGGTATCCATATCAATGTCAGGGCATGTTCGCATGTTCGCAAGTGAGGGCTTGGATGTAGTAGGATACTTTGGTGAAAACATGATTTGGGGTGGGGGTTTGGTGGTAGGGTGGAGGGGACATGTGATGGTTAGGTAATTTGATATTGTGGTATATGTACATCGTACCATGATATATATATATATTTGTGAATGTCATCGTTCATCATATATTTACGTTGAATGTCCAATTTATTTTTCATAAATTCAAATAACCCCGTGCAAGCACGGGTTTTATATATATATATATATATATATATATATATATAAAACCTCAATCGTTCAAATTGTAAATAAAATTATTTTTTCCAATTACTTTTAGTAATAATAAACGGACCGTATTTTCTTTATTTTGAATGTGAATATGAAGAAAAAATCAATATGAATATGAAAAAAGTATTAATTAAAGCTTGTCTTGAATGTGAATAAAAAAAAAATCAGTATGGATATGAAAAAAAACATTAATTAAAGCAGATCATTCGTACATGAAAAGAAATCAAATAAGTTGTTGATGTCATGGAAGATGAAATTATGGATCACAATATACTCATTCAATCCTAATTAACTCCATCGGTCTTTTCTACAATAAAATATCAAGCAGAATGAAGAAGAAAAACATTATCGATTAATCTTACCATTGAATTTAAGATTAGCAGAAAAAATTGATGTCATTGAATTTAAGATTAATCTTATACTCGCAAATATTGTGCAGAGGTCTTCTTATGGTCGCAAATTGCATGCACGGGAGGGGCTCATGTAATGTTCAGAGGCGGGACAAGGTAAATTTGGATTCATAGAATTGACAGAACTGTGAAGTGTTTGTTGTCTTAAAAAGAGCCTCTGTTAGTCACGCGAGTTCGAATTTTACTGCTGCGATTTTATTTTATTTTTTCGGGAGAAATTAGCTAGTTAATTAGTGTATTCCTCAAAGTTTTTTTTTTTTTTTTTGGATAGTACTCCTCAATGATGAGCTGAGCTACCTAAGATTTTGAAATTAAATGAAGCGATATATAATAACAGTAACGAGACCATTTTTTCACTTTAACAACTTTCATTACATTTAATCACTTATAATCATTATCATATCACCAAAAAGTATTTATATCCGCCTCCAACCCAAGTTTTTTTATCTAATGTAATTAAAGCGTCTTTAGAAATCTTGATAAGGCGTGATTGATGTGTAATCCTTAAATTTTATTTGAGCGTTGTAGGTAATTTGGCCAGGTTTGTTATCAATAAAGTTCTTTTTAATAAAAAAAAAAAAGTATTGTTATAAACTTAATTACATGTTATATTGTTGGTAAAACACCACAATTGACTCAAATATAATCAATATCTACCTACACCTATCTACCTATCGGGAGAGCAAGAAGCTACCTCCTTTTTGATGTTTGAAGATTGCTTCCATCATTGCGTGTTATGCTTTGGTTTTTTTTCTCCTTTATTGTATTTGTTTAAGGGTGTTAATGGTTCGGTTTACTTCGGTTTTGACTATTTTGAAAACCAAAATATTAAATCTCAACCCATCATATCTTACACGGTTTTTTTCGTTCGGTCTTTCAGTTAATCGGTTTTGTTCGATTCAGTTACCTGCTTTCGGTTATGATGTAAATATGATTCAGTTTATTGTACAAATTTAATATAGGTACCACGCCTCCATTTTTTGGGTTTATGCTTTTGAAGAATTTGTTCGATTTGGTTAGTCGCTTTCAGTTATAATGTAAATAAGATTCAATTTATTGTACAAATTTAATATAGGTACCACGCCTCCATTTTTTGGGTTTATGCTGTTTGAAGAATGCTTCCTTCAAGCAACGTGTTCCATTTTGTCTTATTTTCTTCTCTTCGACTTTTCATATATTGTATTTGTTCAAAAGTGTTCACGTTCGGTTTCTTGGTTTTGACTATTGCGAAAATCAACAATATGAAATCAAAACTATAATATCGTTGACAGTTTGGTTCGACGCGGTCTTTCAATTAATCAGTTTGGTTCGTTTGATTTAGTCGGTTGTGATCATACACTCTATGAATATCTAAATATGATATTAGGACTTTATACGGTCTTTAGAAGAAATTTTATTTGACCTTCAAAGATTCAAATTGTAAAAACGTTTTTCCAACAAGAAACAGATGATGTTTATACCAAATTGTAAAAACTAATTTTTATCAACAAAATCCATTTTAATATCAATCACAATTTTTCCTTCTACCACCAACACTTAATCAATTTTAAGATGCCGTTTAGTTAGGGCATTTAGAAACACGACCCAAATAGGCCTCACTCACCTGTATCTGAGCAATTCTTCATGTTTTCAATGAGTTTTTAAGTTCCACGGTTTTTGGTTTGAGTCAAAATGGAATAGAATAGAAACAAAATAAAATAGAACACTAACTGAATTATTTGTAGGAAATTGTATAAAGAAGCAAGAGACAATTCGATCTCGAAATTCGTGTAATAGGTGTGTCGTGTCGACAACACGTTCGAGATGTGTCGGATATTAAAATTATAAAGAATATTATTTTTTATCAACTGACACGTGCACGTATTTGTCGCGTGTCGTGTCGAAAATGTGTCGGGTACGACGCCCGTGTTCAAGTGTGGGTGCATCATATCTTATATTATTATATTTGTTTACTTACTTTTTATTTATTTATTTTGTTCATATAAAAAATAGTATTAGAATATTATCTATCATTAATGCTTTACAGCTGTAGGAAAGATTGACCAGATCCATTTCACCGTCCTCCTCTTCAGATTTCCGATTTCTTGTAAATGAGAAAAGAAAAAATCGGGTATCGGTACAATTTAGGTCTTTTCAATACTTTAGTGTGTCATTCAAAGAAATTTCCCACAGCTTAATCCTGCAGCAGGCGGCGGAAATTGGTGAAGTTTTTGTATAGTGTGTGCACTCGTGGAAAGACACACGACGCGTCTTGACGATCCGAACCAGCACGATTAAATACAGAATGAAATCGTGTGGACATAAGCGCTTGCGCGTGTGTAATCTACTGTGTAGTACACACTACGCAAAAACTTCTCCGGAAATTGTCTATTATCCGGTAGATTTTCTTAAGCTTTGATGTGTGATGGATGTATATGTCGTATCTGAGATTATGTGGAGAGAGTCCCTCATTTACCCGCTGGATTTCTGCTCAGCCACTTGGAAAAGAGCCTCTATATCCGAGATACAGATTTTTCTACCAGGTAAAGGTTTAATGTTGCTTCATATAATACATCTTTTGCATTCATTCCAATCTACACAGCTCTCCGAGTATTTTTTACTTTGCAAAAAAAACTTTAATGTGCATTTACTTCTACAGTTTGATTTGGTGATTTGGGGTATGTTTTACTCTTCTTTTTTTGGCCTGCATGTGCTTTTTGATACCTCATAAATGGTCATATGTATTTATTGTGTTGGGGGATATTAAATACGGGTTCTATTTGTTGTTTATGTGTAAAAGAATGTGGAGCTGCTTTTACTTTCTAAAATGTGTTCTTTCGCGGTGTTCATTCGAGGTGTTTAGATAATCATTGTTACTGTTGGATAAGCCAAAAGCACAATGTGTTGTGCATGATTTATTGTTATGGCTTTTGAAGCTTTTCTTTATTTTGGATTTAGCTTTTCTTGATGTCTTTTGTGAGAGTAAAAGGTCCGGTTAGATCTGCTTCTTTCGTGTTGACGAAAGAGGTCTTGTTATTAGACTTTAGTTGTTGTTTCGCTAAGATTGCAGGACATTTTGCATCAGGCAATATTGTCGTTGGTTGCTCTTTGTAAAAGATGCATTGACTGCATTTGATAGTTGTGCTAACTATGGATTTAATATGTGGCTTGTAGTTTAGATTTACCTCTTATCCATGGTGTTTCTTCAATGTTTCTGCACTTATTTTCTCATCTCTACGTTATGGTTTGATTGCATGCTTTCTTTAGGCACATCTTAGTTAACTGTAGAAACAATGGATTTGTGTTGGATTTGCCGGTTTTATGCTGGTACAAGGAGTTTCCTTAATGACCTTTTAGAGAAGATCATGTGTTCGTTCTTTCAGAGTTTTGAACTTTTGTTGTTTTTAGTGTTTTAAGGGTTTGTCAGGTGCATCATCATTAATTTCATTATGTTTGGATTCTCAGTAAGAGGTTGTTAATGGGTGTGGTGGAAATTGAAAGCAGGCTTTTGAGGTTCTTACATTTCATGGCTGAATTCTTTAACAAAGTGGAAGCTTCTAGAAGTCATTGAAATCATTGAGGTCATAGATTCTTTTTTTTATGAGTGTCTGCTTTTGATGAGAAGTTTAAATATTTGTTTCATTAGTTCTAGCAAAAAATAGAAACCCAAAACAGCCGATGTAATTACTGATTGTTGTTGCTAGAATAAGACAGTGGATGCACTTCATGCTTGTGCTAGAAGGGGATTTTAGACATGTAAGGGACTTTATTCATTCCTTTTACAGTTATTGGTCTCTGGTTTCTCTTACCGAGGAAGTGTGGTGCTGGGTGGACTGTGTTTAGGGTTGATAACACTATGTCAATGATTCTGGAAAACATGTTTCAAAAATGGTTGTGGTTTTCCTTTTTTTTACAGTGTTTTATGACCATAAGTGCTTTCACACTTGCTTAATTTTTTAATGTGTCTAAGCATTCAACAATGTTTTTCTTCTGTCAATGATTTGGTTTGAATGTGGAACCTACACTTTCACAAATGATATGGTTCTTGTACTGAATTGTGTTGTTCCTTTTCTATCTTACAGGTTCACCTTGGAGGTATTCTTGTGGTGCTGTCTACTTCATCTCTTTTAATCTACTTGCAATGGCTTCTTCCTCGCACTTATTGGTTTGATTTTTCCCCCCAGTTTAGTTTGGCTTGCATATATAGACTTGTTGGCTTCGTTTCTGTCATGTTATTGTTCTTCCTTGCTTTAGTGTTCCCACTTGCAGCCCTTCGATAGTATATTTTTGGAAACTAAGTGTTACACAGACTTTGTCTTTTAAAATGGAAGCAAAACAGGCCTTGAAAAATTATCAGCAGTTAGCAATTGCTAGGTGGCGTAAGAAAAGATGGGAAACCTTATAGTGTACAACAGAAATGTTGTCTTCCAAAAGCAAAAAAAAAAAAACCATTGAATGTACCAACAAATATAGGTAGCATACCTAATGGCTTCATTGATGCATCCCAAAAAGACCACGTGCTGGAGCATAATGCTTTAAAAATGAAAGGGAAAGCTTCTGGACAAGTTCCAGGTAGCTCTAGCTTAGTTATTGTTAATAAGAAAACAGTGAGTAACCATGGTCCTGATAAATCGATCACATTAAATGCAGATAAAAATGATTATGTTGGTTTACTTCCATATTCAACTACTCAACGAGCACTTCCAATGTCATCAAAAATAATCGAGCGAGAAAAAAATTAAGCGGTGGCAAACTAAAGCGTCTTTGAAAGAAACTTTCAATTCAAAATAATATACAACGTCTGAGAACCTAAAATTTCTTTGGACGAAATCTCGAGAAAATAGTTGTGTGCTGGAAAAGTATCTGAATGTAGACACTGTTTTGCAAACAAAATTGCACAAGAAGCAGATAATTTTTGTTGTTCATCTGGAGATACCCTTCTTGCTTCGACTAAGTTGTGCAAGTAATTGTTAATTTGATTCTTGATCAAACAAATGAGGCTGAAAATTTTAGAAGCTCTATTAGAACATACAATAATCATTTAGCGTTTACATCTTTCGAGCAACCTATGAAAAGGATTTAGCTAGAAGAAATAAGGAGTTTACGTTTAGGGTTCAGGGGCGGTATACCATTTCATGAATGATTTAATGGGAACTCACGGCAGTTGTGCAAACTTACGATTATACTTTCATGATCTTTGAATATGAGAAGTCATTACGTCTTGAAAAATGTCCATCGGAGGGTTTATGCAATGGCACACGCTTAATATGCAAGCGTTTAGACAAAAACATAATACATCTTTGAAATGCTTGTAAGAGATCATGTGGGAAAGTCAGTATTCATACACATAATACCTATTCAACCAACTAATGATGAGTTCTATCCTATTCCATTTCAAAAGGATTCAATTCCCGTGAGGCTTTGCTTTGCAATGACAATAAATAAAGCACAAGGACAAACTTTAGACTTTGTTGGTGTTTACTTAAAAGAGCCTGCTTTTTTTCTAATGGACAATTATATGTGGCATTATCTCGATGCGAAACATCATCGGTTGTTAAAATCCTTATAGCTTTTCTTTGCTGTTTTTACATAGATTTTTTTTTTTACAAAAAATGTTGTTTAATTTTTTTTAAACATGCCATAAATGTTATATCTCATGCCATTTTACATACTTCGTGTTAATTGTTACCTGTAAAGTATATTACCTTCTGTTTTAGATATTATGTATGGAAAAAACTTTAAATAGCTGAATGTTCCATGGATTTAGTTACAAAAAAAAGAACGACGAAACATCTGTGATGCCCTTCAAGTTAACGACAGAACAAGAGGCTGGAGTGTCATTGTGTAGGTTCTGATCAAACGCCAAACTAAAGAATCTCAATCAAATCCTATCACATTGTACAAGAAATTCCTCTTTACTGACATGAAAGTAAGTAATTGTCTTGTCATTGCACATCGTTTTGATTAGTTTTAGAGTATGTTGATACAACTCAAGATCTTATCATGGTTAATAATGATGTACTATATGTTTTAAAGCAGGGGACTCAGATTTGGCAATCACTTTTTCAAAGAATTGACCACTTTGACAGAATTTTTCAGCCTTTTAAGAGGTATTATGTGATCGAATCTTTGGTGTGAGGGTTCTTTGAGCCAAAGTACAAGATTGGTGAATACAACTACACTTGGACATTGTACCACTAACACACATGTGCGGCCGCTTCATGACCCTATCCCACATGTGTTCCTATGCTCTTTTGACTTCATGAAATTCTCGCCAATGTTCAGGGTGGCGGACCGTGATGTATCTATTGGTATGTTTAAATACATTGTGTTTACTTACTTGTATGAAAGTTATACTCTGCTTGTCTGTTTTTGCTTTGAAAAATAAACAAACAATATACCTATCCTTTGTCTTGGTATTTTCAGTCTGATTTCTCCATAAATTTTTTTAGAATTGTATGTTATTGACTTAATGTGTGTTTTCACCAATTTGTTGTATGACATTCACTAAACATGTATAGGTATATGCATATTTGGTTCTAATAAACCGGTTTTAGCTTCCTGTGTATTTGGTGTGTTAATTATAGGAATGAAATTAACTACCAGGTTCTACCTTTTCCAAACAGATGTCAAAGCATTGATTGTGCACTCTACCCCCTTTCCTCATGCTACAAAACCATTTGTCAGAGATTACATCCTCATTGATGAAGAGTAAGTTTTTATGCTATATAAATATTGTCTATTTGTTTATATTACAGAATAGTATGTCTCAAAGTGCTTTTTTATTACAGGAAACGACCTATGATATTGTGCTTATGGGATGATTTGTTGAATGAAGGTGAATCTGGAATCACCAATAAGTTTCCTCAGCCAACCCTCATTGTTGCGTTTGATCTAAAAGTCACAACCCACAATGGTATCCCTTAGATTTTTATATATACTAAACTTAAAACATTAATGATTACGAATAAGTGTTACCTCTGATTTTCTGTATTTGCTTTCCATAGGTTTGTCGTTGACAACATGTTTTAATGCTTATTTCATGATCAACCCTCCGCTCTATGAGAATGAACCTTTTCTTACTTGGTAAATTCCATTTGCTAAATTAGCTCTGTTTTAAATTTATAGCTTAATGAATCTACAAGCTCTGTATTTTTATCAAAAAAATTTGTGCCTTTGACACGACTTACTAATAAAGGATCTTTGGCGCAGTACAATGAACATGCTCAGGAGATTGGCGGTTGATTGAGCAGAGGTTTACAAATCGACCGACATTCTCCTTCCACCCTGCTGCTGCTTGACATTGTTCGATCGAGTTGTTTTGGCGTCAATAAAAGCAGTATGTACCACATACATTTTGATGTTGGCTTTTCTGTTTTTAATACAAATCCTAAAGCTGTTGATTTGAAATCCCTATCTGACTTAAGATGCTTGCAGGTTGCGGCAACTATTCATCTCATGCCTGCACAAGAGAGGCTCTAGTATCTTTGTTTGTGATAAATGCAAAAAAGCAGTCAATCTTCAAAGAGGCTAGGACCTTCCCTGTATGTATTGCAAGAAAGAAATGAATGTTGAACCACGGTAAACTATAAACCAAGTTGTTTATGTGTTAATGATAGACGATAAAGTGACGAAAAATCCTTAATGTTATTTTACTTTACACTACTGTTGGTGTAATGTGCAAGTCTTCCTAAATGATGAATGGAACACTCTCTGCCGTGCTTTTCTCAAAGAAGCTGCAGAAAAGTTCATTCGATTCATGCATCGAACTTATGGGCGCGATATGAAAAGGTACTTATATTTTACACCAAAATGTCGTGTTGTTTATAATCGAGTTAAGTTTAATAGATCATTAAAAAGGGATTTAACAGTTTCTAGATTATACATTAAAAACCATTAATACAAATTTACATGTTTTTTCCTAGATTAATTGACAAATATTTGCTATCTGGAAATTGAAAAGAGAAAAATGAAGATAGATTCGAATTTCGAGCATATTATTAGGGGAATGAGGAGAAGGGACAGAAATATTTCATCAATTGAGTAGAAGGGACAGTTTTGAAACTTTTGCATAAAGACAAAACTATTTATTCATTATCGAAATTCACTTGTGTTCGAAATTCACATTTAAATTCTTTGCCGAAATTCTTTCGTCGAAATTCATTAATTTTCAAAATTCATTGTCGAGATTCACCGATTTCGGGATTCATTCATCAAAATTCATTGTCGAAATTCATTGATTTTGGGATTCACTAGGAAGATTCACCGATTTTGGGATTCATTGTTTGTCTTCTCATTATAAAAATTATGCAGTTGTCCTTCTCCCTATAAAAAATATGTAGTTGTCCTGTTACTTAAAAATATTTCAGATTGTGTCCTTATCCCTAATTTTCCATATTATTAAATGTACCATTGTTTAAAATCACAGAGGTTTGCCTTTAGGTGATAGAGTATTTAAAGTTTACAAACCAAACTTGCTTATCAATGTGCTCTAACATCCTTTGATGAAGATTTTTACTTATATGTTTTATTTGTTCTTTTTTACTTTCAGTCCATTCTTTTTTAGTAATGTAATTTCTTTTCATGAATCATATGCTCTTTTTCTCCCATTCATTGTGTGCATCATCATGCTCTCTAATTAAATCTATGCTTGTGCTTAGAATGCTCCACTAAGCTGATGAGGTTGCAAGGAAAATAGAGAAAAGCGAGTTCTGTGCTTTCTTAAGTATTTTGACAAGACCTTCAAAGGTAAGGTGAAAGGACCTACACGATTCGAAATTGTATGGTCAAGAAGAAACCAATTCTGCAATGGCACAACCACCTTCCAACTTGATTTGTAGGTGAAATTGTGACAAGTGCAGCAAGGCTGTAACTTAGTACTCTTTGAAAAAGAGCGACAAGCGTTCGACCCATCAACAAAAAAGTTATTGAAGAAATAACATCTACTGAGTTGCTATGGATGAGACAATCATCTTGCCAATTTGCATCTGCAAAAAGGGAATCGTATTTGTATGATTCGATGAGTCCCAAATCTTGGTTACGAAAGTCCAGTGAAGAAGTTGAAGAAAGTCAGTGAGAATTAAATACATCAATGAATGATGTTGTGTGTTTTGAAGCCATGCCAAAGCCCGTAACATATGTGCCTAAGTTTTAGTTGTTTTAACTACTGAAAATATTTGCATATTGTATCTATTAGTTGTGCAGCTATCAACAATTAATGGTTTGGATAATGTGCAAAGTTGTTCTTTTGTGGGCTGGAAAAATGTCTTTACTTATTTTGCTCAACTTTTTGATCAAACATGATCACCAATGATGTAATATTTTGTTGTCTTTGTAACCTATTATGGGTACTACTACTTTCCTAATATATGCATGACTTGTTATTGTATTACTCATCTTTAAACATAGGTATGACTTAATATTGTATTGGTTATGATTTCAATGATGTTCTCAAACAAACTGAATATATCTAAGATTTACGTATCGAAATTCTCACATTGCTTGTAGATACATTTAAATGCAATATATAATTTGATTTACTTGGAACGGGCATGACGTGCCTTGCGGGTTACCCCATCACTAGTAAAACCTACATGAGGCACTTGCCCAATGATCATTGTTGAGGCCTCATAATTAGGGTATCTTTGGTTTCGCATCTCAATTGGGACGAAATGTGTGCGTGCCTTTTAATATTGTGAAATTGTTTTCATATAAACACTATCCTAGAGTTAAATAAACATCAAACTAATGTACAATCACTTATAATAATAATAATCAAACATCTTAATTAACTAAAATAAGTATCATGTTTATTTTCAGTCAGTTATAGTAATACTATAACCATTAAACACTATAATGTACTTAAATGAACTTGGATTTAAAGTTCAACAATTATCATTAAACACTTGATTATACCCAAATAAACCTCATAGCGACATACAACATCATATTTGATGTTCAATCACTTATAATAATCATCAAATATTATAATAAACGCTATATAACTTAAATGAACATCAATTTTATGTTCAATTTATATCATCATTAAGCATCATATTATGTTATTCAGTCATCATGAAATTGTTCAAACACTTAAAATGAATATTAAAAACCTTAATAAAATCAGACCAGCATCAAATTGATGTTTAATAACCTATAATGATCACCAAACACCATAATTAACTTGAATAGATATCAAATTGATGTTTAATTAACTTTAATTATTGTCAAACACTGTAAATAACCGAAATAAATATCAAACCGTGTACATCATCATTAAACATTAAATAAGCTTTTATAGTGGTCAAATTGATTGAGAGCCACTTATAATAATCATTAAATGCTATAATTAACTCAATATTTACTGAGCTGATGTTCAAACATCAAATCCTATGTTTATTTTCTAATAATCATTATGAATTATAATAAACTTCAGTTAATATCAATTTAACGTTAAATCACTTATAATCCCTATTAACCACTATATTAAACTTTATAATCGTCATTAATGACTATGACGAATTTAGATAATTTTCAGATAAATGTTAAATAACTTGTAATCAACATCAAACAACACAACTGACTTAAATAAATATCATATTGATGTTCAATGAATCATAATCAAGATTCGGTCAAGGAGATTACTATGCTCAGGGTTGATCCCACATATTCCGACCTTGGATTGATGTTTGGTCAAGGCGATTATTGTGCTCGGGGTTGATCACACATCATCCGACTCTAGATCCAGGTTTGGCCAATGCGATTATTGTGCTCGGGGTTGATCACACATCATCCGACGTTAGATTGAGGTTCAGTCACCGTGATTATTGTGCTCGGGTTGATCACTCATCATCCGACGCTAGATACAAGTTCGGTCAATGCTATTATTGTGCTCGGGGTGGATCACACATCATCCGACGTTAGATCTAGGTTCAGTCAAGGAGATTACGGTGCTCGGGGTTGATCACACATCATCCGATGTTAGATCGAGGTTCAGTCAAGGCAATTACGGTGCTCGGGGTTGATCACACATCATCTGACATGAGATCGAGGTTCGGTCACTGCGATTATGGTGCTCGGGGTTGATCACACATCATCCAATGTTAGATCAAGGTTCAGTCATGGAGATTACAGTGCTCAGGTTCGATCACACATCATCCGACGTTAGATCAAGGTTCGTTCAAGGCGATTATTGTGCTCGAGGTTGATAACACATCATCCGACGTTAGATCGAGGTTCATTCAAGGCGATTATTGTGCTCGGGGTTGATCACACGTAATCCGACGTTATATCGAGCTTTGGTCAAAGCGATTGCTGTGCTTGGAGTTGATCACACATAATGTGGCATTAGATCGAGATTCGATTAAAGCGATTACTGTGCTCGGACAAGACGTTACATCGGGATTCAGTCAAATATTTATGATTTTTTTCTTTGTAAAACGATAATTACAGATCCTGAGTGTACCAGGTTCACCACAACAAACTTCAGAATTGAAGTCATACTTTTCAGAAAAATTGTAGGCTTGCAACGGTTGCCGAGCCAGTTTTCGGTGCAGCTACAACTTGTAACATCCTAGATTTTCAAAAGGGAAAAAATGTCTTTTAAGCGTATGAAATTTATAATTTCTATTTCTTTACCTTTTCCGCCTTTTCCTTATTATTTTTAAGGTTTTATAACAAAAAAAATAAAGTAATAAATATATTTATAAATTAAAACTCCTTGGGAGTTATTTGTAAGGAAGTAAAACTTCCCTTTTTATTGGAAGTTGTCAGAAACCAAGTTTCAGAGTTCGAAGTCTGAAACTTTTGAGAGAACACAGAAAAGTCCAAAAGGGGATTCTCAAAGGATCTTGAAGGTTGTTCCTCGGGTTTCTGAATCAAGAATAGAAACGGAATCAGCGAGAGAAGAGCATCGTTGTGATGCCAAGAATTCAAGTTCAGAAAAGGTTCATTTTTCATCCTAGTTCTAGAATCTTTTAGATTCGAGCTAGTTTTGTTGTTCTGAGATGTGTAATTTGTAGTTTAGATTGTTTAGAAGCATTTTCTCATAATTAATTTAGATTCAATTGCTGATCAATTAGGTTTTGGGTTGAAAGATCTACGATGGTTGCTTTTGCTTGAAGAATTCTTGCTTGAATTGCTTGGATTTGAGGTAAGAGGGTCTTCTTCTTGAATTTTTATGTTTTATAATGTTTGGTGCTGGTTTGATAGTGTTTTGGTGTTGGATTTCTACTGTTTTGTTGTAAATTTTGCTGATAAAAGTGTTGGGAATGGGTTGGAAATCGGAATGTTGAAAAATGGTAGTTTTTGGTAATTTCGACCCTTTTAGCGCATGCCAAAAGGTAAACAGAATGGAACAAGATTTACAGAGAGCTTTTAGCACACGCAGGGAAGCTTTAGCACGCGGCAAATCAGAAACAAAATGTTGTTCAACATGCTACTTCGTTTTAGCGCGCCAAAACTAATGTTTTTGCTTTATTGAATGGTTTGAGCCCCTAATCCAGTTTTAAATGTTGTTTTCTTGATCTAATAACAGTAAATGAACATTAACAAGCCATTACTAAGTTTCTGATGCGTTTAGTTCCGGCACCGAATGGATTCTTTCTATGAGTTGAAGTTCGGCACCGTCGGAAGATCGAGGATGATTGACTTGTGCTTCATCAATGTCTGTGTAATGTGCTAGGTCTTGTCCTTGTTAGTGGTTTAGGTGAGGGGGTAGAAGTTGTAAGTGAACCTTTCTTTGAAAACACTTAGCTTGCTAGTTAATAATAAATAACATACGTACTTGTGTCGTTAAAAACCTAAACATCATGTCATTCTTGGTAAGACACAAGGCTATATCGCAAAGTGTGGGTGGTGTAACACCCCGATTTTCGCCATATTGTTTATAAAGGACTTTATAAGCATTTCGAGATCACTGTATAGATAATTTATTTGTTTATTTATTCATTATATTTTCAACTAATAAGATCTGAGCATACGGCTCATCAGTGAGTTAGTCTGCGCGAGCTTTATCACCTGGCTCAGTGGGAGGGCCAGGGGTTGAATCCTCCTCCTTTCAGTATCTTGAAAAAAAAAAAAAAAAAAAAAAAAAAAAAAAAAAAACTAATAAGATCTAGTGATTTATTATATTTTCATACTACTGATTAAGCTGTAAGTATTTTCAACGTAAATTTGATTTCGTTGTGACATTATTATTTTATATTAAAAGTGATATTATTATTATTATTATTATTATTATTATTATTATTATTATTATTATTATCACATGATAAATTGTCTACCATTATTAGGAAGATAGTTAACGTGATTTTATCATTAGATGTATACGTTACTATTGTTAAATATGAATGCATTTAATTTATTAAATCATCCTTCACTTGCGTCAGTTCAAAAATACTTATGGCTTCACCTTCACTATCATTTATCATTGCGGCTATAAATATTTTAGTATTTTCTCCTCACCTATATTTTCAACTCATTCAATTCACACACCTAAATAACACCACTCTCAAAGATCCTTATATAACAAACATTTCCATTAGTTTTATTTCTACAGATTCTGCCGGTTATTTTTTTAGAGAAAAGCTCATTCCTTGTTGTTGTCTTTTCCGGTGAGCCGCCCGAGTGGCCATATCCACCACCTTTAAATAGCCATTTCTATCCCCCGAAGCTTATCAATCATGGGACTTATATATAGTCATAAATATATACACACACGTCCTTCTTCGTCGCCGATCAACTTTTGATTTTTTTTCTTTTCTTTTCTACATATGCTTTACATTCAAAGACACGATGCCCATCATTGAACCAATCATTTTGACCTTCATTGAGCTGCATCTTTTTCGATCAACAAAGTCACCTCGTCATCATATAACCAGATGAATCAGTCTACTATTGATCATCATCTTCAGGGCACTATTATAGGGATATGATGTTTGAGAAAGGATATGAAACATGTGTGAGCAGAAAAGGGACTAGCTAGGGGTGGGATTTATATGGAGATGGATAGATTGTGTGTTAAAATAAAAAAAAAGGTAAGAAGTCGTTATCGGCCTCATGGTGGTGAATAGATCTAAATTTGACGGAATCTAATCAGTCTGACAAAAAGGGCCGGGGTGTTAGGGAATGAAAGAGTTAATCTAAATGCTGGAATGCATGATCTTATTTGGGAGAAAAAAAAAATACACTACTGGCAATGTGAGGAGAAAAGGTACCGGAGTATAACGAAGTAATGTCAAAACTTGCAAGTGGAATGTGAAATAATCGTATGAGTTTGGACATTAATTAGGTGAGTCTTTTATTTTGATATAAAGCCAAAAGTGTGTTTTTATTATTTTCAAGTATTTTAGGTATATTGAATGAACCTTTAAACTCGGAAGTCATTTTCAATGATTTCTTTAAAATTAATAAACCACTTGATTTGACCTATTGCACAGTTTTTTAACAATAAATAAAGCGATCATGAAGTGACGGATAATCTTTCGTTTCGTGGGACGAAAGTGTCAATGCTCTGGTGGCTAGGGGGATTAGAGTTTTTACTCTAGGAGAACGGCTAGTCACCGGTCTCGGGGTTTCTTGACTCGAAGTCTTTCCGACATGATGAATTAGAGTCTGCTCATTTCGTAAGAGTGGGGCGGTACCTTTTCCCGAAGATTCATGCTACACCGGAAAGCAATGGCTGACGATTGGTGCGTGGGTCCTAGGGCATAGATAGGGTTGGCTGGAGCCGTGTAGGAGGTTTACATGGTGAAGGTTGATTCTTTTCCCTGACAATCGGCCGGAGTTGTCAGGCATGGCTAGTTCTCATGGTGTGCGGTTGAAATCCAATTGGTAAACTTGGTGTTTGGGCGGTATTTGACTCATCAGCTCGGCCAAAGTTGGTGCTTGTAAATAAAACTTGACATGATTTCTTAATGCTCGTGCACTTCAATATTAAAAATTGTACTTTTCATTTGTTCTATCAACTAATAAAAGACTTCCATTGTTATTTCTAAAAGTTGATTAAGATATATATATATATATATATATATATATATATATATATATATATATATATAGTATAACACTTGCTGCATGCGCTCATCATACAACCATTTCTTGACGCCTCGTTTTCTTTGTTTCTTTGTCTCTTTTGTGTTTTTTTTTTCTTTTACAAATGATGAGCAGTTCTGCAGCAGATCGGCCACCGTCCTAGCGGTTGGCTGCCACCGGCATGTAGTGGCCCTGGTTTTAGCAGCCACCTAGCAGCACCGGAGGATCCAGGAATTTATTCCAGTGGTATCACCGGAGTCTAAAACTACATCTTTTATCCAAAAAAAATTTCAGTGGGGTCACCGGAGTCTAAAACATCATTTTTTATCGATAAAACAACACTTTTTAACAACAAAACTACATAGTTTTAATACTAAATTTTTTTAAATAAAATCCAGTGGGGTCACGTGACCCTGGGGCACGTGGATCCGCCACTGCCTAGTAGTATAGTCGGCATGTAGTTATGAGTTATATATGGCATTGTTCTCGGTATCCTAAAATCTGTATAATTAATCCATCCGTCCCAAAATATAAGTCACTTTGGGTGTTTTCACACAGATTAAGAAAGTGATTGAATGTCATAAATATGAAGATTAAATGTCTAAAATGTCAATTGACTATCATTAATGCAGTAGTTGTTAAGTAATAAAATGTAGTTAGATTGATAATGAATTAGGGGCAAGATGGAGAAATGAGTAATAAATATTGTATTGTTAATGTAGAATGACTTATAATTCTGGGATAAATCTAAAGTGGTAGAATGACTTATATTTTTGGACGGAGGGAGCATTAAGGAATTTGATCGGTTAATGTGGTAGAAAGTAGTTATCATGACGTTAGGGTTTTGTTTATGCTTGAAAATCGATTTATGCTTAGTTATGTATTGGTTACTGACGATGCTGGAAATCGTCGATTATAAATCCGGGGTTGTTCTCCTAATTACAACCTGTAATAACTTCAAGAACAATAAAAACGATAAAGGATGGGGGGTTTGGTGGTGGTTTAGACTGCACTTGAAAATTGCTCAAGCTGCCTACGTATCCAATGCGTGAATTGAAATCAAGTATTCGTAGTTCCTTAGGGATTGTTTATATATAGGGGCGTTATGCCCTAAGCCGTCATGGGCCTTGTCCTTGTTGGGCTTGGATTTCGTGTTCCCTAAGGAATAGATAATGATGATTTGATCTCCTTGATTTTAGGAGATAATTATGGGCATATTTGAATGCCAGGATCAGATTGGTTATGATTGAGGATTCTTTCCGTATTTATGTGTTTATCATGTGCGTGGGAAATACGATTGAGGATTGACTCTGGCCAACTTAGATGGCCCGAGCTAAACTGGCTGAATCCTTCCGTGTTTTGGCCGACCTACGGAGGTCGGGGAGGATAGCCGAGCAGGGATCAGTTCGGATTCTTGTGTGAGGCTCCTGGCCCTTGTGATGTTGGATTTCTCTATCTATATTTGTTGTTGTGCTGATGTGGAGACGACACGTGGTGAGGTACTGATCCGACCCTGGTCATAAGCCCAGAGATCATCCGGTGAGCCGCCTTGAGATCGGCTCGGATCTCGCTTAAGATCGTAGCTTCGTACCATTGTTCTCAAGACTTGTAGAGTTGATACGCAGCCTATTCAGCCAATCTGGTAGAGTTCCGTTATAACTCTACTATGACTTTGCGGAATGCGAGGCGTTTTAGCCCATGATGGTGGTTGCGCGGTGGCGCTCAAGAACAAGGAAGAAAACGTTGTGTTTGTGATTATGAGCTGAGCCGTAGAAGGCTTCTTACGTACCTTTAGCTTGTAAGGGATCAAGCCCAATTTACGTACATAGTTCTTTGAAGATGAGAGCCCATTTTGGTCAAGGGTGTGATACTGTTATTTATGGGGCCATGAGTTGGCTGTCCCCAATCTGTTGGACGAGCTGGCAAGCTGGGGTGCTACCGAACTGAGATCGGTCTTAGAGTTCTGAGCTGAAAAGCTGGCAAAACTAGAGCCTTGGGCAAGCCGAGAGCTTTGACGCCTAAGCATTGTTTATGAACTTTGTTGCCTAGTTGTGTTGGCTTTGTTCGCGTTGAAGGATGTCGAGCTAGAGGGGCGAGCGGGTCGCCCCTAGTACTTTGCATCAATCTAGCTGCTTGTTGCCTTGGCTCATGACAGGAATCGTGATGGTGCGAGGCGGGCTTGGTCGTGCTTGGCTTGGTCCGACTTATTAAGAGGCGGCTGATTTGGGCGAGAGGCCTATCCATTTCAGGCTTACGTATGGGCCAAGTTCGGATCCATGGGCTCTTTCCGGAACTGGGGGACTCAACTTGATTCAACACATCAATGCCCCCATACTCTTTGAGCTTTCAAATGTGTAAATGAAAGTCATGGTGTAAAGTTGTAACGACTTGATACACCGTTTGTTGAGGTGACTTGTTGCAGAGCGATCTGCTGAGATAACGGCATGCTCCTTTAGCGTAGTTTGCTGGTGCCTTGCTTAGATAGCAACCGGTTTTAAGCGTGTCGGCTTGAGAGCGTAAGGCCACAATTTTGAGAAGATTCGCTCGGGGCGAGCTTTAAATCGATGCCGAGCTGGAGGCGGCGTATAAAAGATTCGCTCGAGGGCTTATCAGACTGACTTTTAGCATTAAGCTTCTCGACAAGCAGGGCCAGATTAGACTGACTTCTCGCATTGTGTTTTTCGGCAAGCAGGGCCAGATTAGGCGGCTTCGCGTTGTCAAGCGGATGGGCTTACGATGCCACACTATTGAGTGGACTCAATGTACTTTTAGTTAACATATGCTTGCCGAGTCGGACATGCAGAGCTCAAATTATGCATCTGCAGAGTTTATTGAGTCCGACACTGGAGAGCGAGCCGATCTCTTGGGATGATTGACGTGGAGCTAGCCGACGCTATCTTGAGGCCATGGAATATGCAGCTTGCTTTTCTTACTCGAGTGTTGTACTTTGAAAGTGTTTAATACTTCTGACACCTAATCTCTTGGGGCTTTCGGAAAGTCCACTTGCCTCGGACCCTACAACCGTGGTCACAGGTCCAATGCACAGCTAACATGACTGTGAAATCCTCAGCGGGCCCATCGAGCGAGTATGAGAACGAGAACGAGAACGAGAACCATGCCGCCGAAGCGGGAACTAGCCATGCCGCCGAAGCGGGAAAGGTACAAGTACGATATACAATACCGCTCGTAGCGGGTAGTACGGTACCATGCCACCAAGATAGGACATGCAATGTCATTTGTACAAGGTTTGTTTTAATCAAGTTATTATCATTAAAACGAGAGAAATCATTTATCATTTTTAACAAGATACATATTATATATCTATATCAATAATATATTCAATTAAAATAGTTTAATAAAAACACACTTGGCTTTTATAGAAAATAAATTGGACTCACCGAACGTCCGTGGTGTTATCCATAAAATAAAAAAAATAAATAAATAAAAAAAAAGACCGAAGATATCATGGTTGTTTGTTGTTAACGACCTTAAAATGATGACGGTGGCGGCATATATAGTGGGAATCATGGATTACATGAATGGTAATAGAGTACTGATAATTTCAGATTTAAATTCTCTAGGCACGAGGCTTGGTTTTGGATCTCGTATTTCTGATAATTTTTTTTTTTTAAACTAGGAGTATGAGAACCAAATAAATAGGCTTTTTTTTTTCCTTCCAAACCAACGACTATCTCACGAACTTTTTTTGTTTTATTTTTTTATATATGTTTTAGTTATTGTTTTTATTTTAGGACGAGGCTCAAATTTTTTTATTCTGGCAAATTTATCTGAGGGACGCCACCTGGATATCACATAAGGAAGTTACTAGAATGCAACCATTTGTTTGAATATATATAATAAAAAAAATAAAATAAAGAAGAAGCAAACAGTGGTGTTGTTCTCATGGAAGTGGGAAGCATACGTGGTCTACCAAGTTATATGTGCTGAAAAGGTATGCTTATATACTATGACTGAGTTTGTAGAAGTAATGACCATGAAGCAAAAACTTACTTGTAGTAAAAGCTAAACGTCAGTTAAAAAATATATATATTAATTACATCCTATTTATATCCTTACATCAAGTAACGTTTATCACACAGCAATTTACTAGTCTATGTTTATGTCAAATATGTAAATCAAACGTAATAAAAATGTGATATCTTAGTCTTGAATATAAAATATAAAATAATTAAACCATAACATATAATATTTATATATATTCCATGATGATGAAACAGTATGTTATTTGATATAAAAACAAAATTACGTGGGCTATGAAAGGTTGACAAGACACATGCATGAAGGTTAAGTTGAGGTGAGTGTTTAATAGGAATGGGTAGAAGAAATGAAAATTTTAGCTAATCATGAAGGAAAGTTACACAAATGGAAGGGTTAATTAATTAATTAAGTAAGATATTATATGCAACTAGTGGATAATAATAAGTCTTAAATAACTTACATCCATTTATTGGGATACTCAAGAGTTTTAGAAACGGTTCTACAATAGCATTTACCGGTAATCCAATTTATTGACTATTTTATTTTGTCTTGAGGAGAAAATAATTGTTAGAAGTCATAAGATTATCGAAATATAAAGTATCACAGAAACAATGAAAAATAAATATGCACGGATATATCAAACTATATGCAACTTATTTTTTTATAATCTATTATTTGTAGAAGGATATATAAATTTAATACATATATTTATAAGGCAATTAATAAACATTACTTAGAAAAATAAAATCAAATACAAATAGGTAGACGTTTTTTTTTACCCGTGTTAAGTGTATATAATAATGAATATAGTGACTGGTATTTATAAGTCCTATAAATCTCAGACATACCCTACTCAAAAGTCGGGGCGTACTGCGGAGCTCAGATGTACTCTTGATGAGTTTTCTTAATCCGAACTTTCAGGCTCTTGAGTGCTTTATAACTGGGACGTCTTGCTCCTCAGTATGACATACACTAACTTATAGTTTTTTATGGCATACTTGGTTGTTTGTTTGTCTAATCTCGAGTCTGGCCTGTAGACTTAATTATTTGAGTCTGTCACGCAGACTTTATTAGTTTGGTCTTTGCTGATCAGGTTGAGTCCGACCTGCGGAGCTCAAGTGCCAGTCATAGCGATTTGAGTAGAGTCCGCCCTGCGGAGCTCGGCTTGTCTGGCCTGCAGGCAATTTAGCGGGTATGTTCGTTTGGTCCGACGCGGGGGCGCGGATGTCATATTTTGGCGAACTAAGTCAGAAGTTTTGATGACTTCTCATATTAAATTTCGGCGAGCTGGGTCGGATTTTTCAGACCTCACGTTTTTTGCTGAGCCCGACTTGGTGGAGCTCATATATCATATTTTAATGGAGTCAGAAGTATTTCTGACTATTTCAGGGAGTTTGAGCTTTTGCAAACTCGATATATGCGTGTATGTCCTGCAGAACTTAGTGACAAAATTCACAATGGAACTAATTATATTGAAATAGCGTTAAGGACAGCCTGATGGGACGATGTCCTTATCGCGGGCTTGACCGACTGGTGCACCAAAGGTGCTGTTGATTTTACCGATGTGACGATGGCGCTTAGAGTTGTGGCATTCATGGCAGCTAACTGCTCCGCATATTGTTGGGTGAGCTAGGCCGGTTTGCACTGACTTCTTACCTTTTGTTGGGCGAGCTGGGCCAGTTTAGACTTTCTTCTCGCATTAGATGATGGCGAGTGGGGCCAGGTCGGACCGACTTCTCGCATTAAGTGATGGCGAGCGGGGTCGGGTCGGACCAACTTCTTGCATTAATGTTTTTAGACGAGCAGGGCCAAAGTGGACTGACTTCTCGTTTTTAAGGCACGGCGAACGGCCAGGTCGGACTGACTTCTCCTGTGAAAGAGTTGCACGAGCGGGGCCAGGCTAGGCTGACTTCTCGTTTTTAAAGCACAAATGAGGTGGGCCAGTCGGATCGACTTTCGCATGAAAGAGTTGCACGAACGGGGCCAGGCTAGGCTGACTTCTCATTTTTAAAACACGGCCAGATGGGCCAGGTCGGCCTGACTTCTTGCATGAAAGAGTTGCACGAGCGGGGCCAGGCTAGGCTGACTTCTCGTTTTTAAAGCACGGCGAGCTAGCCCAGGTCTGACTTGTTAGGAAATCAACGAGGGGCGCAGCGGAATTAAAATTTTGATTTCCTTTTCCCCAAGATCGACTTCGTTTAAGCAATAAACAAATAAGCTAGTAGACGGTGGTTACCTTGGTTGATCTAAAGATCGATGCTTTGACCGTCTAAGGAGAGTAGCGATGCACGGATCCACCCAAGCGTTCGGCCTCTACCGCTAGTCCATACGAACAACCCGCCGGAATCCACCACTTTGGATTGATACTAGAAAAATCCGGTTCTTTAGGGCGGTCTTTTTTCTCTCTCAAAATCTCTCCGGAAGAAACTCTCTATTTTTCACAAGAACTATTAGCTCTTGGGAATTGTGTTGTCTGAAAGAGCTAGCCAACCCCTTTATTATATAGGGTGAGTGGCGCCACTTATGTCTCCCAATCTGATTGGGATTAGCTGCCTAGTAGATTGGGGAGAAAGAAAACATTTTCCTAATAAAATAATTAAGGAAAATATATTAGATTTATTTATCTCATTTAATTTAATGTCATATGTTAAATATTTCCAAGATATTGTCAATATCTAATATTGACTTTTATTATATTACCATAAATCAATTTACACATGTGTATATATCACATATATATAACACATATAAATCTATATATATATTTTTAATATCCAAACATTGAAACATGATCAACTTGGCATTCACGTGTGTCAAATACACACACAAATTTAGGCTCCACACACACACACACACACACACACACACACACACACACACATATATATATATATATATATATATATATATATATATCTTATATTAATATTTGGTAATACTTTTAATTAAATTACACAATCCAAGTGTATCTTATACACACACAAATTGCGCCATCTTCAGCCAACAAATTGGCATCCGGAATATTCTTTAATTAATATAATACTATTAATATCTTGTATTTAATTTATTCATAATAAATAAACACCACCATATTAATTTACCACTATAACCTTTATAGTATGAGATAAATTCTTTCCTTATTTGGTTATCAACTATAACCACATTTTAATCCGACTTGATGTTCATATGTGTGTGACCCGATAGGCTTCGAATATGTTGGCGCAGACACAAAGTGCAAATTACTTAAAATGCCCTTCATGCCTAACGATCACGGGATAGCATCTAAGAACACACGCGTGACCCCAATCATCGGAAGAGTCAAATGCAATGACTACTACCTTTCATGCGAAACATTTACCGTGTAAATAGAATCTTATCATTGTAATAATATCCATACGGTCGTACGTCGAGTGTCAAGCATCAACGACTGTATCTTATAATCTGGATATCACGCTCTCTCGAAGTAACTCATTTACTTCCATTTTGCAAAGATTTACAAGAGTGAGACATTCCTTATAAGAAGGCACTTTCGGATATTCAACCCTACTGATAGGGTACACGATTTTTGGACGAACATACACGTATACTCCGCATGATTCAGTATCACACTCAATCACTACCGCATGATCGCCCCATGGCTAAGGGAAACCTCAATAATGTCAAAGTATGACAATCCACACCTTGATGCCATGAAGACTCCGGTCTTAAGGATAATTACACAACCGCCACATAGTGTGACACTTAATGATTGTAAGTGGAGTCGATCTAACGCGTACACATTCTCTAATACATGTCCACGCATACTGGTCCAAGTGTCTCTACACTTAGATAGACGAGATCTATCCATGACCTTAAAGACAGAAGGCATCTAATATGTGCTAGCCTGTTTATACTATCAATGGCCTGTTTAATAGTACATCAGCCTAGAGACATTTAAGTATCAAACTTGTTAAAGTGATTAGAGATCTCATCAACCATAATCTCCTATCATGGTTTCTCTATCACAGTTTAATACTAAAGACGTTATCATATAAAAATTCATAATTGGTTCTTAAAAGAACAAATATATGACAACAAAAAAGCCATTTAATATATGTACAAACATAAAGAAATTGTAGAAATGATGCGACCCGGTCGGATCCGGTCCAACCCGATTGGGTTTAGGACACTATTTCAACAATCTCCCACTTGGCCTAAAACCAATCACTCACACACACAAGACCAAGTTGAAACACAAGAATCTTATGCAATACTCGCACCTAGCCCTAGCCATGACGGATCGCTATCCGTGGGGACTCAGACTATCTTCATATCACGCTCCAAATGACCAAGTCAAAGGAACCGCCTCAACACACACATGAATCTCCGATGAGACCCTGGTCCTTGCTTCAAGCAATGAATCCACTTACTACATCAGCTATATAGAAAAGGTGCAAGAACCGTACAAGGTTCAGGAATGAACCTCATAGACCATGTATCTTTGCTCTCGCGCGCCCACGGGCACTACTTGTGCTTTGGCTAAGTCGTAGAATTTCTGATGACCCATAGCCAAGAACATTTCCGACTCCTTTGTATCACTTAATCAAAGTGACTACAAATCCCAGGCTGTAGCTCCCACTCGCCTTCATAAGACTCAGGATATATGTCTATATAACTATATTTTTCTGATTCCAAGTTTCAATAAACTAGGAAACCATCCTTAACTTGTTTAAGGATATTCTCGACATTCACCAGATTTACTTTCATACTTGCTCATGACTCTTCATGGACTATGAACATCTGGCATTACTTTTATGATGGTTCCTATCGCAGTAGCAAAGGAAACCTTCATAAGCATCATCTTTCACATTATCTTTAGGACTGACGTCCTAATATAAATAGATCTTGAGAACACCGGCTAACAGTATCCCCTGTCGCGTTCTATGCTAAACCCTTTTAGCATCATATTTATACAGGTAAACTATAATCTAACAGCAGTTAAATCTATCAATATAGATTCTTATTTCTAAAATAAGAACTGCTAATCCAAGTGCTTTCGTAAAGACTTTGAACTAACAAACATTAATTGACTGTGACATGGGGTGATAATTCCTAAGAGAGATATCCAATACCTTACTCAAAAATCGTAACACACTCCCACTGTCCATCTTGCACATTAGGCATATCCCTTCTTTTGACTAAATCAAACTCTTTTGATTATCAAACAAAGAAATCGTCTAGAGAAACTTGTTCGAGTCCATAAATAGATCTCATGGGCTCACATATCATGTTATCGTCTATGAACATCGAGTTGTTTGCCCAACGTCTTCAACACTATCATATAGCCATGATACAATGTTATAACAAGCATAGTCTGAATAGAACTGGGCTCTCTGGCGGCATACAGATAATTACAAGGTTTACACCCCGTACCCTTCAGCCGTCACTATAGCCTTATGGTAATCATATTACTATCCATGTTAGCCTTTCAGGACATTCCTCAGGTAAAGACAGGACTAGGTTCACAACCTGGTTGTCATTGATAGAATCTAATTCGAGATATTATGGCTCCTGACCATATCTCTCAATCTTGACTTTCAAACATTCCTTCATAAGTTGTGAGATATTCATTCTTCAAGATGAACATACCAGCAACCCTTTCAGGCTTGAGGTTATCCACAGACTTATAGAACTTTTGTGTGCACTGAGCAGTGTTCTACACTTCATCGCTATGCGGCGTCTGCTCATGTTCCAATGGTTGAATGTTTCATTGTGGTTCTCAAACTCTTTTGAAATCTTATTTACTCCCACTGTCTCTTTTGGAAGAACCACTTCCTCTAGAAGATAGCATGTTCGAAGACAAACACCTTTTTCTCCACGGACAAGTAAACGTTATCTAGCGTACTTGCTAAGATATTCCACAAAGTAGCATATGTCGTACTAGGCTCCAAGACTTTCTGACTTTCCCTGTGACAACTTCAAATCATCGGTTAAGATAGATTTGACATTATCCCCTTCCATATCTAGTATGGAATTTATTCAACCTTTATTCTTTGGAACTCGGTTAAGTATAAGGGCACTATCCCGAAACGGGTAATGGATACTTTGCTTTGCTTGCGTCACACCTTTATCATATAAAGTGTTGTTTCCATTTTAGGAACACAATCTAATTGCGTATCCCAAAAATGGTATCCTTCAAGGGGGAATCTTATTCCTTTCAGACAACTTCTGAAACATCCTTCATGTATTAATTACTTCAATCCAATTGAAGATTAATTCCTTAGTAGTTCATCAAAAATCTCATATTCGTGCTAGCTCAAACTTTTCGGGCTTTCCGAATTGTTGTACTTCAATAAACACATTCAACTATTTCTAAAAATAGTCTAAGAGAGAGAAACAATTATTTATGGTATTAATTGTCATAAGCCAACAAACATCAATATGTTTAGGCTCTAGTCAATTTTCTAGATTTCATAATCTTTAGATAAGATACGTATCATCCACATGTGATTCATAATCACATGGTTGAGACATCATCCGAATGACATTTGATTATACGTTTCTTTCAGGAGAGTCGACATCTAGAACAACCACAAATATCAAGGATAATGACCATACAAATATTTAGTTGAGAATTTTCACCTATATCAACTATACAGTGACATCAATCTAATATGTTAGATTCAGTGACCTTTCAACTTTATCGGAATAACATTTATTCCTTACAATTGAATGTGTCTACTAAATCCTAACAAACAACTGAGCTCGTGTTCTTCATAAGAACCGGAATGCAATAACATTTATTAAGCTCCTCTGTCGAGTTTACTAGACTCGAGAAAACAAAGCCGAAAATGTTTCAACTTTTGCTTCACTTTTAAGTATCTAAGTGTATTCCGTATTTAATCTTTCTAATTTAATCATACTGTAAGATATCATATATCTAAGAGTTGACTTGAACTTAGATAGATTTATCTCAACTTACTTGCCTAGAAAGAAACTTCAATAATTTATCTATTTAAGCACATGCCCTAACTTTCCTTTTTAATCCCTTAGCCACTTGTAAATAATTCTTAGTGCAGTCTTCATAAGACTTAAAAAAAATCACAAAAGCTATGTCTTTAATTTCCTTTCATAAAGAAAATCTAAAGTTTATTAAATAGTTTATTTAACCTTTTGAATCGTATTCAAAACATTAACTATTTAATTAACCTTTAAGCAATGATTAAAGAATTAAGTCAATACCTAAATCTTACAATTTTGAAAACAATCTTTCCAAAATTCGACGTGGTCATTCACATTCAACATTTGAATTTAACTGTCATCGCATGACAGAATGATCACATTGGATCGTATCCAGTATATGATTAATACGTTGAAACTTATTTCAAATGATTTAATCATATCATGAGCTTCCGTTTTCATTAATAATTAAAGTATTGGAGCACTCCATCAAATATATAGTCTCTTTGTCTCTAACTACTATAACGGGTTGCTCATGTCATTGCTTATTTTATAAGGATTAAAATTACTTAACCATATCTGAGAACGTTTCTAAAAAGGTAACAGTCATAATTTGGTTTTGCTAATCGAGAATAAAACATAAATATAAAGTTTGCTAAAACTACAACATAAAAATGAAGATAAAAGAGTGTTGTTGTTTATACACGCAAAATCATAATTGGTCTTATGGTTTATGATTTTGCTCCCACTAGTCAACTACTCCCAATTGACTTTCAAGAATTATTAAGTTTTTTAGTGGACAAGATCCCACTAATCTACCGCGACCCCCGCTTTGGCTGGTGGGCCGAAAATAGTCTAATAGGTAGACAACTTATTGTCAATTGTACCTTATACGACTCTTGTTATTTGACTAGTCATCTCTTTGACAATTTTCATGTTATGAAGTAGTCAAACCCTTGCCTCTAAAATCCAAACGACCCCGCTTTGGCTGGTGGCCGAGAGAATTCTTAGTCAAGTTATAACCCCAATATTCGTGAGATCTCATACGATCATATCTCGATAATGAAGATATACCCGAGGTAGGTCAACCATCTGCTTTGGCTGACGAGTTGGATCCGAACAAGTGCTCTTCACCGTCATTATAATATGGGGAGACAATTTCAACTTGATTCTTTTGAGGTGGAAGTATTTATGTAAATTAATTCACTTAATTAATTTCGAATTAATTCTCTTAATTAATTTCGAATTAATTCTCTTAATTAATTTAATTATGGTCTCATCATGTATATCTATCTCTATAGACATACATCCTACACATTCATCTAGATCGTGCTTAGTTATGAATCTATCGTATCATATAAAATAAATACAAGCACAAATTAAATAAATTCGTAAAGTAACCGGTATGATCATGGACTTTTCCTAGGTGCGTGTTTCAAATACAAACCGATTTAAACCGCTGGTCACAATCTAAGGGTAGCTGCAACCGCCAATAGGATCTTTAATGCGCCATCTCCAATGGATCTTTATTCTTCTTTTTTTGGTCTCCATCTTCTGCTCCATTCTTGTTACATTTAATTCTATCTAATAAAATAAATACACCCGCCGCAGACGGGGGGAGCTTGGGAATGGGACAATGCAGAAAATAAAGTAGGTCACGTTCTTCATAACGGCTTAGGACAATTTTCAAACCAACAGAAAAATTTAAATCATTTACATCTATCCTATCGGTCGAGTCCATGATCAATCGGATCCATATAATCATATTATATCTACTATATCTAATCCATACAATAACATCTTATGAAAAAGATAAAATTAAAAATTAACAACTTGCGTCTTAATTAATCGATTAACGTTTAATCTATTAAATAATTTTATCCCATCAATTAACTAATTAATTAACATTCGTGTAGTGCCTGAAAGACAATTTTTGTAAATTTTTTTATAACTATTAAATGACAGAATTATTTATCTTATTATTTGTTTTCTGCTTATAAGTAATACACCACTGAAAACTCCAACTTGTATCATATGTAGTCATATAACTTAGTGTGTGACACAAGAGGATTAAGTTTATGGTAATACACTTAAACCGTGAGTCTTTGATAACTTAATCAAAGTATGAGGTCTATTGATTAAACCACTATTAATACGCCCAGAACACATTATGGTGTGACCGTCTGATCCAGACCGTCGATATTGGTTATCCCAGTGGAGCATTTATATATAGGATTGAACCGGTTTAATCTGAATTTCTCATATAATAATTCCGTACATGACTGGTTATCTAAGTAGGGCATTTTCCTTTCATTCCACACGTTTAATGTATATAAACATTTTTTCTACTACGTTTGAATAATTTCATCAAATTATCTTATAATTACACACAAACAGTATATGAAATGAAAAGTCATTTCATTCCATTCCATTACTAACCATCAAATAACAAAATGTTAGTAATAATTGCTAAGTGTTATGCTAATAATTATGACACCAGAGCAAAATACAAATGCAAAAATACAAAGATCAAGGTAAAATACAAATGCAAAAATACAAAGATTAACTAAACCGAGACAAGTGTATAACTCTTATCATATGAATAATGTATGTCATTTGATACAAGAGTTACACGCTTATCATATGAATGATGTATGTTATTTGATGCAATCTTTCTATTATTATTGTATTCTAAAGAAAATTCTATGAGGTACTGCTTACAATGAGATGGTATTTCTCCGAATCATTTCTACATTTGATATCACTAATGTTTCAAGATATATCTGCATTTGGGAATTGGGAATATCTCTTACTCCAGATCATTTCTACATTTGATATCACTAATGTTTCAAGATATCTGCACTTGAGCAAGTATATGAATGATTGAAATAATATTTCTGACTCCAAATCATTTCTACTTTTGATATCACTAATGTTTCAAGATATCTGCACTTGAGCATGTATATGAATGATTGAAATATTCAAAACTTAATTATTCCTTTAGGTCTATGTTACATGTACTATATGTGTAACTGCACATAAAATTATTTCACACAAATACATGTCTATAATCTCAATTCAGTTTAATAACATCTAACAAATATACCACTTCTGTTTCCAAGGGAGAAAGAAAATTATGTAGCTATGCCACATAAATTACAAAATCACAAAAAAAATTACACTAGCCGTCAAAGACCTGGACTGGCTTAGTGGCTTACAACTAACTACAAATAAGCAAAGTAAATCATATATCACTTAAATCATATATCAGTTATGCAAGACTGCAAGTGCTGTCTGTTGCAAATGTCTTAAACTCTGCTGCAAATGCCCCTCATTATTTTCATTATTTACACTAGCACTGACTGACTTACAACTAACTAAAAATAAACAAATCATATAACTCTGCTGCAAATGCCCTTAATATGTTTGTTTCCCCATATGTGCATCAGTACGTTTCCATATGTTTTGGCCAAATAAAGATATAATATGTGGTGTCATTCGACAAGAGCAACAACAAAATTTTAAAAATATGAACTAATGAACCGTCAGGGCCGGCCCTCGTATTTATTGGGCTTAAGACCAAGTCCCCGAATTGGGCATTTTAGTTGAAGTTGTTTTTTTGTTTTTTTTGAAAAACATACTTATCGCGTTTTTAACATCCGTAAGTACAAAATTCAAGTTATTTGTTAGATATTTTATTCACAAAGTCTGTTTTTATTTTTGTTTTGAATGTGTTGTTGCACTTGAGTCGCGACATGGTGTGTCGCCGAAAAAAACGGGTTCAACCTAGTTTGTTCTTTCGTGAAGAGGGACAATATCTTTCGTAGTCTATATATAGAGAGACATCGGCATTATTTGTGAAAGATAATGAAGTTTTTTAGAAGCATCATCAAGATAAACATATTGTGTCTCTAAAGTGAAGACACCATGAATCACGAGAGAGATCTTAAAACATCTCTTTAAAGAAACGCTTTATACGCCTTGGAGATCATTCAATTTCGCTTTGCTTTATCACATTTTTCTAACATTATTGATAGTCTCAAAACACGCCTATAAAGTTGTCTTTCTAAAGCATACTTTAAACAAAACCAAATTCATTCGTATACATAAAACATATTTACATATTACTATTTCAAGATCGCTTCTTGCAACACATTTAGAGACGAAATCATTAATCAAAGTAGAATTGTCAATTTCATTAACCATATTCTTCTCAATTGAGAATTTGAGAATATAATTTATCATTTATGAATGGAAAAAAAGAAAAAAAAAAAAAAAAAAAAAAAAAAGCTCAAGCGGCAGAGAGAGCTGGGGAAACAGCGCAGGATCAAGAGGAGGCTTAACTTAAGAATGAAAAATGAGTTTATCTATTTTGTTTGTTTTATTTATTTTTGTGTGTGCTTTTTTTTTTATATAATATAGATATATATAATAAATTAATAATATAGATAAAGTCATAAAACAAAAAAAAAAAAAACTTTTTGTATATATCTATTTTTAGGTCAAGTAAATTTTTTATTGGGCCTTATCAATTAGAGTAAAAAAATTTTGGGCATTTATCAAAAAGAAAATTAACATATTATATTAGGTTGGATCGATTAAATCTACACGAATATTTTTTTTTTTTTTTAAAAACATGTATCAGTTGGGCCTCCGACACACATTGGCTTAAGACCCGGGTCTCGCCGGCCTTAGCATAGGGCCGGCCCTGTGAACCGTAGTCGAATATCTACTGAACCGTGTTGAATATATCTACTCATAAGAAAGTACTTCCAAAAACGACATCCTACTTCAGGTGAAACCTTGAAATATAGTATACTGCTTTGACTGAAACAACAATTGAATCGATGAGGATCTCTCATTGGGACTTGTCAAACTGCAAGAAGGAGGAGCAGCAGAAGCAGGAGCCTCAACAGCAGAAGCATGTCCGAGTTGGAGTACATGTCCCAGATAAGCGTCGACTCGGTTGCATTTGCAGTCTAAGATGCGAGTTGGAGTACTTGTCCCAGATGAGGGATGTAGCGTCGACTCGGTTGCATTTGTAGTCTAAGATGCGAAGATCCAAGAAGGCGTTCAATCATCAGCTACAACTCTGCCTTGCGCCTTTGCTTAGAAAGTCCTCTGCCTTGCGCCTTTTCTTAGAAAGTCCTCTGCCTTGTGTCGAGTTTGCTTAGAAAGTCTTTGCCTCATGAAGATCTCTCTACGGAGTTGGAACTTAAGAATAGATACGGGTGGCTAGAAACAACTTTCATCGTTGATAGGAGGAAGATGTGTTGGATCTTAAGGATAGATATAGTTGGCTAGGAACAACTTTCGTTGATGGGATGAGGTGTTGGGAGGAGGTGTTGGATCTTAAGGAAACATACGGTTGGCTAGGAACAGCTTTCGTTGATAGGGAGGAGGTGTTGGATCTTAAGGATAGATACGGTTGGCTAGGAACAACTTTCGTTGATGGGAGGAGGCGTTGCATTTTAAGGATAGATACGGTTGTCTAGGAACAGTTTTCATCGTTGATGGGAGGAAGTGTTGGATCTTAAGGATAGATACGGTTGGCTAGGAACAGATTTCATCAATGATGGGAGGAGGGTTGCTATTTCTGACGATAATCTGCAACAATATTACTCCTAACCCTAATGCATAGAATTATTAAGACCGATGTTAATTTGGGAGATGATATGGAGGTGAACTGAATGCAAAGAGAATGAAGTGTTTGGATAGCTAGGTTTTAAATAGTCTAATGTCTATTTTTTGTTACAAATATTTTGATTTTGCCCTAGTTGATATGTCATTTTGATTTTTCTACTTGCCGTGTAATTGATTGTTGATTGGTTCCTGTGAAAATTCAGGTTTGACTGTTGATTGGTACCTGTGAAAATTCACGTTAATGCGTATCTATGGATTGTGCATTCTAATGTCTTGTGAATGTGAGAATATAAAATGCTAACCCGAATTTGTTTTCACCTGCTTGGCATTTGCAAGCGTGGAACATCCAACCTGATGTTCTTAGTATATCTAAGAACATAAGATCTTCTTAGTATCTACAATAAGAAGATAAATGCGACAAAAGAATATAAAAAAGCTTGAAAAAAATATAGAGATAACGGAAATCGATAAATTTTAAGATAACCCAAAAACTACCTATTTATCACTCCTCGACATTATTGTATTATTGGGACTAAGTTAATGAAGATTCATATATATCCAAAATGAAACTTACGAAGATTTAAGTGGGTGATATTTTTGTTGTGGATATCGTATTATCCTATCCAAAAGAATAAGAATTTTTGCCAGCCAACCCAGACACTCCCAACTACCAACCCCTTTGTTGTGGATATAGTATTACCCTATCCAAATGAATAAGAATTTTCGCCCGCCAACCCCGACACTCCCAACCCCATGAATTGTTTTTCATGCATGCCCCGACTAATTACTACTTTATTCAACATGAATATTGTGGCATGAACTCACCAATATACAGGGAAAATCGTGTCGTGGTTGATTCAGTAAACTCTGCATTGGCCCATATTAAATAAATTGAATAATCGGTTTGTCCCTGAAATTTGTATGATGTTAGAATTAAAATAAATACACTTCGTAAGACTATCAACCTTTATTTGTTATAACTTTCTGAAAAGCTGCCCTTAAACAAAATAGCAACCTACAGAAAAAGTAAAAAAGAAAAACCTTTTTTTTTATGAAGATTGTATTCACCTATTGCATTTTGCTCTTCGCTAACATAACACAAACATTACCTACTTCATTTCCTCATTTTTCATAGCATCAAATCAAACATGTTTATATAAATAAAAATCAAACAAAACTGAAAGGGGTACATAAAATCTCTCTCTAAATGGATACACCAAGATGCATTTTCTTTCTATAACAATGAATCATCAAAAAGACAGAAAATAGTTTGTGAAAATAAATAGCCAAGTTATTACAGAAGTAATACCGTAGAAAACAGATCAGCGGACAACAAACACTTAAACAGGCACAAAAAGAAACACTAAGAACTATCTATGATTCACCAAAAAATGAGATAGTACCATTGGTTAGCTAAGGAGTTGGAGATCTATATGCAAAAAAAATCCTGAATGGTTTTCTTCTTCAATTTGGACCAATGAAGTGATCAAAGAGCACAGTTATGGTGATTGGGAGAAAAGGGGAGGCAGATCCGCCTCTTAAGGGAGGCTCTGCTTTAGGTTTGGACAATGGGTTGTTTATATAGTATTGATTTCGGGTTGGGTTAGGTTCGGTTCAACCCAACCTGATTCAATTGATTTGGTTCGGATCGATTTTTAGTTCGGTTTGATTTTTCGGTAATTTTTTTACGAGAGATTTTATGGCATAACAGTTGTATGAAAGTTGTAACAAATGGCATAAATTACAGCCTCTGATTTTTATTCTATTTCATATAATACATATTTAACGTATGTAAGAAGTTATAAATAATTGGTTCTAATTTATGTCACTTTGTAGTAAATACGAGGTTATTATAAATATGCAAGAAGTTATAAGTATTTGGAACTTGAGCGAATTAAATAGAATAAAAAAACAAACACAATAAATGACATATCAGGTGATGGTAGGTAACGAGACATAAGGTGCGGTGGTAGTGTAGGTTATGATGATAGGATGAGGTGGTAATAATATGGGGTATAGTGCATAACATATGGTAGAGCTAGGAAGGATGTGGTAGATGTTATAAGTGTTTGAAACTTGAGCGAATTAAAATGTTTTCTGTTCGGGTTAAAAACCAATCCAAATTTTTTGGGTTTCAATTAGTTTGAGGTTTTTTAGTCGGTTCGGTTTAGGTTTGGGTTCATTGAGTTTTATACTCATCCCTAGACACCGGAGGAAAATACAAATGCAAAAATAAACCGAGACAAGTGTATAATTCTTATCTTATGAATAATGCATGTTATTTGATACAAGTGTATGACTCTTATCATATTAATGATATATGTCATTTGATACAATATTTCTATTATATTTGTATTCTATAAAATTCTATAAGGTACTACCAACTGATTTTACACAACTAAAAGTCTTAATGCACATCAATTATTTTTCCACATTTATCCTTTAAATTTATGTTTTTTTTACACACGATGATTCTAACCGAATTTCAGACAGAATGTTAAATGTTTTCATGAGTTAGTCAGAAAGTATTTCTGACCGGTATTGGATATGGATAACATTCGAAATTCTGACTCAAATTAAATCAGAATAATCATCGTTTTCTAACTTAAATTGGGTCAAAATAATTTGCAAACTCATTGATTCGAGTAGATTTGAGATGAGAATATTAAAAGTTTTCTTGATTCAATTTTAGTCAGAAAGTCTTTCTGTCCGGTATTGGATATGGAAAACATTCAAAATTTTGACTCGAATTAAATCAGTATAATAATTATTTTGTGACTCGAATTAGGTCAGAATATTTGTTGTGTGAAAAAGATGTTACTTTTTGAAAACAGTGCCCCTTTCAAAAACAAAAAACAAAAAAAAGACCAATAATAATAGGCTAATAGCAAAACATAGTATGCGACATAACCGTTCTAAGACAAAACATAGAATGCGACATAACCGTTCTGAGCTTTCATGAAATCATAGGCTAACAGCAGCCAAACGAAATCCACGCATTCTAATTAATCTCCATGATATAGGCCAATAATAATAGGCTAATGGCTAATAACAATACATGCATTATAATGATATAGGCCAACGACATAACCATTCTAATCAAGCTTCAATGTGGTCTCGAAGTCAAAAGCCAACGACATAACCATTCTAATCAAGCTTCAATGTGGTCTCGAAGTCAAAAGCAATGGAAGTACCTTTTTCTGCACCTCCAAGTGTCATTTCTAATCAAGCTTCAATGAGGTCTCGAAGTCGAAAGCATTGGAAGTACCTTAAGCGCTTTTCTACACCTCCAAGTGTCAACCTCTTTTTCTACACCTCCAAGTATCAACCTCATTGGGAGAACGTTGGTATCGCTGCTTTCATCTCTCTGGCTAATTTCATCTTGTTCTTCTCTAACGGTACCGCAGTCTGGTAAACAGGATCATTACCCTTAAACAATGCTACAATATTCATGTTCCCATCAGTGCAATAGTCCCATTTCCGTGTCGTTCCAATGCCGTCTCGAACATAGTCTTTTAACCCTTCACGGTCCCATAAGTGCAAAATGAAATCAGCCATGAACGGTTAATCGGCTTTGTTGATATGAATACTCTCCACTTTTTATCTATTCATAGTTATTCACTTACATTATATAATCCACAATTCTTACATTTTGTAACCGAATTGTTATGTTTTATCTATTCATAGTTGTTCACATGCATTATATCAATCCACAATTCTTACATTTTGTAACCTAATTGTTATGTTTTATCTATTCACAATTATGTTTTATCTATTTGGCTTAACGTGTATATTATCTTTTTACAAATATAATAATTATTTTCATTTTTATATATATTTATTTAAATAGGGAAAAAATAATTAAATTGTTTCCTAAATTAAAATCAATTTAACGTGTTTACTTACTTATTTGATTTAATGTGTTTATTATTTTTACAAATATAATATTTATTTTCATTTTCATTTATTGAGATTTATTTAAATAAGGAGAAACACTTTGGAGGAAAGACGTTTACATAATCCAAATCAAACTGCATAAGATCAAAAGAAAACAAAAACAATATTCAAAAATTATTGTGAAAGTCCTAGGTGCAGTGGGGAATTTTGGTGAGAATATAAATGCTAACCAGAGCTAAACAGAATTTATTTTCGCATCTGAACATTTTCGCAAAATGCAATATATTAATAAATGTGGCAAAATTATATAAACCATGAAAAAAAAATTAGACATAAGACGGAAATCGACAAATTTTAAGATAACCCAAAAACTAGTATTTGCCGAAAAAGGAAGTCCGAGACTTATTTGAACATTTAGACAACATTTAGAACATATGTAAAAGACCAATCATTGTGATGTGTCCAAAATACCTTTATTTTCAAAATTAACTATTCATAAAAGTCCACCACCTCGTAACAGCAAAGGTCTTCACAATACCCATATGGGCCATAGCTTTGTACAGGCGGCGGCGGTGTCTATTTTGTTGTGAACATACTATTACCATATCCAAAACAATAAGAATTGTTGCCCGCCAACCCCAGCACACCCAACTCCAAACCCATGAAATTTTTTTCACAAAAAAATTTGTTTTTCATGCATGTTTTAATAAGTACTTTATTCATAAGAATTTAAATATGAGTTGGTTATAAACTCACCATTATACTGAGGAAAATCGTGTGCGTGTTTGATTGATAACTCTGCCATGGCCCATATTAAATAAATTGAATAATCGGCTTGTCCCTGAAATTTGTATGACGTTAGAATTAAAATAAACACACTTCATAAGAGTATTAATCTTTATTTCTTACGGGAAGTTATAACTTCCTGAAGAGCTGCCTTAAACAAATTAGCAACCTAATCTTTGGTTCAAATACTTTCGCATAACACAACATCAACCCAAAAAAAAAACATTTTTTTTTATGAAGATTGTATTCACCTAATGCATTTTTCTTCCCAACATAGCACAAACATTAGGGCATTCTTATTAGAGGCTCCAAATTTTATCTCTAAAATAATATATATCTCTATTTTACAATATCTCAATTCAAAAACTTCAACAACAACATCTCTATCCTTATCCCTATAACATTTCAAATAATATTAAATAATACATATTCTACCTCACAACCCTATTTATACACATTAAATATTTATTATTTCACTACAGCAGCATCATTATCCCTATATAATTTTTAATAATTAAATATTTTTAAGGAGTAAATAGTGCATCCCCACAAGTAGGATGCACTGTTCATATCCCTAAAAATAAATAGGAATAGAGACTCTGCTGTGGAAGCTATTTTGGGGTAAACTCTATTTTTTATCTTCATTTTAAGGATAGAGCATCATATAGGGCTTCTGCTGCGAATGTCCTTACCTGCTTCGTTTTCTCATTTTTCATAGCATTAAATCAAACATGTTTATATACATTAATAAAATCAAACAGAATAGAAAGGGTTACATCAAATCTCTCCCTTTGCCTTTGAAAGGGATACACCAAGATGCATTTTATTTCTATAACAATGAATCAACAAATAGACAGAAAATAGTTTGTGAAAAAGAAAAGAAAAAAAAGTATAAATCCCCACTTAGACAGAAAATAGTTTATGAAAAAAATAGCCAGGTTGATAAATCCCCACTTAGAAAACAGATCTGCGGACAACAAACAGTCAAACAGTCACAAAAAGAAACACCAAGAACTATCTATGATTCACCAAAGAATGAGATAGTACCCTTGGTTAGCTATAAGGAGTTGGAGATCTATATGCAAAAAAAAAATCCTGAATGGTTTTCTTCTTCAATTTGGACCAATGAAGTGATCAAAGAGCACAGTTATGGTGATTGGGAGAAAGGGGAGAGAGGCAGATGCGGCTCTTAAGGGAGGCTCTGCTTTAGGTTTGGACAATGGGTTGTTTATATAGTATTGATTTCGGGTTGGGTTAGGTTCGATTCAACCCAACCTGATTCAATTGATTTCAGATTGATTCGAATCGATTTTTAGTTCGGTTTGATTTTTCGGTATTTTTTTTACAAAAGATTTTATGGCATAACGGTTGTATGAAAATGAGTGGTTATAAATGATTGATTCTAATTTATTCTATTTCATATAATACATATTTAACGTATGTGAGAAGTTATATGACGATGACAAATTATGTCACCTTAATGATTTGAGCCCTAATTTAATCTAGTGATGAACACACAAGAACCCTAATGCCAAAAAGAGGAATGAGGGTGGATTTTATGTATCTGGCCGAGTCCAAGATCGTATCTCGGATTGCCTACGATATCTTTGTTCTATTCCAGAATCAAGCCTTTACGTAGTTCCTGGACGGGGTATTTATAATGACAATACTTGCCTAAACCCTAAGGTTAAGTCGAAACTTGTGTTATTGTCATCTTTACCCTTAAATGGGCCTTGACCCTTGCCCAAGCTATCGCTATTAATGGGCTTAGTAGGCGATCGCGGACTCTATCCTTGCTATCGACTGTGGTGATCGACTCGGGACTCAACGTCTACATTGCTAATCAGTGCGGATGAATGTCTACCTTTGCTTTCGATACTCGATAGTCGATGGTCGTAGCCTGGCTTTGATATGATGGCCTTGGCATCGAGCCAGGCATCGACATGAACATCTTGGCGTTATTTCACGGTGTGATGACCAACCGGTGAGGCGACACGTGGAGGAGTGAAACCCTGTATCGTCATAAGCCCCAGGACTTGAGAGAGGCGACTCCCGTTGTCCGAGGTCGAGCCGCGTCACATGAGTCGTCTTCGAGTTAAGTTTTTGTTTGGGCGGGCTTTTTCCCGCCACTTGTTATCCCCAACTACTTATTACCACGTGGCACGATATCTGGCATACAAAACGCTTCGAATCCCACAAAAGACGCGTCACTGCCTTGATTGTCGTGATCTCCAGGGGTTATAACCCTCCACTACCCACGTCTCTTCAAATCATTTGCAAATCTTTTGATTTCATATATAAAGAGAGGACGGATAGAAGCTGCTGCAAACCTGTTCGTTATTTTCTTGTCACAATCCCCAAATTCAAAACACCAAGTAAGGTTCTTTCTTTTTCTTAGTGTTCATCTTTTCTTTTGATTTTATCCATGTCCAGTAGTAGTAGCGCAACTGAATCAGATAGGGGTAGTGAAACGCCTTCCCAATCCCAAATTCCAGTACCTGCTGTCTCCGATCATCTTCTCCGACGAGATTCCGGTGAGCCCACAGCTTCCCCACCTCCTGTCCCTAACCAGCCTAAAAAGCTAGTAACTAGGATGGATGGAAAGGGTCCAAAGGGTGTCTCAGTGCACTTTCTCCTGAGGAAATCACTAAACTTTGTCAAAAATACGATATCAAGCCCCCACTCGAAGCTCGACTTCCGTCTGGCTTGCATAGGTTTGCTGACGAGCCCCCAGAGGGTTTCTGTGCTGTTTATGAGAATCAACTGGCGAGTGGATTGAGGTTTCCACTCTGTCCAGCCGTTCTGGCCATCCTTCACCACTATGAGATAAGTGTCTCCCAACTCGCCCCGAATGGCGTCAGAACTCTGATGGGGTTCATCATTGCATGTCGAGTGGCTCAGGTCTGTTTTTCAGTGCCCGTGTTTCGATACTACTACAAGATGACTGCCACACCCGACAAGTTATGGTATTCCTTTCAGAGAAGAGCAAACCGTCATGAGTTTATAACGAAGGGGCCTTCTTCTCACGGGGAGTGGAAGCCTCGATTTTTCTTTCTCCGTGACGGCCTGGATAACCCCTACATAGGTCAATGGAGGTCGAGAGAGGGGAAACAAGACAAGCTTGGGAAGGAACCAGCTCCTCACGAGGCTCGACTTTTGAGTGGACACAATTTCGAGGTGTGTACTCGAGACCTGAGTCTCCTGTATCACCTGGCCCACTTGGAGGAAGCTGGGCCAATGCCATACGTAGGCCTTAATGTCCCTGATCACGAGAATCGTAGGATGTTTACTTGCTTTTACATAATAGTTATTTGTTGAGTTGATAATTTGTTGTTTATCGATCAGAACTAACTTGCCCCTTTTTTTTTTTTTTTTTTTTACATTGCAGTGGGCAAATTCTCCAGGGTCACCAACCCCCAGCGTATCCCCGAGTCCACGGTCCCGGCACATTCCGCTCCGAGGTCGAGGCCACTACCGACTTGCCGGTGTGGTGAGATCGGTGTGCCTTCCTCTTCTCGAGAGGGGGCCGTCCTTCCACCTAGGACAAACCCTGCTGCAATCGAGTCGTCTGCCGCAGCTGGATCGACTGAAGTTCCCTCGACCACCGGCGAGTTAACTGTCCGATTCGGCTCTCTTCGGGACGAAGACGAGCGAGGAGAACTGTCGATCGACCTCGAATATCGAGGTTAATGTTGAAGAGCCGGCGGTGCAAACAAAGAAAAGACCATCACATTCTTTGAGGTGGTGAGGAACGACCGAGAGGCGAAGAGGAAGAAGGTCATTTGAGACCTCCACCGAGTCGAGGATCGGTGTGGTGGGTTGCCGATGATTATCTTTGGCGTGGACGACAAGAACACATCCTTCGTCTTTGTGAAAATTAAATCGTCTTGTAAGTCGATCCTTCTTTTCCTATTAACTTCTCTCGAAGCCTATGCCTTGTCCCTTTTCTGATACACTCTTTACGTTTGCAGAATACCCTTGTTGGTCGGGAGGCTGCCCGATGGCTGGCCAAGACAGGGAATCGGTGGACGAAATTAAAGAAGGAGAATGGCAGTCGCTTCAAGACAATGTTGCCAAAAATCGCCTCTCTGCTGTGGAAAAACAATACAACGCTATTTGAAGCATGAGTCGGTCGCCGAGCTCGAGAAAGCTGCAAGATAAGTTGGTGGTTCTTTGAAACAAAACCGCCACTTCGAGCAAAGAGTGGGCCGGCTGCGGGAGGAAAGGCATGATCGGGGTAGGGAGCGGCTCAAGGCGGCTCAAGACTATGAGATCTCTACAGAGAGAGGCGTAAGGCTACGGATGATGAAGCTAGGAAGGCTCGCCGTGATCGAGATCGCTCACAGGCTGAATTGGATCGAGCGCAAGCAGTCGAAGAGGCTAAGGCCGACGCGATCATGGAGTACCGCAAGTCAACAAACCTAGAAGATGACTTGGAGGTGATCATGCGCGCGCCTCGATGATGGCGGCTACACACCGCCGCCGATCGTGAAGGCCGTCGTCTCAGATTCGACTTGTCGTCCCTCGAGACGCCTATGTTTTATAATCGACTCGGAGAAAATTTGTATGATCGATGCCGAAGAGTTTCATTGAGGAGAGTCTTTGGCTATAAAGTATGCTCCTTCTATACGCTTTGCTCTCGATCCATTGCCGCCGATCCGACCTCTCGCAAATCTTGATCCGACCTCTGAAGCCAACCCTTGATCTCCATCATTTGCAATTTGAACTTGAAGCTTTGTAATGGTATTATTTTGAAAATCAACTTTGGCTGGCATTTCGACCTGGCCATATCTTGTAAAAACTATGCTCCAAATTTGACTTGCTTTAACTTTGCAATTTAATTACACTTTGCTTTCTCATTATTTTGCTTGTCTTCTCGATGTGTTATAGTCTTTCGCTTATCGAGCCTCTGGCTCTGTTTGCTACTCACTACTCACTTCATTAGTCGTTCTTGTTATTAATTTATGTTGCCCCCCCCCCCAAGTGTATTATGAACCCTTGGTTCTTATTGCACTTGAGATCGATTTGTTTGCTTGCCTTGGTGTTTTACCCCTTGGGCTTATCTGACCTTAGGCTGAGCATTTTAACGTGAACTGTCTCTGGTCTTTGGTCTGTTTTGCCTCTTAGGCTTTTTCGACCATCGACTGGAACAGGTGGCCCGACTATGCGAACCGTCCTTTGTCTAGGCCTTTTTCGCCACTCGGGCTCATTCGGCTTTCGACTGGGACAGGTGGCCCGACTATGCGAACCATCCTTTGTCTGGGCCTTGTTCGCCACTCGGGCTCATTCGGCTTTCGACTGGGACAGGTGGCCCGACCATGCGAACCGTCTCTATGCCTTTGCATTTGTTGCCCATTAGGCTCACTTTGCTTTTGGCTGTAGTGAGATTTCCGTCCTGCGGATTTCTCTACTGGTCGACGAGCGTATTGCCTTAACGTTTTATACCACGCTGGAATTGTACTGTTTTGGCTATAAGCCCTATCAAACAAAGAAAACACCTCGAGAAAACCCAAGTTTATTAGAATACTCATAAAATTGTCCCATGGACTCATTACAAGATTTAAAAACTGAAAGGTAAACAAGTTCATCAAAGTAAAGCTTATCTTAAACATAATATTTCCTCAGATTGTTGGCATGCCAATGTCGAGGAACAGTAGTTCCATCTGCCCGACCAAGTTGATAAGACCCTTTGGGGTGGACTTTCTGGATCTGATAAGGTCCTTCCCAATTCAGGGTTAATTTTCCGGCCGCCTCCTGTCGACTTGCTTCATTCTTCCTTAGAACCAAATCACCGACTTTGAAGTATCGATGCACGACCCTCGAGTTGTAAATATCGAGAGATCTTCTATTTATACCTTGCCATTCTGGGGCCGAGGCTATCTCCTTCGCTCTTCGACATTGTCCCTTTCTTGTCGGAGTTCGGGATCATTTGTCTCCACATTGTAGGCCGAACTCAGGAGAGGAACTCCGATCTCGGCGAGAATCACCGCTTCACACCCATATACCAAAGAAAAGGAGTTTCCCAGTTGATGAATTAGAGGCATCTATATGACCATAGGATGCTCGGAAGTTGAAGCGCCCAATCTCGACCTTACGCCTCTAGTCTCTTTTTTTAGACCCGACTTGACATGTCGATTAGTTTGCTCGACTTGACCGTTTGCCTGTGGATGAGCTACCGAGGTGAATCGGGCTGGTCGATATGGTAGTCAACGCACCATTCTCTAACTTTACGATCTTGAGCGGGTACCGTTATCCGAGATCGAGCCTTCGGGATCCGTGCACTCGCACAAAATGTCGACCCACAAGAACTTTTTGATGGTTGCGACTTTGATGTCCGGTATAGCCTTAGCTTCGACCCACTTCGTGAAGTAATCTACGCCACGACCACATATTTAAGATTTCCGAGCTCGAGGTAGGGTCCAACGATATCGACTCCCCATCGATCAAATGGCCATGTCCGACGAGATGACATTCATGTCTTGCGCTTGTTGATGGGAGATATCATCATGAATCGACAAGTGTTGCATTTTTGGACAAGATTATTCGCATCTCGTTGCATCGACGGCCAAAAATACCCAAAGCTAACTTGCATTTTCGAGCTAACATTCTAGCCCCATGATGGTTTCCACATGCTCCTCTATGAATTTCTTCCAAGAGATATTCACCTTCGGTTTCGAGATACACATCTTAACCATGGACTTACAAAAGATTTCCGATAGAGGATGTCGTCGAAGAACGCATATCGAGTGGACTGTAGTCGAACTTTTCTAGATTCTACCTTATCAGCTGGTAGTATTCCGTCTTTGAGGTAAAGAGCGATCGAGTCCATCCACGTGGCTCTTTGAGTAATCGGTCGGGCCTCTGTCTCGATGTAACTCCTATCGGTCGAAGAACTCGACTAGAACCTTCTTACTTGACATGAAGTTTGAGGCCAACTTGGAGAGCGATCGGCTCTCTTGTTTCGACTTCGGGGAACCTGCTCGAATTGAACCGTTTTGAATTTTGGTATGAGGCTTTGGACAAGCTCGCTAAGTAATTCTTCATGGTTTCTTCCTTAGCCTCATACTCCCTTTCACATGATTGACCACTAATCTGCGAGTCATCAGTAAACCGACAAATCTTCGACACCCGACTTCAAAGCGAGCTTTAAGCCGGTGATCATAGCCTCATACTCGGCCTCGTTGTTCGTTGCTTTGAAGTCGAATCGAAGGGCGTATGGAATTCCTCGCCTTTCGGGCTTACCGAAGGAGCCCCGCTCCCGCCCTCCTTACTCGATGCTCCATCGACTTGAAGAGTCCATTTTCTTACGGACTTCGCTTTTCTTGATCGAGTTGGACGGAGATCCTTCGACTAAAAAATCCGCCAAGGCCTGTGCTTTTATCATGATTCGAGGGGCGAACTCGATGTCGTAAATCTTTGGGCCATTTCTATCACCCATTTCGCCGATCGACTGAAGTGTCGGGTTTTGCCAATATCTCGCTTTAGTGGTTGGTCGGTGACTACCACAATAGGATGAGCTTGAAAATAGGGCCTCAACTTTCTCGAGGCATGAACAAGACATAATGCTAGCTTCTCATTTGGTGAGTATCGGACCTCGGGGCCATGTAATGCTTTCTTCGACGAAATATATCGGTACTTGCCCATATGTACCCTTCTCGAACTAGGACCGCACTCACTGCCTCTTCGCATACTGCCAGATACACTAATAACCTCTCCCCGTCTCGAGGTGAAGTTAGGGTCGGTAAGTCTGATAAATAGGCCTTGACTCTTCTTGAAGGTCGTCTCGACATTCATTATCCCGGTGAAATGGGTGGCCTTGCGGAGTATCTTAAAGAACGGTAGCGCTCGCTGGGCGGATCTCGATAGAAATCTGTTGAGGGCCGCCATTCTACCCGTGAGTCTCTGCACTTCCTTTACATTTCGAGGTGCGGGCATATTCTTCAATGTATCAATTTTATCCGGGTTTGCTCGTATCCCGTCCTTCGAGATCATATAGCCCAAGAACTTACCCGACCTCACTCCAAAAGTGCACTTCTTCGGGTTTAATCTCATCTGCGTTTCTCTCAACACTTCGAAAACCTCTCGAGCATCGACAGGTATTGTCTCATAGATCGACTCTTAATAAGCGGTGTCGCCTACATAAACTTCCATACATCTACCAATTTGTCTTGCAAATATCTTATTGATCGCCTCGGTATGTTGCCCCTGACATTCTTTAATCCGAATGGCATGGTCACATAGCGAAGGTGCCGGTCTGTGATAACGCTATTTTTTTCCGCATCTCGAGGATCCATTAAGATCCGATGGTATCCTTTATATGCATCTAAGAAACCAAAAACTTCAAAATCAATGGTTGAATCTACTAACTTTATCGATTTTGGGCGTGGATCTGAGTCTTTTAGGCATGCTTTGTTCAAATCAGTAAAGTCCACACACATGCGCCAACTACCGTCAGGCTTCTTGACTAAAACCGGGTTAGCTAGCCATTCTGGGTATAATACCTCTTTTACTATCTTGGCTGCTAGTAGCTTGCCGACCTCTAACTCGATAGCTTTAAGTCGATCTGACACAAAACTTCTCTTCTTCTGTTTGACTGGCTTTTTAGCCTGGTCAATCTCGAGCTTATGAACCGCGATGTTAGTAGACAGTCCTGGCATGTCGGTGGCTTTCTAGGCAAAGATGTCTCTGAACTCGACTAAAAGTTCGACCAGTAGCTGCTTTTCTTTCTCTGGGATCCAAATCCCGACTTGCACACACTGATCATCCTCTCCTTCCCAGAGTCGGACGTTTTCGACTGCGTCACTGGAGACCCAACTCTTCTCCTCTTCTTCCTCTGGAATCAGTTCCTCGACTAAGACTTGTTGAACCGCCATCTTCCCATTCATGACAACAGAGTTACAACTCCGAGCGACTTCAACGTCTCCTTTTACTTCGTGGGAACCGTTCCTTGTGGGAAACTTCATACTATTATGAAAAGTCGATATGATAGCACGCAGGTCGAAGAGCGCAGGTCGCCCTAGGATAACATTGTACGCAGAGGGAGCCTTGACCACCACATAGCTTAATTCAAGTGTCCTTCCTTTCGCCATCCCCGGTATCGTGAGTAACTTTATCGAGCCCGTGGGATGGATCGCTGCTGCCTGCGTGAATCGAGCAGGGAGGACGCGCTATGGGGCTAGATCCTTCTCTTTCAACTTCATCGCTTGAAACGCCGAGTAGTATATGATGTTCACTGCACTCCCGTTATCGATACAGACTCTCGATACACGGGCTCGGCTAATAATTGCCTCAATAACTAACCCTTCGCTATGACTCCTCGACTTGGGGATATCATCTCGGGGGCCGTATCCGACTTCTGTCGTGAGTCTAAGCTGCTTGCGCTCTCTCGAGCTACTAGCTGGCTCTTCACTGGTCTGATCCTTATCACTTTCATCTGGACCGAAGATCGTATTGACATAGTTTACAGGTCGATTTTCTTCGTACCTGTCCCGTCCAAAGTTATCCCTGTTGTTTCCTTCCCGACCTGGGGATCGATTCCTCGGGGGTGATCGATCCCTTCGTCTTTGGGCATCTCGACCTCGGACCCTGTCTTGATCGGAGTTTTTCCTCTTGAATTCTCCACGCCCCCTGGGCCCATAATATCGAGATCTGTCAACAACTTCGTCTAGCTTTCCTTCCTGAATGCAGACGTCGATATCTCTCTTCAGGTCGATACAGTCCTCTGTTGTATGGCCTATGTCTTCGTGAAAATCACAGTATTTGCTTGCATTCATCTTTTCTCGAGGTTTCTTCAACGGTGGCGGTTTCCTCGCCAAATTTTTTGAGAGCATAATCGACAACACCTCGGATCGAGGTCGATTGAGCGGGATAAAGTCCTTATCACGTGAGGTCCTTCTGCCCCCACGGTCCGAGGTGGGCGTGTCGATATGGTCCCAAAGCGATGGCTTACTCGACATCCGCCTCTTGGGTCGATTCTGCTCGGACCTCGGGTGTCTTTCTTGGATTCCATCCGGTCGGATTAGGTGTGCCTCCGCACCGCTCTTTCCTTGAGAATCTATGCACTACATTGACACATTCGTCCATGGTATGGGGGCGTCTCGCTCAACTTCATGTATAACTTAGTATTACGCGGCCCCCTACGAATGGCGTGATCGGAAGTCGGTCATCCGCGCCCTTGACTCTGCATGGCCTCGAGATTAAACCTCTTCAAATATTCCATCTTTGTCTCATCTCTTTTTTCGCCTCACGTTCACGAGGTGCGTGGCACTCAGATGAAACTTCTTGTTGACTATAAACGCATCTCGGAACTTTCGGCGAGCATGGCAAAAGCGGAGATCGACCTGGTCGCAACCGTGAACCATTCTCTTGCTCGACCTACGAGTAGCGTCTCGAATGCCCGACGGCGCATTGCATCAGTGCTCCATCCAACCTCATTTGCGACGAGATACTGTGGAGGTGGTCCTCCGGTCGGTGGTGCCATCATAAGGTTCTATTTTCGGTATCTTAAACCGGCGGGTTTAGGAAAGCTCTCGATCTCCTTCGTGAAGGGAGACTCGAGCCACAACGACACCTGATTTTTTCCCAAAATTGCATTCAACTCCTCCCTGGCGCTGTCATCGTCCCCTCTCTGGTGTTTTTGGTGGATCTCGAGTCTCTTCCTTTCCACCGAGCTAGATGATGTGCTTATTTCGTCTCCAGGAGTCTGTTTAGGTTTGTCCACGGCTTCTTTTCGGCGCCTTCCGCCATAGCTTCTTCTCTCGGGCGGCGTCTCGCTTCGCTTCGCGCGCCGAAGCGCCTCGGCGATTATCTGGACATTACCTCCAAGTCCGCCCGCCGCTAACCGATCCGCAAGCGTCCGATATTCCGGAGCAAGAGCTTGCTTTTACGGTTGGTGGGTTTCGAGAACATGGGGTCAAAGCTTGATCTTTTCTCTCCTTTTTGCTTTGAGGATCGTCTTGAACAAGATCCAAGGTGGATCCTCTTCTCCTTGCATATCGGGATCGGTTGGCTCGTTCATCCGGGAGCCTTGATCAACCGCTTTGGATGTGGTTTTGGATGCGATTTTCTTGGGAGGCATCGTGTTCTTGAGTATTCGATCAATAGAAGGCCCTCCTTCTAAGCGCTAATGACGATGACAAATTATGTCACCTTAATGATTTGAGCCCTAATTTAATCTAGTGATGAACACACAAGAACCCTAATGCCAAAAAGAGGAATGAGGGGGTGGATTTTATGTATGTGGCTGAGTCCAAGACTGTATCTCGGATTGCCTACGTATCCTGTTCTATTCCAGGAATCAAGCCTTACGTAGTTCCTGGATTGGGGGTATTTATAATGACAATACTTGCCTAAACCCTAAGGTTAAGTCGGCTTGTGTTATTGTCATCTTTACCCTTAAATGGGCCTTGACCCCTTGCCCAAGCTATCGCTATTAATGGGCTTAGTAGACTGATGCGGACTCTATCCTTGCTATCGACCTGTGGTGATCGACTCTGGGACTCACTGTCCTACATTGCTAACTGGCGCGGACTGAATGTCCTACACTGCTCGATACTCGATAGTCGATGGTCGTAGCCTGGCTTTGATATGATGGCCTTGGCATCGAGCCTGGGCATCGACATGAACATACTGGCGTTATTTCACAGTGTGATGACCAACCGGTAGACGACACGTGGAGGGAGTGAAACCCTGTATCGTCATTATAAATGATTGATTCTAATTTATGTCACTTTGTAGTAAATGAGTGGTTATTATAAATATGCAAGAAGTTATAAGTATTTGGAACTTGAGCGAATTAAATAGAATAAAAAAAACAAACACAATAAATGACTCATCAGGTGATAGTAGGTAACGAGGCATAAGGTGCGGTGGTAGTGTAGGTTATGATGATAGGATGAGGTGGTAAGATAATATGGGGTATAGTGCATAACATATGGTAGGGCTGGGAAGGATGTGGTAGATGTTATAAGTGTTTGGAACTTGAGCGAATTAAAATGTTTTCAGTTCGAGTCAAAAACCAATCCAAATTTTTTGGGTTTCAATTGGTTTGAGTTTTTTTAGTTGGTTCGGTTTAGGTTTGGGTTCATTGGGTTTTATACTCATCCTTAGACACCGGAAATTACAGATACATAAAATTATATCGTTAGCCGCACATAAAATTATTTCACACAAATACATGTCTAAAATCTCAATTTAGTTTAAGAACTTCTAACAAATATATTTACTCTGACTGTGATTCTTTCAAAACAAGGGAGAAAATTATATAACCTTTGCCCACATAAATGACAAAATCACATCATTATTTACATTAACAGTCGCCTGAACTGGATTACAATTAACTACAAATAAGAAAATCATATATCTGTTGGAGCATATATGCAAGTGTTGTTGGTGATTTAAGTATAATCACAAGCCATTGAGGTTATCGGGGTTTAGTACAAGGGTGGTTATGCTCGTAAAGCTATAATATAAGTATGGAGGTGCGGAGTGCACGCTTATATAAGTGTTTACGAGTGTATGAATGTGATATGAAAATCCAAATTTTCTGACTGAGAGCTGTCCGTACGGATAATAATCTATCCGTACGGATGAGAGTTATCCATACGGATAAGAATCTATCCATACGGATGAAAGGCTGAAATTGTAACATTTTGATACTGTGATTTATCCGTACGGATGATGATTGTATCCGTACGGATGGGATGATGTATCCGTCCGGATGAATACTGCATCCGTACAGATGGGTACCTGTGGTCCAAAAACTGATTTTTGGTGAGAGGGTACAACCAAATGGTACCTTTTCTTTTGGTGTCAATCACTTAAAGGACGTTTTCCTTTGCTCTCTTTCAGATTAAAGTGCTATATATAAGCAAGTTTACTTTGTTAAACACAACAATAACAATGGTAAGCATCCTTGTGATTCATTCTATATAATTCAAAACTTCAAAGTGCTCTTTAATCTTTTGTCCAAAGTTTAAAGGTTGTCTCTCAGTTTATATCTCACTTAAATATTCGTGATACCCGGGACAAAGTATAGGGTCGAATAATTTAAGAAGGACAACGATTAATTCGTGAAACTGCGAGGATCCAAATCATTTCATTTGCAAGAATTCAAGACATTGGTGATCAATCTTCACACCCTCAAAATACAACATTCTTCTTAAATTATTGTTTTGATCACAATGGTGAATGCAAAGGATTTGATGATGAATTTTGGAAAACTAGACAAGTTTGAAGGTGTTGATTTCCGGAGGTGGCAAAGGAAGATGCATTTCCTTCTCACAACATTGAAAGTGGTATATGTACTTAGCACTGAGATACCATAAGTTGATGATGATGCACCGTTGGAGGAATTACGAAGGCGAAACAAATGGGAAAATGATGACTACATCTGTCGTGGTCACATTATAAACGGTATGTCTGATTCGTTGTTTGATATTTATCAAAACTTTGCGTCTGCAAAAGAGTTATGGGATGCACTAGAAACTAAATACTTAAATGAAGATGCATCTGCTAAAAAGTTTCTAGTTGGTAATTTCATGAAATACATGATGGTAGATACACGGTCTGTAATTGAACAATTCAATGAACTTCAACGCATTTTAGGCCAATTTGCACAACACAAAATGGAAATGGATGAATCCATTTCTGTTTCTAGTATCATTGATAAACTACCACCATCATGGAAAGATTTTAAGCATGTGTTAAAACACAAAAAGGAAGAACTCTCCTTGGTTGAACTTGGTAGCCACCTGCGTATTGAGGAATCCCTCAGGGCGCAGGAAGGTGTGATAACCAAGGGAAAGGAAATTGATGAATCCACATCCATTCATGTAATGGAGGCTGGGGAGAGTTCCAAATCAAACAAAGGTAAATGGAATGGTAAGAAAAAGAAACCATTCAAGGCTGGCGACAAAGAATCCGGAAAAAGGCCAAAGGGTGCCTGTTGGATTTGTGGAAAAACAGGGCACTACAAGGCTGATTGCCGAGTGCGTAAAAATGGAAAAGGCAAGGGTCCAGAACAAGGGTCGAAAGACCAAGGACCACCAAAGCATCAAGGTCATAATGTTAATTATGGTATTAATTCGGTTGTGAATTATGTGCCATTTATTTCTGAAGCATTTTATATGCAGGATGATGATGTTTCATGGTGGATCGACTCGGGAGCAACAAGACATGTATGTAAGGATCAACGCTGGTTTGAAGACTTTGAACCGGTGAATGATGGATCCATTTTGAAAATGGGAAACGAGTCGAAGGCTGTAATATGTGGTCATGGAACTATTACTTTAAATTTCAGTTCTGGAAAGTGTGTAAAACTATTTAATGTTTTATTTGTTCCGTGCATCTGGAAGAACCTTGTTTCCGGTGCACTATTATGTAAATCGGGCTACAAGCAAGTTTATGAGTCTGATAGGTATATTCTATCTAAACATGGTATATTTGTAGGATTTGGCTATTTGTGTAACAATATGTTTATGCTTAATGTTATTAATGATAAAGTTAATCAAGTTATGCATATTTCTGATGTTAATATCTCAAAGTTATGGCATGCTCGGTTAGGACACGTGCATTATAAACGTATGCATGTTATGTCTAAGAATGAGTTAATTCCCCCGTTTGATATCAATGTGGATAAGTGTACTACTTGTATGCTTACTAAAATTGTAAGACAACCATTTCGTGGTGTTGAAAGATCGTCTACAATTATAGAACTTATCCATAGTGATTTGTGTGACTTTAATGCCACACCGTCTTTGGGAAATAAGAAGTATATGTTGGACAATCTTATTCAAAAACGAAAGAAAAAATTACGAAGAAACGAATAACAACAAATTCGAATTTACAATTGCAAAGGAAACGGAAAAGGATATATGATCCGAGCCACGTGTTGCAATACAGTTTCCTTAAGACTAATTCGTCCCCTCACCTTCGTGTCTTTGTGAGCTTATTGGGACGTTAATCTCCCAGGATAGAACGGATAGCAATGACAGGAAGCACAACGCCTTCAATTGCTTAAGAACCTTGTAGTTTGAACTCTCAGTTTTCATGTAGAAAAGAAGTAAGAAGAAGCAGATTGCTGGTGTTAAGAACTGATCAAGAAGTCTGTTTATATAGGCTTTATCATGCAGAGAAGAGCTGGCAACTGATGGAATACGAAGTGGAACAGCCTCAGCTCATATTGAATGTCATTACAGCAGCAGCTTGGATGCCATAAGTGTTGTCAGCTGGAAGGTCTCTGAATATTCAGTTCGAAAATAAATGTTCAGGTTGCAAAACCGAACCTTCACGGGGAGCCGTTGAATCGAGTTGCATTCGTGTCCGCAGGACGCGCGCTTGCACACAAGTTCAAGCTGAAATCCGGATGGATTTGCACCCCCCCTGCGCCCGCGCGTAGAGAACGGTGTATAAAGTTGGTAATTTCTTACCACTACACTAAAACAACATCATATATATATTGGCTCTTTTCCTTCCTTCCTTCCAATGTGGGAGAAATTGGTTTCTCCAATTTTCCCTTTATTACTAACACTTTCCATTCACCACTTAGGCCCAATATGACATATCATTTAACATATCCATTTTAACCATCATTTTCCAACAGTATATGATTACGTTTATAGATGATAATACTCGCTTTTGTTATGTGTATTTACTTAACACTAAAGATGAGGCACTTGATAAATTCAAGATTTATAAAAGTGAAGTAGAATTACAATTGAATTCTAGTATTAAACGTTTTCGTACCGATAGAGGTGGAGAATACTATGATCCAACCTACTTCGGGTCGTGTGGTATTATACACGAGGTTACTGCACCGTATACGCCACAACAAAATGGCATTGCGGAGAGGAAGAACCGTACTCTAAAAGAGATGGTAAATTCCATGTTATCCTACTCGGGATTGAGCAGTGGATTTTGGGGTGAGGCCATGTTAACGGCCTGTTATTTACTAAACAGAATTCCTAATAAAAAGAATTCTGCTACCCCGTATGAACTTTGGTTTAAAAGGAAACCAAACTTGAATTATTTAAAAGTTTGGGGCTGCAGGGCGGTTGTAAGATTTCCCGATCCTAAAATTAAAACTTTATCTCCATACCTGTGTACTATTGGATGTCGTGTTGCTTGTTGATATTAGCACATGTACCCTGGGAGGACTTTTACAGATGCCACATGATCGTACTCACGTCTTTTTCCGGTTGTAAGCTAACTTTTCTACCCTTATCATTCGTGTTTCGTTTTAAAGTAGGGGGTAGTCGGTTTAGCTTCAATGTTTTGTTTTCATGTTGAATGAGTTATACTTAGTAAATGTTATCCCTATGGTGTAAATGAGTCGGTTTTCAAGAATTTTGATGGTTTTAGCATTGTTGATGATATTGAGCCTTTAGTATTGCTTTGTTAAACATATAGTGATTGTATAGATGAATTTGGTTTGTGTTGTGATCATGTATTGAGGAATGGAATAGTTCTATCACGTTAGCTTCGACTTCACGAATCACCTTGACTAGTGATCGATTTTGGTAGTTCTTAATGACCCGGTTACCTAGAACTTATATTAATAACTTCGAGGCGAAATAGAAAGGTCGTCGTTGTTAGGTACGGGATGACGGTTTTGCCATTTATTTTGACCCGATCATAGCCAAAAGCCATCCTTATATGTATATCCACAGTTATCCCTCTCAGCCTTTGTAGGGTGGTTAGACTGCCACCCGAACAATCCTTTCGTGTTACTAACCCTGAAAATCAATGTCCCTAACTTTATTTCAGTCTACGTACCCTTGACTACCTTGCAATTGAGCTTGTTCGTTCCGCCATTTTTACGATGTTGCGAGGTATTGTTGAGACGTAAGTAATGGTATGGAGTCGTGATTTATGAGTTATTCGGAACGAGGAGTGTAGCAATGTGTAGGTTCCAGTTTTGTTCGGAATTTTATTGTATATAAGAACAAAAAAGAAAAAAAAAGGAAAAAAAGAAAAGAAAAGAAACAGAAGTAGTAAATGTGAATAGATATAGTTTGATAAATGTCCAGGGACTAAAGTGTTGTATAATGAAGAAATGTGAAGTTGGAGTTAGGGTTCGGTTAGAAACCTGAGAGTGCAAATAGTCGGGAAGGATTGAAGACGAAGTTGAAAACCGAGTACGTGTTTATATTTATCGGTTAAAGCTCTTTTGCACTTTCTTCTTTATATTTTTATCGTAAATATCCTTTCGTTAGCCCCGACCCTAGCTTAACATTTTAACCTTTCAAGTCCTGCTTGACCCTACTAGACTTTAATTGACCTCGATTAGTGGAGATGTTTATGAAGTATAAGCCTATGGTGTAACCTCGGTACATTATACTTCTATAATCTAAACCGGTCATTGGTAATAAATGTTGGAGAAGCTATACAAACACACACATTCTTTTTCTCAATACAAGGTAGAACTTAAATCATATGCATTTGTGTCAATTACTTGTGTTTTACCATTTCAATTCTTATAGACTAAATGAATGATTTCAATGTTGACTCCATCTTTATTTTCGAATCGCTCATTTTTGCTCGAGGGCGAGCAAACGCTAAGTAGGGGTAGTTGATAATAGTCAAATCGGCTATCATTTACTATGTGATTATACCCCGTTTATACCTCGTTTTATATGTTTCCGGAGACATTTGTTTGTATTTTTATGTATTTACACCTTTGTTATCATTTCGAGACCTAGGAAGTAAAGTCCGGGATTCTCGATCATTTTCGGTGTATATACTATACTCTCGATCACCCTAGTGTCCAGTAGGGTTTACGTATTTGTTACGATTTTGTACGGGTATTAGGTGTTCGAGATGACCAGAAGGCGAGATACGAGGGTTGGAATGTGTGCCCGAAGCTTAAACGTTCAAACGGATCGAAATTCATTGGTACTACAGCCTTGGCTTCCAATCATCTGCATTTTGATCCAATTTAAAGGAATTTTCTGGGCTGGTCATATTCATGAAAGTTGTAGACAATTTCATTAGCTTTCCAACGCATTTTGAATCACTGGATTTGGAGATTTACACACAAAGTTATGGTCGATTTACTGAAGATATGTCATCAGGCAGGCGCCCATAAACTGTAGGCCACGGCCTATAAGATGCAGGGAGCTCAGGAAATCTGCTGTCTTTCATAGGCCACGGCCTATGAATCACAGGCCACGGCCTACAGAATATTTTGCCCATTTTACCCTTTTAACACTATAAATACCCCCATTTTGACATTAGGTCGTCTACTACATCAATTTTCTGTGTTTTTCAGGCCCTTTCTACCATTTTCTTAGATTAGATTGCTTTGTACATAGTCTTAGCTTAGATTAGATTTATTTTGTTGTAATCCAAAGGCTCATATTACTAGCTATTGCAAATTCAATTTGGATTTCGTTTTCTCTCTGGTGTTCTTCGTCTCGATTTCGGTAATTTCAATTTCTTCTTGCTTTAGATCTTGATGCTTGGTACTTTTATTGTTGATTTATTGTATTTTGTTGTTAAAATGAGTAGCTAATCGTTATATAGCCGAGTTATGTGATAATCTTCGAAATCGAACCCTAGCTTGTTCATGTGGTGTTCTTGATGTTTGATTTCTTGATTCTTGATGTGTTTGTAGTTCTAGAACTTATACTTAATCACGTTTGTTGAATTGGTCATTTGATAATCGTATTACACGTACCGTCTTTATAAATGTATTTTGCGAGAGGATATGGGAACCGGGGTTCTAGGATTACCCTGTAAAACCGACTGAGTTGTTTAGATTCGGTTTCGTGTGTGAGGTTTGTATCGACTTGTCGAGCATTTTATTGATCGTAGACCATGTGAGGTCGATTAAATCAGTCGGTAATTTGTTGAACGACATAGGAGGGTAGATTATAAAAATAATGTCTATTCTCAGAGCCAGGAAACGACACCCTTCGGGTGACATCGAGAACGTTTAGGTGAATCAAGAATACCTCGTGACTTAGCTAGGGTTTGTGAGTATTAGATTGGATCATAGCTCGGCTATATCTTTTTTATAGTTTTAAATCTTTCTTTTGTGTATATTTAGTCTATAGAACCGGTGATCTGACAAATCACCACGTTCAATAGTCGTGTTGGCCTAAACTAGGGACAAGACCGACTTTGGTACTCGACCAGATTCCATGTGGGATACGACCTTGACTCACCAATTCTAGGCTACAATTGACCCGGTACACTGCCGGTAAGATTGGACACTTAGAATAGGCCGGTCATTGCCCGTCAACCCCAGCACACCCAACCAGTGACGGACCCAGGAATTTTTTCCAATGGGGCCAAATTCAAAAAAAAAAAAAAAGGTGTCAATGGTGGCCAAATTAAAAAAAAAAGGTGAAAAAAAAACTCAACAGTCGAGTCTCGAACCCATAACCTTAGAATAAATAACAAAGTTTCTAACCAGTTGAACTAAATAAATAATTGTTGTAATTAATTGTCTGAAATAATATGCATACACAGTTTTATTATTATAAGAGGACTATATTAGTAATTTCGCCCGAAAATTTGAGTGGGGGCCATGCACCTCACCCTTATAAGGCTGGGTCCGTCCCTGCACCCAACTCCCAACCCCATGAATTTTTTTTTCACAAAAAAAAATTGTTTTTCATGCATGCCCTAACTTAAGTACTTTATTCATAAGAATTTAAATATGAGTTGTGGTATGAACTCACCATTATACAAGGAAAATCGTGTCGTGTTTGATTGAGTAACTCTGCCATGGCCCATATTAAATAAATTGAATAATCGGTTTGTCCCTGAAATATGTATGATGTTAGAATTAGAATAAATACCACTGAGAAAAAAAGAATTAAAATAAATACACTTAATATATCAAATCTCTCTGGAAAAAAGAAAAAATAAATAAATAAATACAGTTAATAAGACTAACCTCAACTATCACTTAAGCATATGCAAGTGCTCTCTGTTGCAAATGTTTTAAACTCTGCAAACGCCTCCATGTTTAACTCTACTACAAATGCCTGCAAACGTCTTCATGTTTAACTCTACCGCAAATGCCTACATGTTTACTACTGCAAATGCCTGCAAACGCCTTCATGTTTAACACTACTGCAAAGCCCGCATGTTAACGCCTCCATGTGTAACTCTACTGCAAATGCCTGCAAACGCTCCATGTTTAACTCTACTGCAAAGCCCGCATGTTATGGCCATTTTAGGTCTTATTTAAATTTGATTGGCCCAGTGACCGGTTTTGAAATTTCGAATTCATTATTATGTATAAGTTGAAACATCCAATTCTTTGTCATCATGTAATGGTTGAATGTCGCATCCGTATTTACTTAATTTCACAGAAAGTTACAAATTTGTTACAATACAAATGGTATTTATAGGCATTGGGAATAAAACCCTAACCGTCATAACATCCAACCCGGGTAATGACTGAAATACCCTAGACGTAACCATTATCCAGATGAGAAACCATGCAGACGTGATCGGCACGCTCAACTGAGATCCAACTCAGCTGACTGATCACCAGACTCAGATGACACCCAACTCAGCTAACTACCATTCAGATGACTATAAGCTTCTCCACAGACTCAGCAAAGTAGTTCATGTCACCATTACACAGTTGCTATATGTTGTGTTTTATAATATGAAGTGGGAAACTAATGAAGCTATGTAACCAAAGAGGTTTGATTCTTGCAAAATGTTGGAAAAATTACGGAATATGCAGTTGATATTAGTGTCTTGCAGTAACATCATTTAGCCGGTAGAAAGTTTGCAACAACTTTAAGGACGGTGGTTCTCAGGTGTGACTGAGACTGACTCAAGTTTTCTCTATCCATTCACAGCCTATGATTTTTGTTTATCGGCTCACCTTTTTATTGCGTATCAAGAAGGGATCTTAGAGCACTCGCAGCAGAATCTGTAAGTGATAATAAATCTGTATTTTACCGTACTAAATAATTCAGATTTATAGAAAATAGACCTACATTAGTGTCGAGCAATAAAGAATGTAAATGACAGTTGTAGAGCACTTGCGCTATATCTCCGCAATAGTGATTAAATCTCCGGATCATTTACACCGCTCTCTCTTCTACCTCTCTCCTTTCCACCTCTGTCTCCCGCCATATTCTGTTGAAGATTTCTGCAATTGATCGCCGGTTATCAGGTCACCGGAAGCTCTCTCTTCGATTCAATCCACTTTATTTCCCACCACAAACTGATACTGAGGTGAGTTCGTCCTTTCTTTGCTCGGCGAATCTTATTTTTTTGTTATGCGAATTTTACTTTTTTTTATTTTTATATTCATTTTATTTGTGTTATTAAGTGTGAAGGACGACAATTGCTGCTTTTACCTTAAGCCGTGTTATAGCTTGGATTCCCTTGAATATACAGTTTTTTGTTCATCGGAAGTTTGTTCTGCTAACAATTACGCATACATTTATTTATTTATTTTTTGTTGTTCTTTTCGTTTTTTCCTTTTCGTGCTCCTACTTGATTAGTGTTGTATGGGGATAAACCCTGTTGGCTAACTGCCAGCCACATTGTGTGCATTCTTGTAGTTTCTGTTTCTCAGGGTTCTGCTATTGTTGACCTTCTGCAGTTGTATTTTTTGATGGATGTTCTCTTGATTTTGTATGCTTAAATCTTGGAATTGATTTGATATGCTTGCTTTTAATTGTATTTGAATTGGTGCAGCTTGATTTTTTGTTTCCCCTCTTCTTCATATATTGCTCTGTTTTTTGAGTCCTGATCCTCGGCTTTTCAAGTCCGGATCCTCGGCTTCGAATCCCCAAAATATGGGAGAAGCTAAGAAACAAAAATCGGTGATCCGATCCATTTATTTTCAAATCTTTTACGAGCATTTTCAAGCGATGAAAAATAAGTTGTTGAAACATCACCCAAAAGACATTGAAAAGCTATGTTTGAGTCTTTGTCTTGTGTTTAATTCTTCTACTTCTTCAATATCTCCCTAGTACGTGTATTAAATGTTCATTTATTTACAAGTGTAAAGGAAAGTCTTGATATTTTGGTCCACAAGGTGTTAGTTTTCTCTCTTATACTTCTCTTTTAGTATACTCTCATCTGTTTTTCTTTTGTTATTTTTGCTGCTAATTAACTTTCTGTTGATCTTTGAATTAGGGTATTTTCCCCCATTTCTTTGAAGATAGAGTGTGTGTGTGTGAGGGTTAATGTTCCTTGATTTGTACTAAGATAAGTTCTTGTCCTGGTTGCACACTCTTATTTGTCTGCAACTTTTGGGAGCAGTGAAGTGGGCACAGTAGCCCGTGCTGTGACGCGAAACGATGCCGTTTGTTCCGACCTTAAAAAAAACAAAAAACATAATCACAGCACAACACGGCAGAGGATCACAATTCAGTTGGTTCTTTGTTAATTTAGATTTCCATGTCATTTAATATAAGTTTGGTTAAATAAAAATGCTTTAAATGGTTGTTTCTATAACTTGTCTATTTCTTGTTTTAGATCTCATATCCATTTGTAAATTTTATTAATCGAAGGAACTTGTTATTTTCCTGTTAAAAACCTGTTAGATTTTACTACTTTGTAGCAGTGTTTGAGTTCACTATTTTCCTGCTCCAAGAAAGTTTTTCTTTTGTCTCTCTTTGTTGATGCATTTAATGATGTTTTTGGCTTTTAATTGTAGTCTCTCTTTGTTGATGCATTTAAGTTTTTAGTACTTTTCATATGCAAAATGTCACATTTAAGTTGCATACATTAAGCTTATACTATCTTCAGTTGTATTTTCCTATTCATTAGCTTGCCTAATATTTTTATGTTTATGTCATTGATGTGTTGGTCACACAGTACGTAAACAATGGATAATGCTGGTGATTGGTCATTTAATGCATTATTAGAGGCTGATATGAATCAATTTGCCGGGCACATGGATCAATCTTCACCACGTATGCCCAATACCCCACATATGGTTGATGGTGATGAATTATCACAGAGCACAATGGAAGCACAACTAACCCAAGAGAAAAAGAAAAAGGCAACTTCACGATCGATGAGGATTTAGCTTTGATTTCATGTTGGCTCAACACAAGCATGAATCCAAGAAAAGGACAAACCAAAAATCAAGTACATTTTGGGCCGAGATTACTAAGAAATTTTTTGACATCACCAAGATTGAGCGAACGAGTCGCTCATTGAATTGTCGTTATACCGATATTCAAAAGGCTGTGAACAAATTCATTGGGGTCGTTGCACAAGTTGAGAATTCTGGAAATTGTTCAGGATACAATGAACTAGATAAGGTACGTGCATATTGACATTAAAGCATAGAATTTTGAAGTTTTGACTACTAGGGTGAATTATTTTCTGCTTTTACACTTTATATATGGGAGTTCTTGTCTGGATATGTTTGAATGTGAAGATGTTGATTGATCAACCAAGGATGGAGGAATACACTTGTGAGTTTTTTGGTTTCTATACAACATTTTGTTTGTATGTGACTTCTTTTATGAGAAATTATTTGGTTTGAGTGATAATATTTCTTGAAATACAATTTTGATTTTATGCGAGGTGATGTTATGATTTTTAATACTGATTCAAAGGCAAAGTCCATGTACCTAAAGTTCTACAAGGAAACATTCAAGTTTGAGCATTGTTGGAATATATTGAGGAACCAACCAAAATGGAAGGAAGCGAAGGAAGGGTATTTGGAAGGAAAAAGCAAACCGGGAGGGTAATCGAAAGTAAGGATTCTTCAACAACGCATTCGCGGTTGACTAGACGAAGAAGGCAACCATTGATCTTGAAAGGCGCTTGGGACGAAGGTGGCTAAAGCAAATGAAAAGCGAAAAAACGAAAACATCAAGATGACAACCCTCTTGGTAGTCTAATCTCTGACTGGAAGGTGCAAAAACAAAAGATGCATGAAGATAAAATGAAAATAGAACAAGAGAAGATGGCAATGGCAAAGAGGGATGAAGAGCTAAGAATCATGACAATGGATCTGAACAGTTTAGATGATGTCCAAAAAGAATACATCATGATTCTACGAGCTAACATTATGGAAAAGACCAGAAATCAAGTTTGATATTATGAAGCCTTACTCAAGTATATATCTTTGTGGTGAAGTATTAGTGAGCACGTTGTTTATGCTCTTTTTGGTATCTAAAATTATGTTTCTGATGTGGTGTATAGTTTAGTTTTCCTTTGATTTTTGCTGCACGTGTGGGGTAAAATCTGTTGTTTGTTTATGACTCCTTATGTTTTCTTATTTCTGTTTGGTTAAAACAGCATCACTTCTGGTTTGTTGGGAAGGTTACTTGGCTTTTTCTTTGTTTTTTGACATTTGTTGCTGAGGCTTGGCAAGTTATGGTTTTCCTACTATATGAAAGAGCAACCTTGTTTTATTTTTGGTTGTTCAATTTGCATCTTTTTGGTCTTTTCATTGCTTTTAAATGGAGTTGCATCTCACCATTCAATCAAGTTATAACTATTTTAAATGTAAATAAGAGCATAATAACTTTTCTTCCATTCCTTGAATATGGAGAAAACTTAATTACATTACAATATAATGAAAATAAGGAGCATTGTATGTAAAGTTAATTAACAATGTAATCAAAATAGTTGAGAAAATTAATAGAGAATTTGTAAATAGAGATTCTGGTGTATTATGTCCCGGATAGAGAGTCAGTAAGTTGAGATCTTTGTCTGAAATGACTTTATAGAGATTGTAAAACTAGAAAAAGTGGTGTTTGAACAGTAAAATAGATCATAAGAAACACTCACTCACTGAGTGCTCTTATATTCTGAAACTTCCAACCATGTGAATGAATTGTACAAAATTGAGATTGCTCATCATTAAATTACATCTATTTATTTGATGATTATTTACGTCACGTATTCTATCTTTCCATTAAATCTTTTTGTTAAATGATTTGCGTGATTAACATTTTCTATTTTCTTTAATGTTTTTTACATGTTTATTGATCCACATACATTATGCACTGGTTTTTGATTGGTATGTAGCATAAAGATAAAATAATATATAATCAAACTAGGACAACATTAGTAGCAATATTAATTGGTGTTTTGAACCTCATTGGGAGAACGTTGGTATCGCTTTTTCTACACCTCCAAGTGTCAACATCTTTTTCTACACCTCCAAGTATCAACCTCATTGGGAGAACGTTGGTATCGCTGCTTTCATCTCTCTGGCTAATTTCATCTTGTTCTTCTCTAACAGAATTTCATCTTGTTCTTCTCTAACGGTACCACAGTCTGGTAAACAGGATCATTACCCTTAAACAATGCTACAATATTCATGTTCCCATCAGTGCAATAGTCCCATTTCCGTGTCGCTCCAATGCCGTCTCGAACATAGTTTTTTAACCCTTCACGGTCCAATTGCTGCCGAAATGGGGCAACTGCAAAATGAAATTCAAGAGCACTGTAGAGTGCTAAACTGCTTTTTGAAAAGTGTTAGAACAATGGATCTTGCAAGGAAAGAAGCGTGCATCAGTGCAAAATGAAATCAGCTATGAATGGTTAATCGCTTTGTTGATATGAATACTCTACACTTTTTATCTATTCATAGTTGTTCACTTACATTATATCAATCAACAATTCTTACATTTTGCAACCGAATTGTTATGTTTTATCTATTCATAGTTGTTCACATGCATTATATCAATCCACAATTCTTACATTTTGTAACCTAATTGTTATGTTTTATCTATTCACAATTATGTTTTATCTATATGGCTTAACGTGTATATTATCTTTTTACAAATATAATAATTATTTTCGCTTTTTTATATATATTTATTTAATTAGGGATAACCACTGGCAGGGAATGAGGAGAATGACAAAAATATTTCATCAATCGATTGAGTAGAAGGGGCAGTTTTGAAACTTTTGCATAAAATGACAAAACTATTTATTCATTGTCGAAATTCACTTGTGTTCAAATTCATTTGTTTAAATTCATTGACGAAATTCATTGTCGAAATTCACTAATTTTCAAAATTCATCGTCGAAATTCACTAATTTTCGGGATTCATTATTTAAAATTAACGCCAAAATTCACCGATTTCGGGATTATTGGGAGATTCACTGATTTTAGGATTATTTGTTTGTCATTCTACCTCGCTATAAAAATTATGCTGATTGTCTTATCCTTATAAAAAATATGTAGTTGTCCTGTTACTTAAAAATATTTCAGATTGTGTCCTTATCCCTAATTTTCCATAACCACTTTTTAGGAAAAATAATTAAATTGTTTCCTAAATTAAATCAATTTAACGTGTTTACTTGCTTATTTGATTTAACGTGTATAATATTTATTTGCATTTTCATTTATTGAGATTTATTTAATTAGGGAGAAACACTTTGGAGGAAAGACGTTTACATAATCCAAATCAAACTGCATAAGATCAAAAGAAAACAAAAACAATATTCAAAAATTATCGTGAATGTCCTACGTGCAGTGGGGAATTTTGGTGAGAATATAAATGCTAACATTTGCAAAATGCAAAAAAATAAAAAATAAAAAAAAAAAAAAATATATATATATATATATATATATATGAGACAAAATTATATAAAGCATAAAAAAATTAGACATAAGACGGAAATCGATAAATTTTAAGATAACCCAAAAACTACCTTCTTTAGAAGGTATTTGTCGTATAACTTTGAACATTTAGACAGGATTGAAAAGGAAGTTATTTGAACATTTAGAACATATGTAAAAGACCAATCTTTATTTTCAAAATAAAGAATCATTGTAATGTGTTCAAAATACCTTTATTTTCAAAATAAACTATTCATAAAAGTCCACCCAGCCAAGGTCTTCACAATACCCATATACCCATCTGCCTTGCACAGGCGGCTGTGTCCATTTTGTTGTGAACATACCATTACCATATCCAAAACAATAAGATTTGTGGCCTGCCGCCAACCCCGGCACACCCAACTCCCAAACCCATGAATTTTTTTTCACAAAAAAATTTGTTTTTCATGCATGTTTTAATAAGTACTTTATTCATAAGAATTTAAATATGAGTTGTTTATAAACTCACCATTATACGGGGAAAATCGTGTCGTGTTTGATTCAGTAACTCTGCCATGGCCCATATTAAATAAATTGAATAATCGGCTTGTCCCTGAAATTTGTACGACGTTAGAATTAAAATAAACACACTTCATAAGAGTATTAATCTTTATTTCTTACGGGAAGTTATAACTATAACTTCCCGAAGAGCTGCCCTTAAACAAATTAGCAACCTAATATTTGGTTCAAAGACTTTCGCATAACACAACATCAACCAAAAAGAATACACTTTTTTTATGAAGATTGTATTCACCTAATGCATTTTTCTTCCCAACATAACACAAACATTACCTGCTCCGTTTTCTCATTTTTCATGGCATTAAATCAAACATGTTTATATACATTAATAAAATCAAACAGAATAGAAAGGGATACATCAAATCTCTCCCTTTGCCTTTGAAAGGGATCGATACACCAAGATGCATTTTATTTCTATAACAATGAATCATCAAATAGACAGAAAATAGTTTGTGAAAAAAAAAAAAAAAAAAAAAAAAAAAAAAAAACACGTATAAATCCCCACTTAGACAGAAAATAGTTTATGGAAAAAATAGCCAGGTTGATAAATCCCCACTTAGAAAACAGATCTGCGGACAACAAACAGTCAAACAGTCACAAAAAAGGAACACCAAGAACTATCTATGATTCACCAAAGAATGAGATAGTACCCTTGGTTAGCTAAGGAGTTGGAGATCTATATGCAAAAAAAAATCCTGAATGGTTTTCTTCTTCAATTTGGACCAATGAAGTGATCAAAGAGCACAGTTATGGTGATTGGGAGAAAAGGGGAGGCAGATGCGCCTCTTAAGGGAGGCTCTGCTTTAGGTTTGGACAATGGGTTGTTTATATAGTATTGATTTCGGGTTGGGTTAGGTTCGATTCAACCCAACCTGATTCAATTGATTTCAGATTGATTCGGATCGATTTTTAGTTCGGTTTGATTTTTCGGTATTTTTTTTACAAGAGATTTTATGGCATAACGGTTGTATGAAAATGAGTGGTTATAAATGATTGATTCTAATTTATTCTATTTCATATAATACATATTTAACGTATGTGAGAAGTTATAAATGATTGGTTCTAATTTATGTCACTTTGTAGTAAATGAGAGGTTATTATAAATATGCAAGAAGTTATAAGTATTTGTAACTTGAGCGAATTAAATAGAATAAAAAAAAAAAAAAAAACAAACGCAATAAATGACACATCAGGTGATTGTAGGTAACGAGGCATAAGGTGCGGTGGTAGTGTAGGTTATGATGATAGGATGAGGTGGTAAGATAATATGGGGTATAGTGCATAACATATGGTAGGGCTGGGAAAGATGTGGTAGATGTTATAAGTGTTTGGAACTTGAGCGAATTAAAATGTTTTCGGTTCAGGTCAAAAACCAATCCAATTTTTTTGGGTTTCAATTGGTTTGAGTTTTTTTAGTTGGTTCGGTTTATGTTTGGGTTCATTGGGTTTTATACTCATCCTTAACCACCGGAGTAAAATACAAAGATTAAACTAGACCGTGACAAGTGTATAGCTTTTATCATACGAATAATGTATGTCATTTGATACAAGTGTATGACTCTTATCATATGAATGATATATGTAATTTGATACAATAATTCTATTATATTTGTATTCTAAAAAAAAATCTATAAGGCACTGCCAACTGATTTTACAATGAGATGAAAGCACCCTCTCATGTTTTGAATATCTATTACTCCAAATCATTTCTACATTTGATATCACTAATGTTATGTTTTGAATATCTCTGACTCCAAATCATTTCAATGCTTTTTTACTAATAAAGATTTTATTTCATAGAAAAAATTTTGAAACTCACAAGGTCGAGTTTCTAGATTTTTAGGTGAAAAAAAAAATTACAGATACATAAAATTATATCGTTAGCCGCACATAAAATTATTTCACACAAATACATGTCTATAATCTCAATTTAGTTTAAGAACTTCTAACAAATATATTAACTCTGACTCTGATTCTTTCAAAACAAGGGAGAAAATTATATAACCTTTGCCCACATAAATGACAAAATCACATCATTATTTACATTAACAGTCGCCTGAACTGGATTACAATGAACTACAAATAAGAAAATCATATATCTGTTGGAGCATATATGCAAGTGTTCTCTGTTGCAAATGCCCCCATGTTTTGGCCAAGCATTGGTTTTTTGATATCTGCAAGGGTTCAGTAAGTTCTTGAGTTTGAGAAACGAAGTCATTTCAATCTTCCAGGTTCGGTTTTTAATCCAATTTAACATTTTGCGACTAAAATATATAATTAGATTAAATTAAATATGTGATACAAAATCTTATTATGACGATATTTAATATAATTGATAGTTATGCGCAAAAAGATCAAAGCATGATTTCAAGTACAATTTATTCTTTTGAGTAGAAATGGGTTTGATATATATATATATATGTGGTTAATCATTATGGCTAACAATAAACTTTTGATAAAAGATTATTTGCAGGTAGACCACCGATATACGTTTTGTGCATTCTAACTTAATACAAGGGAAAATAACACAGAAAACCAGAGATATTTAGATAATATTTGTTCTCATTAATTATGGAAAGGTCCCGTTACAGACTCTATATAATACACCATAGGTGGAGAGCTCATCAGTTAGTTACACAGAATCTACCATAAGATCTAGATAATACATATAAGACAAAACATATATGAAAGGACCATAATACCCTCAGTAACAGATAGCTATACTTTAACTGCACCTCTCAAACTAAAAGTAGTATCAACAACATTTAGTTTGTCTATGTTGGAGAAGAACTTGGAACCTGGCAATGCTTTTGTTAAATAGTCTGCAATTTGATCACAAGATGGCACATGATGAACTCTGAGCGTATGCTGTAACACTTGATCTCTGACAAAATGTATATCAATTTCGATATGCTTTGTTCTAGAGTGAAAAACAGGGTTGTGAGCAAGGTGATTAGCACTGATATTATCACACCAAGTTGTAGGAGGATTCACCACAGGGATGTGTAATTCAGACAGAAGGGACTTTAACCACTGAATCTCAGCAGCCACATTGGCTAAAGCTCTATACTCAGACTCGGTACTTGACCTTGAGACGACTTGCTGTTTCTTTGAACTCCAAGAAACCAGAGAGTTCCCCAAATAAACACAGTAGCCAGCTACTGATCTTCTATCCTTGGTGTCACAGCCCCAGTCAGCATCACTATAGCCAGTGATGTCCAAATGAGAACCAGGTTTGAAGTGTAAACCATAATGCAAAGTGCCTTTTACATACCTGAGCATCCTCTTCAGAGCATTCCAGTGAATTAGTCTGGGGCTTTGCATAAACTGACTCAACTGATTGACAGCAAAAGACAGATCTGGCCTGGTGTAGGTTAGGTATTGAAGGGCTCCCAGTATACTTCTGTATTGTGTGACATTATTCAGAAAATCAGATTGTTCATCATGTAGGTCAACTCCTGTGACCATAGGGGTTGATACAGGTTTTAGATGCTGCATTTGAAGTCTGTTGATTAGTTGAGCAGCATAGTGAGCTTGGTGTAGATATAGACCACTGTCATCTCTGTATGCCTGTATCCCCAAGAAGTGACTTAACTCTCCCAGGTCCTTCAAGGCAAATCTCGTGTTGAGAGTAGCAATAAACTGCTTGATTAGTGTGGTGTTGTTCCCAGTGACGAGTATGTCATCAACATACACTAACACATATAAAATTGAAGTGCCAGAGTGAAGTACAAACAGAGAATTATCTGATTTGGCTTGTCTGAATCCCCACCTTAGTAGCTGCTGTTTAAGTTCCTCAAACCAGGCCCTAGGAGCTTGTTTGAGGCCATACAAAGCTTTCCTCAAATGGCATACATGCCCTGGTCTGGCAGAATCCACAAAAACCTTCTGTTTGAGGCATGAAAACATCCTCATAAAGGGTGCCATTGAGGAAGGCATTATTTATGTCAATCTGATGAACTTGCCAGTTGAGAGTAACAGCAGCTGCTAGAACAACTCTAATTGTGGCAGCTTTCACCATAGGACTGAAAGTTTCTTCATAGTCAAGGCTTGGAGCTTGGAGAAAACCCTTTGCTACAAGCCTAGCTTTATGCTTTAACACTGTGCCATCAGGTTTGAGCTTGAGTTTGAAAATCCACTTGTTATCTATCAGGTGCTGATTAGGTCTAGCTGGAACCAAATCCCATGTGTGGTTTCTTTGCAAGGCCTCAAACTCATCTTTCATAGCTGCAAGCCACTGAGGCTAGGAGATTGCATCTGACACTCTAGTTGGTTCTGTTGGACAAGTGGTAGAGTCCTTGATGGCAAGATAGGAATAGGTTTTGGGTTTTCTAATGCCAGCTTTACTTCTGGTCTGCATTGGATGAGCATTGGTGATGGTAGGGGATTCAGCAGGCTGTGGTGATGGTGATTGGACATGTGGTTGGGGAGAGGGTGACAATGTGGGTGAGGACAGACTTGTTTGGTTGGTATTGTGATGAGCGAAAAATTCACCCACTAAAAATACATTTATAAAGACTCGCAACTGTGGGTAAACCAACTCTCTAACTGGCAGAGTACCAGGTCGATTGCTAGGATAGCTACAGGAGTACGAGGTCGTCCCAAGAGAAATGTGGTTGTGAATACCAAAGCGAACGTGTTTCTTAGTCTAGGCGATCAAAGTTGTTGGTTATGTTTGTTATAGCTAAAAGCAGAAAATAAATATTATTCTAACGAGTTTAACTAAGTGCTTAAAAAGCATAGCCGAGCCCACGATCCAACAAAGTTATTTCCCCACAGAAAAACTTGATAAGGAGTGTGTTTAAACCAACCTACCTTTCCACGAAGATTTTAACGACATCCACGGGTGCCAACTCCTAATTGCGGTGTTAAGATCTCGAACAACTCTCACTCAACACCCTATGTGAAGTTAATTAATTTTTCCTTTAGAAAACCGATTAACCTAACATGATTACGCTCTTTGAGTCGCTCGAACAACGATGACAAACCTCTCAGATTGGAAACGGTCCTAACAACTAGGCCGAATCTATGCAACGATCCTAAAACCTTTTTTCCCACATCTCACCGCAAAATGCATTTATAGGTTCGATGTGTGTGACGATGGACTAGATGATCAATCTAATTCAAAGACGTTTAGAATAAGTTTTAGGACGTGGATTAATCATTAAAACATTATATTACGTGCTACACAACTCCCATCTCGCCTCCCGAGGGTCAATTTTACCCGTTTTCACATAATTCGCTATGTTTAGTTTAACTACTCATATTAACTAAAATAACAAAGAAAATAACAAAACAAAAGAAAACAAAACGAAAAAGATAACTACAAATTTATATAGATATACGTATAGATATATATATATAGATATATATATATAGATATAGATATATATATAATATACGATATATATATATATTTATACTAATGGCATAAAATAAAAGAAAGCAATAAAAAGCGAAAACGAAATTATATTAAAATTATAACTAGTCGGGTTATTACAATCGACATTATAACGACATATATATTACATATATATTACCCAAGACAATAAAAAAATAGACGGAAGAAAGATGAGAAGAAGAGAGAGAAGAGAGGCAAAGCGTTTCATCTCCGCTTCCGATCCCTTATTTATAGAAAATAAGTTGAAGGCCGCCCGGCCGAGAAAGAGCCGGACCAGCCGGGTATCATCATCACAGATGACTCACCATGATTCCTGATCCTTCGATTGTGTATTTAGTTGTAATAAAACTTTTAAAATTCATATCTTGAGTTGTAGACCTCCAAAAATTATGATTCAAATGTCAAAATTAAGCTCTCGGAAAATTCTTCAACTTTCATGAAGGACACTTCTTGAAAACGTCGTTTGATGGGCCATTCCCATTACATTGTCGCTTTGCGACATTTTCCGTAATACAAATCAATTAGCCACTTGACCACCATTTGAGTTGTAGAAGTCCGATTGACTTGATTCAAAATCCATTGGAAAGCTTTCTTGAAGATATACAACTTTTATTAAGGAAACTTCTTCAGAAAATGTCTTTTTGATGAGTCATTCGTATTACGAAGATATTTCGGGATTTCTACTAATCAGAATTGATTAGTCAATTGACCATAACTTGAGTTGTAGAACTCCAATTGACGTGATTCAAAGTGCGTTGGAAATCTTATGTGAATATCTACAACTTTAATTAAGAAGTCATCCCCTGAAAATGCCTCTAAGCTGGGTCAAATCTCCGTCGAAAATATGTAACGATTCAAGTACTTAGGAAAACGACCCTTTTGAACTCGTAAGCTTGTGACACCTTCTTCTAACCTCTAAACACCTCTTTTTAGGGCTCAAAACATGTCTTTACGTAGGATCTTGGTCTACTTATGATTCGCAATAAATCACCAAAATACCAAACGAATCCGACACGACATTTCGGTTACTAAACCGTACAAAACTACAAAACATGATAAAAATACGATATTTTATAAAATAACTACTACTAACATATTTAGATGAAACATAGGAATTAAAGACTCGAAACGATATAAAAATATTCGAAATGATACCAGAAACGGGGTAAATTGTTATCAAAATAATAAATGAATTTTTCCGTTATCACAACCCCCCACTTAGCTTTTGGTCGTCCTCGAACAAAATAAGCGATAAAATAAAATGAATAAGGAAAAATTCTCGAAGATAAGATATGAATGACAATCGATGATGCAACCATTCGAATCATAACTACACGTTAACCGCAATATAAATGTATAACAGAGTGAGTGTGTGACAAGTTCTTTCAATTTCCACTATCCTCTCTTGAATAATTCAAGCAAACGATAAATATCCATTCAGACATTCTAATGACTTTCCTAGGTATAGCAAGAATGACTCCACACAAAGTCTTCCCGTGTAATTATTAGGATAATCCCTAAAGCATATCATTCATTTATACTCTGAGGATAGTTAGAAGATAACTCTTTTTTTTTTCTTTTTTTTTCTTCATAGAATACTAACATATCCGAACTCATTGCCAAAATCGACTATCTTTCAAGCGTCATGAGGTGAGATTGAATACATTAATACCTATCTAACTCTTTTTTTTTTTTTTTTTTTTTTTTTTTTTTTTTTTGTGTGTAGCATATGCCTCATTCCCAAAGAATAGGATGTTTCGTGATAACACCCTAGCTGGACTACTATCATCAGGCAGTCGGGAGCTTTTAAACCTCATAGTGGTATAGGACGTTTCGTGATAACGCCCTACCGCACTCAAATCATTGGTAGCTACAACCGACATATATATAGTTTATCTTATTTTGACATTCTTTCTATCACATTTAAACCTTCAGATATTCACAGTACATGTTCAGAAGTTAGGTACTAAGTTACTGCTATTATCTCTAGAATAACCACTAGGATACTGAATGGGTACAGTTTAAAATTTTCGCTTCAATATCAAAGGCTTGCGTGAAGGAATTCATGTTACACAAATAAATTTGGGGTTAAAATGCACTTACGGTTCAAATTAGTTATACATATCAAATTGATCATTACATCTTTAAATCCATGAAATATATACCTTATACAAATTATTTTAATCAACTAAATAATGTTTGAAAAAAAATCAAAAACTAAGGGTTTAAACACTTAACGCCATTTCTAGACCAACCACGACTCTACCCCACTTACGATTTTGCATTATTCTCAGAGTGTAAATGAGATAGAGAGGAAGACTTAGCTTATAGACCAAGCAGAAAGATGCTATCGAATCCCGTGAATAAACCATGAGAAAGCACATCCCGAATCCCTATACAAAACAACCAAAACAAAGCAAACACGGGACATGGTCCTCGTGCCAAAATATGCAATAGGGATATGGGAATAATAAGATAATGGCATTGTCACGTCGTAAAATTCGATAGGCAATATATAGCACATCGCATACAAATTTTTAGATGGAAAAATAACCCACACGGGTAAAGCACGTAACATCTAAGCATATACGTATCACATGAGCATATATCATAGTCAAGTCGCCTATTCCTAGATTCATTTTTTATTACACACAATACACAGCTTTTATTAAGGTGGGAATACTCACCACTATACTACAATGACCGTAAATTTGAAATGCAGACTAGATCATAAAATGAAATGTGTGAAAGAGTATTGAGTCTTTTATACCCAGATCCTCAAGGATTCAATAACCTAAGTCCAAGAAATGATACATTTGAATTTTTTTTTATCTTTTTTCCATCGGGATTTTCGGATAACCACCTAATCATTCCCTCTTAATGAAATTCAAACATTCATCCTGAGACTTGGTTGTGCTTTGTGTTCATTCTTCATACCGATTCTACATCTCATTAAAACTAGTCTCAACCAAATTATCTTTATTATTATTATCGGGCTGCCTCCCGGTAGCGCTTTTGTTTAACGTCGTTGGCTCGACAAAAGTAGTATTTACAAGTTATCAACCAAAATCAGAACTTAAGAAGATCAATAGCTTAAGAAAAATTAACAATGCGAGAACCAAAGAAATTAAATTGTCTAGAAACGCACTCGCTTGGCTCTCGATGCTACCTCCTCCCAATTGGAGAATCTTCTTTTATCGATCGTCGAACCATCTTCTTTTGAAAATTACCATAAAGCTCATCCATTGGGGAGTATATGAATCGAATCGCAAAATTCATCCTCACAGAGTGGACGAATGTAGTAATCCGGGACCAACATATCTACTATTACCAACTCTCCAAAGTGGCTTTACTAAAGATGGCCAATCAATCTCTCGCTCCTCTAACTCGTCATCTCCAAATCTTGCACTTTTTCTTTGCAAACCGAATTATCAACCTTATTCTCACCTCGAACTTTTTCGGTGATAACATTTTCATCCCTAACCACCTCTATTGCACTTGTCTCTGCCTCTTTCACATACCTCACTAATTCAATCAATTGCCCCACCTTGTCTTGAAGATTTCTTATAGCGGAGTCAAGATTTACCTTGAACTCCTCGTGATGTCCAACAATCGCTCTTCCAGGCTCGTTCAATCGTTCTAGTAGCTCCATTTGACCTGCCGGTGAAGTCTTCTTGTGGCATGGGGAAAATCGATCATATTGACTTTGATTCATCGGAGGTGAGTAGTAGTCTTCTTGCCATTCCGCATAATCGATCGAGATAGTGAATATGGTTGAAGCTATCAACGTGTTGAGTATGAACACCGTAATCCTCGATGAGCATTAGGGTTCGGGTAACCTCGTAATATGGTGGCTCATTACTCGAATAACCATAATTCGGGTCCTGGTATGTACTAGGGCAATTATAGGACCAAGGTCCCTGGTTACTCTGCTGTTGATACTGAGGCTGAGGCACGAACTGTTGTTGATAAGGTTGGTAGGGGTATTGTTGTTCAGGTGAGTAATATTGATTGAAAAATCCATCCATTTAAGCTCAATCTGCAAGATCTCGTAAAACAACAATAAAACAATAAAAATTTTCTTTTTTTTTTTTTTTTTTTTTTTTTTTTTCAGAACACACGATATTTAGACCCTCAAAAGTTATGGTTGCCGAAGGCCCTAATCCCAGCTTTAGCCGGACTTACAAGATATCACCTCCGAAGAGGCTAAGTACCAAAGTCGTATTCAAACCGAGTTCAGACAATATCACTTCAAAGATCCATAGCTCTTTGTCGACATCTAAATAAAACAAGAAAATAAAAACCTAGGCCCAAGCCTTCGGTTCACTTACAAGATATCACAACAATATCACACATTTCCCCGGCAACGGCGCCAATTTTTTGATGAGAGAAAAATACACCCACTAAAATATTGGTCCCCGGCAACGGCGCCAATTTTTTATGAGAGAAAAATACACCCACTAAAATATTGGTCCCCGGCAACGGCGCCAATTTTTTTTTGATGAGCGAAAAATTCACCCACTAAAAATACATTTATAAAGACTCGCAACTGTGGGTAAACCAACTCTCTAACTGGCAGAGTACCAGGTCGATTGCTAGGATAGCTACAGGAGTACGAGGTCGTCCCAAGAGAAATGTGGTTGTGAATACCAAAGCTTAACGTGTTTCTTAGTCTAAAGCGATCAAAGTTGTTGGTTATGTTTGTTATAGCTAAAACAGTAAAATAAATATTATTCTAACGAGTTTAACTAAGTGCTTAAAAAGCATAGCCGAGCCACGATCCAACAAAGTTATTTCCCCACACAGAAAACTTGATAAGGAGTGTGTTTAAACCAACCTACCTTTCCACAAGATTTTAACGACATCCACGGGTGCCAACTCCTAATTCTGGTGTTAAGATCTGAACAACTCTCACTCAACACCCTATGTGAAGTTAATTAATTTTCCCTTTAGAAAACCGATTAACCTAACATGATTACGCTCTTTGAGTCGCTCGAACAACGATGACAAACCTCTCAGATTGGAAACGGTCCTAACAACTAGGCCGAATCTATGCAACGATCCTTAAACCCCTTTTCCCACATCTCACCGCAAAATGCATTTATAGGTTCGATGTGTGTGACAGTGGACTAGATGATCAATCTAATTCAAAGACGTTTAGAATAAGTTTTAGGACGTGGATTAATCATTAAAACATTATATTACGTGCTACACAACTCCCATCTCGCCTCCCGAGGGTCAATTTTACCCGCTTTCACATAATTCGCTATGTTTAGTTTAACTACTCATATTAATGAAAATAACAAAGAAAATAACAAAACGAAAGAAAACAAAACTAAAAAGATAACTACAATTTATATAGATATACATATAGATATATATATAGATATATATATAGATATAGATATATATATATAATATAATGTATATATATATATTTATACTAATTGCATAAAATAAAAGAAAGCAATAAAAATGAAACGAAATTATATTAAAATTATAACTAATCGGGTTATTACACCGACATTATAACGACATATATATTACATATAGGCCCCCCCAAGACAATAAAAAAAATAGACGGAAGAAAGATGAGAAGAAGAGGAGAAGAGGGGCAAAGCGTTCATCTGCTCTGATCCCTTATTTATAGAAAATAAGTTGAAGGCCGGCCCGGGCCGGGAAAGAGCCGGACCAGGCCGGGTATCATCATCACAGATGACTCACCATGATTCTGGATCCTTCGATTGTGTATTTAGTTGTAATAAAACTTCTAAAATTCATATCTTGAGTTGTAGACCTCCAAAAATTATGATTCAAACGTCAAAATTAAGCTCTCGGAAAATTCTTCAACTTTCATGAAGGACACTTCTTCAGAAAACGTCGTTTTGATGGGCCATTCCCATTACGTGTCGTTTGCGACATTTTCCGTAATACAAATCAATTAGCCACTTGACCACCATTTGAGTTGTAGAAGTCCGATTGACTTGATTCAAAATCCATTGGAAAGATTTCTTGAAGATATACAACTTTTATTAAGGAAACTTCTTCAGAAAATGTCTTTTGATGAGCCATTCAGATTACGAAGATATTTCGATTTCTACTAATCGAATTGATTAGTCAATTGACCATAACTTGAGTTGTAGAACTCCAATTGACGTGATTCAAAGTGCGTTGGAAATATTATGTGAATATCTACAACTTTAATTAAGAAGTCATCCCCTGAAAATGCCTCTAAGCTGGGTCAAATCTCCGTCGAAAATATGTAACGATTCAAGTACTTAGGAAAAACGACTCTTTTGAACTCGTAAGCTTGTGACACCTTCTTCTAACCCTCTAAACACCTCTTTTAGGGCTCAAAACATGTCTTTACGTAGGATCTTGGTCTACTTATGATTCTGCAATAAATCACCAAAATACCAAACGTAAATCCGACACGACATTCGGTTACTAAAACGGTACAAAACTACAAAACATGATAAAAATACGATATTTTATAAAATAACTACTACTAACATATTTAGATGAAACATAGGAATTAAAGACTCAAACGATATAAAAATATTCGAAATGATACCGTAAACGGGTAAATTGTTATCAAAATAATAATGTTGAATTTTTCCGTTATCATATTGTAGGAGGAAGATGTCAAGACTCAGTGGAAGTGGAATACGAGGTATGTAACTATCCATAGGTGTGGAATTCAAGTGCACAGTGTGTGCAAAGTGCAAATGCAGAGGTGTTTTAGGGGAGTGTAAAGGAGTGTGAGGGATAGTACCTGTAATGCTTCCAGTGGATTGATATGGGCTTGAGGACCCCTTGCTGCTGTCTGTTGGATGTAGGTGCATTGTATCAGCTGCTGTTTCAACAGAGATTGGAATTGGTGGTAAGTTGACCCTTGATTCCACAGGTGAGATGGGATCAGCATTTGAGGTGAATAGAGATTTGTAGGGGAATTGTGTTTCATTGAAAATAACATCCCTAGAAACATAAATTCTGCCAGAAGATTCAAGACACAAGTAACCTTTGTGAGAGGGACTAGTACCTAGGAACACACACCTCTTACTGTGGAATTGGAATTTATGTTTCTGAAAGGGTCTTAAATAGGGGTAGCAGCTGCTCCCAAACACTTTGATGAGACTCAGATCAGGCTTGGTATTGAATAGACACTCATAAGGGGACTTGTATTTCAGAACAGGAGTGTGTAATCTGTTTATAACATAGGTAGCATACTGAAAACTCTCCCACCAATATTTTAAAGGCATTTCAGCCTGAGCAAGGAAGGTTAAACCAACTTCAACAACATGTCTATGTTTCCTTTCTACTTTGCCATTCTGTCCATGAGCATATGGACAGGAATGTCTAAACACTATGCCTTGTTATTTTAGATAGGAGTCAAAGGTCCTAAACTCACCCCCCCCCAATCAGATTGCACACACTTAATGTTGGTGCTGAACTGTTTTTCCACTAGGGCCTTGAATTGAAGAAAGGTTTTGAATGCATCAGATTTGTTAACCAGAGGGTATATCCAAACATACCTAGTGTGGTCATCCACAAAACTAATGTAGTAGTGATATCCATTAGTGGATGTGATTGGGGCAGGGCCCCAAAGATCTGTGGGTATAATATCAAGAACAGCATGTGATTCAGTTTTAGAGTTGGAGTATGGCAGGCTATGAAGTTAACCAAGTTGACATGCTTCACAGAAATCAAACTTTTCATTGATGTGAACATTACAATCATTCAAGACAGACCTTAAGACACTGAAGGAGGGATGTCCCAACCTTCTATGCCACAAATTGGCAACATCACTACACTTAACTGACTTGGAAACAGACTCAGTCTCAGTTTCAGCTAAACAACTGAACTTATTACAACCAGACCCTAAAACAGACTCAGATTTGGAACTTTTGGAGTGAAGAGAGTTCTTGGACAGACTCCTTGATTGGTGCAGCTGATACAATCCATCTTTAAGAGATCCTTCCAGCAGAGGGGTCCCTGTAGTTTTGTCCTTAACAACACAAAAGTCGGCATGAAATTCCATAAAAACATCATTATCATGTGTTAATTTAGAGACACTTAATAAATTTTTAGTAATGAATGGCACATGTAAAATATGTTTCAGGTTTAGATCACTAGACTTAGTAGGTAAAGTGGAATGGCCAATGTTTTGGATTTTCAGGGACTCACCATTACCAACAGTCAGATTGTCAGAGCCTTCATATCCTTGACTCAGTTGCAAGCTATTCAAATCAGCTGTCACATGGTTGGTAGCACCACTATCTGCATACCAACTGGCATCACTAACACTTTCAGGTGAGGCAAAGCATGCTGAGGGGTTGTTGTTGAAGGTCTGAGCATTGTTAGGCCTAGGTGAATTGCTAGATCCTCCATAATTTGAGTTATACCTATAATAGCAAGCCACAGCAATGTGCCCAACTTTGTTACACACTTGACAAGTTGGTCTAAGTCCTCCATAATTGTTGTTGTTGCCTTGATAACCTCCTCTGTTGTTACCCTGATTACCCCCATCTGTTGTTGTTTCTTCCACGACCTCTACCGTCTCTATATCCTCTTCATCTGTTAGCATCAGGTGAAGGAGCCCTAGACTGGGGTCTGAAATTGCCTCTTCCAGCAAAATTGGCAGATGGATTACTAAGTTCCAGTCCTGAGGACGGATTGAACCGAGCAATTAACCTTTCATGAATGATCAATTGTGACTGGACCTCCTGCCATGAAAGTGTTCCAATCCGTGAGGTGATATTGACGATGGCAGATACATAATCTTTGCCCAGACCACCAAGAGTAGCAAGGATAAGTTCAGCCTTGGTTATGGGATATCCAGCTGCAGTGAGACCATCAGAATAAGACTTCATCAATGCCAGGTAGTCTGTCATGGATCTAGCCCCTTTTTCAGTTTTGGTGAGAGCTTTCTTGTATTCCAACATCCGGGCTTCGGATCTGTTGTTGAAGAGAGTTTCGAGTGTATTCCAGACTTCATAGGATGAGGTCGCACCAACAAGATCACCAAGAACTGGTTCAGTCATAGAGCTCATGAGCCATCCCATGAGAAGCTGGTCCGTGGTAACCCAGGTGTCATATGCTGGATTCAGAATCTCATAACATGGGCTTACCATTGATGGAATCATTCGAGGTGGGGGAGTGCATGCGCCTGTGATAAATCCTTCAAGACGATGACCGCGTACAATTGGGAGAATGATTGACTTCCAGAGTAGGTAGTTGGACCGATCCAGTTTGACGGTACAGGTTTGGATTAGGCTTCCACCCAGGAGAGTGTTTGTGGGTGGTGAACTGAGAAGGGAGGAAGATGGAGTGATCATGGCGGATAGCGGTGGGAGTGTGGAGGTTAATATGGAGGAGAACGGCGGCAGAGTGGAGAACAGTGAAGTGGGTGGCCGGAGAGAGGATAACAGAGAGGTATCCAGACTGGAAATGCTTCCAAAGGGGATGGAAGTGACAGTACTTACTATTGGAGAAGACATCTGCATTGTTGAGGACGGAACCACCGAGGAAGAAGGTGGAACCGCCGTGGAGGGCAGAGCTGTGGTTTCAGCCATGAAAGGCTCTGCTACCAACACAGAAAACCAGAGATATTAGATAATATTTGTTCTCATTAATTATGGAAAGGTCCCGTTACAGACTCTATATAATACACCATAGGTGGACAGCTCATCAGTTAGTTACATAGAATCTACCATAAGATCTAGATAATACATATAAGACAAAACATATATGAAAGGACCATAATACCCTCAGTAACAGATAGCTATACTTTAACTAAATATAACTTTTAAAATGTCCAAAGATGTACTAGAGAGACTTAACAACCACTTATCTATACGAGACAAATGCTTCCGGCCGGCCATTGCTTTGAGAGTTTTGGGTTGCATGTATTATTTTATGTCTCTCTGTTGTAGTCCTCGTCTTACATATAGAGGTATTTTGGACACAACACAATGATGTACATGGTATCAAAGAATACCTCTCCTTGTAATACGATGTACATGTCATTCTCGATCTCTGATTCCGTGTCACATAATTCCTGCAGCCGACTCTGTTACCAAGTCCAGAATACCTCTATTTTCAAAATGCATTTGATATTGGGCGTTTTTCTTCAGTTACATTAATTTATTTTGTGTGGTAGCATTTAATAATTAATTGGGCGTTTAGGAGTCAATGATGAAAACCGGAATATGTTTGTTTAAATTAGACTACAACTTTTTTTTTTCCATGTTTGGTTGGTAATTATGTTAAAAAAAATACTATTAGGTGATCGATTATCAGGAGGATCGTCTGGAGGTTGCTAATACATCATCTAATCACGGCAAGTTACTCTCCGTCTTTATTTGCTACAATATCATGTTATATGTATGCTCGATCAACCCCTTTTTCAATTCTCCACCATGGTTGTATTTTGGGTCCTCAATATTGTGTTATTTTGCTCATTTTCTTCCTCTGCATAATGTGTACTGAGCCTTTCTCCAAGTAAATATTTTGTGCTCTTCAATTCAGACTTCAATGCCTTCATTTAGAGCAATGGGACTTTCCAGGACTTCACATTCTGTGCATCTGACTTCTGCCACCGCTCCGGAGGTTATGAATGATATGTTTTCTTGCAAGTTGGCTAATTCATTGGATCAAATGGTGACGATATGTACATAATATATAGCACATAATTTGAAACGAAGCACTTTTACTGATTCAAGGTTAAGAAGGCTTACGAAACTCTTTCTGATTCACAATCCAAAGTTGTTTATGATTTGAATTTGGCCTCTGGACGACAACGATCAGGCTCGGCTCCGAAGAGGTATTGCACCCTTCTTCTTCTTTTTTTAACACTCAAGAGGTGTTATGTGTTTTTGTAATAGGTGATTGGTTGTAGCAATAGCAATGTATTTATATGTCATATTTGTTAATAGTAAGTGGTGGCCGTTTCTTTTCTTTTGATTTGAAACAGAGTTGGAAGGAGGAAGGGAGATTAAGGTGGCAAAGTCTGTGCGGTCTCCGTTTGACTACATTTCGTCTTTAAGTTGAGCAGCGTAGGCCGGTTTTTAAAACACTGCACAAACTCACTCCAAATAATTACAGTATTGTTTTCATCTTGTTAGAGCACTCGCAGTTAATCAGAAGTGATAATAAATCAGATTTTACCGCACTAAATAATTCAGATTTATAGAAAATAGACCTACATTAGTGTCTGAACAGTAAATCTGTAAATGACAGATTGTAGAGCACTTGCGCTATATCTCCCGCAATAGTGATTAAATCTCCAGATCATTTACCTGCTCTCTCTTCTACCTCTCTCCTTTCCACCTCTGTCTCCCGCCATATTCTGTTGAAGATTTCTGCAATTGATCGCCGGTTATCAGGTCACCGGAAGCTCTCTCTTCGATTCAATCCACTTTATTTCCCACCACAAACTGATACTGAGGTGAGTTCGTCCTTTCTTTGCTCGGCGAATCTTATTTTTTTGTTATGCGAATTTTACTTTTTTTTATTTTTATATTCATTTTATTTGTGTTATTAAGTGTGAAGGACGACAATTGCTGCTTTTACCTTAAGCCGTGTTATAGCTTGGATTCCCTTGAATATACAGTTTTTTGTTCATCGGAAGTTTGTTCTCGCTAACAATTACGCATACATTTATTTATTTATTTTTTGTTGTTCTTTCGCTTTTTCCTTTCGTGTCTCTACTTGATTAGTGTTGTATGGGATAAACCCTGCTGGCTAACCGCCACCACATTGTGTGCATTCTTGTAGTTTCTGCTTCTCGTGGTTCTCGCTATTGTTGACCTTCGCAGCTTGTATTTTTGATGGATGTTCTCTTGATTTTGTATGCTTAAATCTTGGAATTGATTTGATATGCTTGCTTTTAATTGTATTTGAATTGGTGCAGCTTGATTTTTGTTTCCTCTTCTTCATATATTGCTCGCTTTTTTGAGTCCCGATCCTCGGCTTTTCAAGTCGGATCCTCGGCTTTTGAATCCCCAAAATATGGGAGAAGCTAAGAAACAAAATCTGGTGATCCAATTCACTGCTTTTCAAATCTTTTACGTGCATTTTCAAACCGATGAAAAATAAGTTGTTGAAACATCACCCAAAAGACATTGAAAAGCTATGTTTGAGTCTTTGTCTTGTGTTTAATTCTTCTACTTCTTCAATATCTCCCTAGTACGTGTATTAAATGTTCATTTATTTACAAGTGTAAAGGAAAGTCTTGATATTTTGGTCCACAAGGTGTTAGTTTTTCTCTTATACTTTCTTTTAGTATACTCTCATCTGTTTTTCTTTTGTTATTTTTGCTGCTAATTAACTTTCTGTTGATGCTGAATTCGGGGTATTTTCCCCCCATTTCTTTGAAGATAGAGTGTGTGTGTGTGGAGGGTTAATGTTCCTTGATTTGTACTAAGATAAGTTCTTGTCCTGGTTGCACACTCTTATTTGTCTGCAACTTTTTGGGAGCAAAGTGAAGGAAGGCACATGAGTCTGGCCGTGACGCCAAACGATGCCGTTTGTTCCGACCTTAAAAAAACAAAAACATAATCACAAAGACAACACGGCAGAGGATCACAATTCGGCTTGGTTCTTTGTTAATTTAGATTTCCATGTCATTTAATATAAGTTTGGTTAAATAAAAATGCTTTAAATGGTTGTTTCTATAACTTGTCTATTTCTTGTTTTAGATCTCATATCCATTTGTAAATTTTATTAATCAAGGAACTTGTTATTTTCCCGTTAAAACTCGTTAGATTTTACTACTTTGTAGCAGTTGTTTGAGTTCACTATTTTCCTGCTCCAAGAAAGTTTTTTTTGTCTCTCTTTGTTGATGCATTTAATGATGTTTTTGGCTTTTAATTGTAGTCTCTCTTTGTTGATGCATTTAAGTTTTTAGTACTTTTCATATGCAAAATGTCACATTTAAGTTGCATACATTAAGCTTATACTATCTTCAGTTGTATTTTCCTATTCATTAGCTTGCCTAATATTTTTATGTTTATGTCATTGATGTGTTGGTCACACAGTACGTAAACAATGGATAATGCTGGTGATTGGTCATTTAATGCATTATTAGAGGCTGATATGAATCAATTTGCCGGGCACATGGATCAATCTTCACCACGTATGCCCAATACCCCACATATGGTTGATGGTGATGAATTATCACAGAGCACAATGGAAGCACAACTAACCCAAGAGAAAAAGAAAAAAGGCAACTTCACAGTCGATGAGGATTTAGCTTTGATTTCATGTTGGCTCAACACAAGCATGAATCCAAGAAAAAGGACAAACCAAAAATCAAGTACATTTTGGGCCGAGATTACTAAGAAATTTTTTGACATCACCAAGATTGAGCGAACGAGTCGCTCATTGAATTGTCGTTATACCGATATTCAAAAGGCTGTGAACAAATTCATTGGGGTCGTTGCACAAGTTGAGAATTCTGGAAATTGTTCAGGATACAATGAACTAGATAAGGTACGTGCATATTGACATTAAAGCATAGAATTTTGAAGTTTTGACTACTAGGGTGAATTATTTTCTGCTTTTACACTTTATATATGGGAGTTCTTGTCTGGATATGTTTGAATGTGAAGATGTTGATTGATCAACCAAGGATGGAGGAATACACTTGTGAGTTTTTTGGTTTCTATACAACATTTTGTTTGTATGTGACTTCTTTTATGAGAAATTATTTGGTTTGAGTGATAATATTTCTTGAAATACAATTTTGATTTTATGCGAGGTGATGTTATGATTTTTTAATACAGATTCAAAAGGCAAAGTCCATGTACCTAAAGTTCTACAAGGAAACATTCAAGTTTGAGCATTGTTGGAATATATTGAGGAACCAACCAAAATGGAAGGAAACTGAAGGGGTAGCTGGAAGGAAAAAGCAAACCGGGAGGGTAATCGAAAGTAAGGATTCTTCAACAACGCATTCGCCGGTTGACCTAGACGAAGAAGGCAACTTCATTGATCTTGAAAGGCCGCTTGGGACGAAGGTGGCTAAAGCAAATGAAAAGCCGAAAAAACGAAAACATCAAGATGACAACCCTCTTGATAGTCTAATCTCTGACTGGAAGGTGCAAAAACAAAGATGCATGAAGATAAAATGAAAATAGAACAAGAGAAGATGGCAATGGCAAAGAGGGATGAAGAGCTAAGAATCATGACAATGGATCTGAACAGTTTAGATGATGTCCAAAAAGAATACATCATGATTCTACGAGCTAACATTATGGAAAAGACCAGAAATCAAGTTTGATATTATGAAGCCTTACTCAAGTATATATCTTTGTGGTGAAGTATTAGTGAGCACGTTGTTTATGCTCTTTTTGGTATCTAAAATTATGTTTCTGATGTGGTGTATAGTTTAGTTTTCCTTTGATTTTTGCGCGCACGTGGGGTAAAATCATTGTTTGTTTATGACTCCTTATGTTTTCTTATTTCGCTTGGTTAAAACAAAGATCACTTTCGGTTTGTTGGGAAGGTTACTTGGCTTTTTCTTTGTTTTTTGACATTTGTTGCTGAGGCTTGGCAAGTTATGGTTTTCCTACTATATGAAAGAGCAACCTTGTTTTATTTTTGGTTGTTCAATTTGCATCTTTTTGGTCTTTTCATTGCTTTTAAATGGAGTTGCATCTCCTAGCTCATCAAGTTGTAACTATTTTAAATGTAAATAAGAGCATAATAACTTTTTCTTCCATTCCTTGAATATGGAGAAAACTTAATTACATTACAATATAATGAAAATAAGGAGCATTGTATGTAAAGTTAATTAACAATGTAATCAAAATAGTTGAGAAAATTAATAGAGAATTTGTAAATAGAGATTCTCGTGTATTATGTCCCGGATAGAGAGTCTGTAAGTTGAGATGCTGATGCAATGACCACTTTATATAGATTCAGAAACTAGAAAAAGTGGTGTTTGAGTCTCAGAAAATAGAATCATAAGAGACACATCATGAAAGCTCTTAGCTGCATAGATGGAAAAATAATTATATTGTTTTAAAAATTCTGTCTTGTTAGGTGCATAGATGAAAAATTATATTATTTTAAAATTTCTATTTTGTTAGCTAATTATACTGTTATCCTCGTACTAGACGTGACCGGTTCCGGGCCGGTTCTGGGTCCATGGCACGACCCTCCGGTTCCGGGTCCAAAATGGAACCGGAACAGCCGGTTCCCGTGAACCGGCGGGTTTAGCGGTTCCCCGGTCCAGGTCTCGGCGGTTCCCCGGTCCAGACGGTTCAGATCACGGTTCCGATTACGGTTTCGATCACAGTTCCAATCACGGTTCCAAAAAAATCAAATTTTTTTTACAAAATTTATATAACTTACGTTAAAATTAAGGGAATGGAGGAGAGGAAGACGTAAATATTTCATCAATCGAGTAGGCGAGACTTTTGAAAATTTTGCATAAAGGACAAAACTATTTATTTATCGTTGAAATTCACTTGTGTTCAAATTCATCGCTTAAATTCATCGTTAAATTCATCGTCGAATTTCACTAATTTTCAAAATTCATTGTCTAAATTCACTGATTTTCGGGATTCACTGCCAAAATTCACTGTCGAAATTCACTGATTTCGAGATTCACTGTTTGTCCTTCTCGCTATAAAAATTATGCAGTTGTCCTTCTCCCTATAAAAAATATGTAGTTGTCATGTTATTTAAAAATATTTCAGATTGTGTCCTTATCCCTAATTTCCCAATAAAACTAATAATAAATTCTAATTGGTTATTAAACTATATATAATATTTAATTTCATAACTATGTTTTAAAAAAAATACACACGGCTTGTATAATATTTAATTTCAACCAATCTAAATATACTATTTAATTTCATAACTTATATTCTAAAAAATGAAGAGCAGACACAATGATAGACATTGCAAAATAATATATTTCGAATATGATAAAGTAAACGAATTTATTCAGAACAACTTCAAATCACTATCCGAAATATATTATAATGGTAGATAATATTATAAAATGAGAGTTAGAATATGAGAGATAGAAGAGAATTGTGGGTAAAAAGTGATGAAATGGATATATATTTATAGTGTGATGAGTGTGTGATATTTTAAAATAAAATAGGAAATATCTTTTCACACCAATTTTTATCTTATCACACAGAAATTTATTGCCAATTTCGCCCTTACTTTTTTATTTTACGCGCGTTATGTGACACGTTATCCATACTGAAATATGGTCATAATATACGTGTTGAGAGTCCACACTGATTGATTCTAACCATCTTTTAGGTAAAATGTTTGAAGTTTTCCAAACTCATATATAGTCAGAGCATCATTCTGACCAATATTGAGTCCGAATACTCTACACATTCGCACTAGAATTGGGCCGTGATAACAACAACAATATAAGAGCATCACTATTGATTCGATCGAATTTTGCATGTAATATTAAAAGTTTTTTTCACTCAATTTTAATCAGAATGTCTTTCTGACCGGTATTGAGTATGAAAAACATTCAAAATTCTCACTAGAATAAGATCAAGATAATCGATCGATTTCACTCAAAGTGGGTCGAATGGTTGTTGTGTGAATTGACCATAAATTGGCTGTAATATTATATATTTTCCGGACTCATTTACGGTCGAATGGGCGTGCGTGTGGAATATCCAAACGGTTTCATTCTTGGCTCTTGTAAGTGTAAAACAATATTGGTGTGAAAAGATAGTTCCATAAAATATTTATTCAAAAATTTGAATATATATACGTTGGTCAAATTGGAATGTTGGTCAATTTTGAATGGAATAAAAAAATATATATATGTATATATAAAACCGCCGGTTCGGGTCCTCCGGGCCGGTTCCTTGAACCACCTGTTCCGGGCCGGGCCGGGTCCGGTGGAACCTAGAACTGCCGGTTCCGTGGACCCGTGGAGCCGCCGGGTTAGACCCGGGAACCGGCAAGTCCGAACCGGATTTTGAACCGAACCGCCAGTCTACTCAGATTTTCTTGTATGCAGAGTTACGAATTGTCTCTCTCTCTAAAAAAAAAAACTCTCTAGCTAGAAGTTTTTTCGCTGCCGCCGCCCTCCGTGACTTGCCGGAGGAGGCTTTCATTCCCATTGTATATTCTTTTTTCGCCTCTTCTGTGTGTCTCTTTGTCCCCTTCGAACCGATCTCCATGGCGTGGTTTCTGTGTGTAGATCCAGATCCGAGGCGGCCCGTGTTTGATTCTGCCTCTTTGGTCTTCTCTTGCGGTGGAGCCATGGCGGTGGTGGTGGTTTTTGAAGGATGCATCGGCCTGGGCGAAGCTCCAGATTTGTGGTGATCTCGCGGTCATCGGCTCTATCCTTGGCTTGGAGCTTCGCTGGTCATGGGCAGGTCGTTTCCTTCCGGTCGGTGATGCTATCTCGCTGTCGAGTATGGTTGGCGCTTCTTGACGGAGGAGTTAGTCATCTCTTACGGCTTTCTCTCTCCGCCGAGGCGGCGGCCGGTGGTGGTGGATTCTTGTGGCATCATCTCGCGGTTTCGGGCACGCTTTGTCGCTTTTGTTGTTAATATTTCTGATCTTGTTTGTTTTTCTCTGTGTTCTTGTTTTGTTCAGTGTTTGTTTTTGTGTGTTTAGTTTTGTTGTCAATTGATAGATGGACCCGGGAATCCGTGGTCATTGCCGCTTATCGGAATTTTTCCGAGATTTTTTTCTCTTTCGCCAAACTCTCCCGCTTTTCTATCTATTTCGCTGACGCTGTTGTTGTTGTTTTTTTGTTGTTGTTCCGCCTGGTGCCGGGTTTCGCATCGGGTTGGTCCGGTAGTTGTGGGCACCGGTAGTGCCGGTTTTCGCTTAGTCCCGGTTTTTCCCTGGTAAGAATAAAAGTTTTCGTCCCTGGGTAAAAAAAAAAAACCATTTAACTCAAAGATGAGTTAAAAATTAATTAATAAATAAATAAAAAGCTAATAGATAGTATAAAATATGTAGTATACACTATACACAGAGATGGGTAAGAAGTTAAAAAATAAATATAAATGTAAATAGATAAAAAGCTAATACATATAAAATATATATATAGTTATTGGAATAGGTTTCTCTGTTACAAAACTGCTGGCATCTTTTGCTCGCAAATCAGAAAGCAGCCCAAAAAAAAAAAAACAAGATGCCAATGTTTTTAAACAATAAATTAGTAATTACACTAAATTATATTGTAAGTCAAGAGCTTTTATCACAAGGCAGCTAAAAGAACTAGATTCCTGAAAATTTCATTCAGTTCCTTTCTAACAACATTCTCAACTTCTTTTGTGCCTCATCAGACAAGCTGCAACGCCTTAATTTAAGCCTTTGAGAAGAAACCGGATCTCGAACAACAGGTGGAGTAAAGCACACGACAATAGCTGTGAGGTTATCACATGTATCGCGTTGAAGAGCGTGGCTTACGAGCTCCTTAGCGCATAGCTGTGGATCATCACATTTCTTGAGCTCCCTTCGAACCAGGCTTACAGCTTCTTGGTTTGACAAGACATCCCAAATCCCATCACACCCAATGATCAAGAACTCATCGTCCTCTGTTAACAGAAAATGTCCAATTTCTGGTTCTGCGGTTAGCCCAGATGCAGAACCAACCGGTTGTTTCATGTACCAGTCACCAAGGGCCCGAGTCACCGAAAGCTCACCGTTTAGATACCCATATTCAATAAAGCCACCTAAATCTTCAACCCTTTTCTGTTCAAGTACACAAGAAGGTCTATGATCTTGAGACATTTGAATAGCAGTCCCTTTTCGGCATAGAACAGCACGAGAATCACCTGCATTTGCAACTAACACATGCCTTCCGATCACAAGGGCAGTTAATGCTGTCGCCCCACAAGTTGTATCAACAACACGCTCATCAGCCAATGCTTGGTCAGCCAGTAAAAAGCCTCGTGTTGAGAATATACAAGCTGCTCGAGATATTCCTTTGTCGGCATTGGATTTCAGTGGTAGGACAGCGTCTTTGAGGAAAAACTTGACAGCATTATTCTTAACATACATTGCTGCATCAGAGCCTCCATGTCCATCAAAGATAGCATAAAACGAACTTTTCTCAGGCCATCGGTAGAGGGAACCCAAGTGCGAAGAAACATCATCAATAAGTATGTGCTCGTCTTCATTGCATCTGCGTGGTCCAATATCAGTGTGACTACCTGACCGAATGCAGGGAAGACCGTTGGCCTCTACAGATTTTATTCCATCCTGATTTTGAGAGCTAATTGAGCAAGTGAAACCCTGTTCAAAACAAGAAGGTATCAAGGGTCATGTGTCAAACGAAGGAAAATACCGAAAAAGTAAACCAACAGAAGAAAGAAAGGACTTCCGATGGAGCAACACTTTCAAAACACAAAATCATACAGTCCAAACCCAAGTCCATACGAAGCCAAGAACGTAGACAATGTCCTAAAGTATTGAGTTAGAAAAGAGCAGTGAAGTGCATCAAACATCCCAAAGGTAGGGGTTTTGTATGGACCGAACCACTTAGGCCTAAAATACAACCAACTCCAAAAGTAAATTCCCGTAGGAGGCAACTTTCACAACTCTAAAAACCTAACATGTGGTTACAACTTGCAGGGCCATGATTTTGGCAGTTATGTCCAGGCGCCTCTTCAAAAATACATGTGCAACGATACTACTTCCTAGAGGGCCAAATCAAACACGCTAGCTTAGAGTTCTAACAAGATCCGATGCATTAGTTATGGCATGATTGCACCTTACTTAAAAGCAAACATACATAATCCTTTTGAAACCCACAGGATTTCTAATGGTGTTTCGCAAATACTTAGTCCAAGTTCCAGGAGTCATTCCGAAAAACATACAATTCCGAAGTAAATTTTATCTCCAATTAGCATACCAAGTTCAAATAACCAGACATACTATAATTCAGGCATCTATGGATTATAATATCTTACTGACGACGCAACAGTAAAGTTAGTTACTTTGTCTCCTTTCTACTTAATTTAAACTCTCACTGGCAGATAAAGGCTCTTGTTTTCATTTATGTCCAAACAAGCCTCCTCCTCCTCCTCCTCCTCCCCCCTCTCTTTGATTTTGATATAACACAATACAGGAGTTTCAGAGGAAAAATAAGAAAATTTGCACAACAATCAGATATAAACCTCCTCCCCACATCCACATGTCCTAAAAAACATAATAAAAATAAACAAATAAAAGAACCCAATTGCCTCCCAAAAAAAAAAATTCCCAATTGCACAGAAAGCAGCTAAATTGATGGAATTATACCAATAGCCAAGAAAGAATTCCACCCAAAAGGAACAAAAAAAACCAATTAGCCAACAAATAACGGTATAAGGGTAGCAATTCATACCGATTCAGACCGGGAATATTCAACAGGGATGAAGGCCCCGGAGGCGTCAAAACTGGTGAGAGACTCTGCAAAAACAGCAGAAGACGTTTCGATTTCTGAATCCGCCGCGGATTGTGCAACGGAGAGTTGATACTGAACCGAGATACTTTGTTTGATTACAAATTCTGCCAAAGATGATGCTGCTGCTGCATCCGCCACCATATTTCTAGGGTTTTTTGTAATTGAATTTATTTTTCTCCTCAAACACAGAACTCTTTAGATTGATGAATTAATTGATGAATCTTTTTCCAAAAATAATTAAAATTGCGAATCTAGTAAATAAGATTTTCTTTATTGATTAGCGCTGATCGATCAATGATTTGAAATTGGTAAAATTAACAATGAGAGGATGAAAATAGGGTTTATAAGCAAATTGGAGTCCGACACCGATCAGGTTTCAGTTAGGAAATCCAAACAAAAAGAAAAGTTTAGTCAACACGGAGTCTAAATCGGAAAGCCTCCGGCTATGTCGGTTACGAAAAGTCAATTTCTCGATGCTTCGCAACATTTCCTATGTAATGTCTCCCAATATGTATGTATATGCTTACGTATGATGCATAAGAGTCCGAATCACCTCGCCACAACGAATGACATAATATATTTATACATCATTGATTATGATGTATGGTATATGGATCATGATGTATATCTCTAGCGCAAAAAACGATATCTTTCGCCTCTCACTACTCCACTAATTCAAAGTTTCTAACTACCACAAACGCGCATTGCCGGGATTTGATCTTGCGCTCGTTGCAGTATTTTGTCATCCGAAACCATCCAAGCCTACCCACGCGGGTATCATAACGTATACCCATTATAATCAATGGTGTGCTGCATAAACACGTCACATTACTACATGCCTAAAACGACGTGATCAGAAGATTACACTTGTTCTAACCGCTATGACAAGTTTGCTTTGGAAAAATGAAATCAATGGAATAGAATGTAATGACACATCTAAATAATGTGTTTAAAACGTGAAAGAATGGAATAGGTGAGAGGTAAGGTGAATGGTAGTGGTAGTGTAAGATATAAGAGAGTGGGTGGTATGATAAAGATGATGTGTGGGTGGGTAGAGAAAAAGTCAGAGAAGGCAGAGTAGGTGGGTTATGGGTAAGGCTACCTACCCTACCCACCTAGCCCTACCATTTCCGCCTTACTCCACCACTCACATTATCATACCCAACCTTACCCATTGTAGGTAACTTGAAAAGGCTCGAACATGTTCAGGGGGTGAATGAACTTGTCAACTTTAAAAACTTTTAACTCAGCTAATTTCAGTTGAATCTTATTCAGAGGAATAAAGCCTTGTTAAAATCTGTTTGTCAAATCCAGTGAGTTACTTAAGTGTTATGCAGATCAGAGAATAAAACTACTCACCTAAAAATAAAATGTAGTAAAGTAAAGTGCATGAAAGTAAAAGACACAGAGCAATTTGTTTATAAAAGTTCGATGTGGTGTAATCATCTACGTCTACCCTTTTACTAATGTATTTTTTACAACGTTACAAAGGTGATTGATTGTCCCTGACTGAACCCTCGGCTTCACAATCTGAACTACCAATCTCTAACAACTTGACTCAGCTGCTTTTTTGAAATAGCTATGTTGTTCCTTGGAAGTTGTACTTCTTCACAAGCTTCACCACAAACTCATCTCATTCTTATATACCATGATTCAGATGTTTCAATCCTTCACACTTTCAAGTGCTTCACCGATCCTCCTCCGTCCTTCTCACCGCTTCGCTTGTTTCATTGATTCAAGAACTTTGTGTGAACAAAGTGTTGTGTTTTTGAATCTTCTTGATTCTTTGAGCTATAATTTGATGTAGACTTGTAAGATCAAAAGATTCTTCTCCAAGTGTTGCAACCGGATTGATTCTTTGAATTTCGAATGTTGCAACACTTGAATAGCTAGATATTTCTCAAAATGCCTAAGGAAATTTTCAATGATTTCTTGAGTAAGGATTTCGGCAGAGTAATGTTAAGCTTGATAATACTTTGAAATTCTTGTTATTTGATGTTCATGATGTCCTATATTTATAGTGTTGAGATCCCAACGTTCAAATTCAAATTTGCCCGTTTGGATTTTAGCCGTTTTTGGATAATTCTGATTATTCTCTGAAATTCCTTGAAATCCGTCCTGACTGATTCTGTTGCAGCGTACATTGTCCTTCTGACAATGACAACATGTCATCCAATCAAATTACCTTAATTTCTAGGCGTTCATTCTGTCCTCCGAAGTTTAATCTTGTCCATTGATTTTATCCTGCTCAAACGCTCCAAAATCATCCATATCTTGAATAATATCCTTGAATTTAATTACCCAGATATTTTATAAGACTTGTACTTTTCAACTTCGATTTTGATTCATCTCATCCGAATTGCTTCACTGCTGAATTCTTCAAGTCTGATTCTTGCTCAATTGACTTGTCTTCTCGTCTGCATTGTCAACTCGGCTAAACTTGTCTTCACATCAAAATATAAAGCTCGTCTGAATCTTGATTCAAGTTATTCAGAATTTTCTTAATATCTCTAATTTTTTATTGTGAGATAGGAGTACATCATTTTTATCACATGCTTGAAGTTTCCATCATATTTAACTTAACTTCAAGCCTTCATAACAAGACATAAAGTTAGTTCAAGCCATCATAGACTTGCTTGAAGATAACTTTATAATCTCGATGTTTAGTCTTCTCATATGAGTTTGAACCTCAGTCTTCAAGTCTTCAAGTCTTCAGTCTTCAATAGCTCAGCCATCTATATTTAGCTTTGGTCTTTAGTCACTATTGAGTTTTTAACTTTGAGGATAATTGACTGTGATAGTCTACTGAAAACCTAACATATGACTATTACAGTGTTTGTCTTATCCTATACAATATCAATTCTACTAAAAACCTATACATTAAAATCTAGACATATTTTTACTTGCATCTATAACAGTTGGCATGGCAATCATCAAAACTATAAAATTCCTAACACCCTACCACTCACCATACCCTACCCCACCTTTTTTCACCATCACCGTACCTCACCACCCACTTTACCCTCTATAACCTTACCCGTCTAGTCTACCTCACCCCGCCCTTACCCACAACTCACGTGTTTTATTGATTTTCATTACATCTCATCCATTTTCGGAGGTACTGAAAATAGACCTTTTTCATTCAGCAGTTCATGTATCACTTGATACAAACGACTTAATGTTTTTCACGCACCACGCCTTGACTCTCTGATCGAGCTAAGGACACGAGTAAGTAGGTGTGTGTAAAGCAAAAAAAGGAAAGGGACAAAGTAGCAGCAACTTTATATGATATTGGGCAAATTGCTAGGACCCGATTTCTACTTTTTTAATTGAAATTATTACGTATTCTAGACTATATATATCATATTCCTACACTTAAGAGGTTATGGATTCGACTAAAAAGGGCACCTCTTTTTCTCAGGTATGTATACTATATTTTTGAGCAATCGTCTTTATATATATGTACATATATTCTAGACTATATATATGTTAATCCTACACCTCGAAGGTGAAGGATTCAAACGAAGAAGGGCAACCCCTCTCCAAGTATGTACACTAATTTTCGACATGCATCTTCACCTCAGAGGTGATGGATTCAAAGAGGGGCAACCCCTCTCTCTCTCCAAGTATGTACACTATTTTCAACATGCGGATTCAAAGAGGGGCAACCCTTCTCTCTCCAAGTATGTACACTATTTTCAACATGCATCTGGCAGGAGGGGTTTGGTTGGAATAAATGTTCATTTCATTCCAACCTTGTAATCGTACACAAACATGGAGAATGAAATAAAAACAAATCATTTCATTCCGGTGAAATAAACAAGCCATTATTAGTCCATCTAACGATATCAGGTGAATTAATCATGTGCAAAAACACACTATACACATTTGTTAAGCATACTTTGCAAACACAAGATGAGACACATAATGAACGCGGGGGACTTTGCAAATTGCAAACACGGGAAAGTATGAAGGAAGAAACATGGAGGGAGACAATCAGGAAGCACTACAATGAACATTTAAAAACGCTCGAAAAACCGATAAGATTCAAAGGACAACCCCATTCATTTATCAGAACACGACTTGCACAAGCCAGTCTTTATCTTAGCATTTATAACTACAACCGCATAATAAACATTTCACATAACACAACAAATAAGAGCCAATCTTTAAACAAGAACAAAACAATTCCCAACTGATACATAATGTGATGATGAGCTCCTACTAAACAATAACTTTTTTTTTTTGCATTTTCAACAAAAACAATATGGAAATAATTTGTGCTTCAACAATGCAGCAATCCATTGCAGCATCTAATAAGGCACCTCTTCAGATCTCTGACCAGGGTTCCGATCAATTAGGTGACAAATACAGTAACATAATCAAACAGGTTCAGTTTGCAATAGCCATCTCAGACTAGGATGATTATGATTCTGGAGCTGAAATGCTAGGAATGGATCCTGCATCTTGAATACCGCGCCATTTCCGCTCAACTCCGGCGGCGGAATATGCATAACAGCAGGTTCAGTCCCAGACAATCCATTAACAGCTGTAACAACAGGATTCGTGGCAGCAGCATCAGAAGGATTACCAGCATTTGGAGCCGCCATCTGGTCGAACAAGCTGGCTCTGCGTGGTGGCCGTCTCTCGGTTCTTTCATAACTGCCACTACGGCTGCGGCTACGGGTTCGACTACGGTTACGGCTACGGCTACGGCTGCGGCTTCGCCTTGGGGTGTAACTTCGCGACCAGCTTCGACTCCTACTCCGGCTGAAACTCCGGTTCCTGCTTCGGCTCCTACTCCGGCTCCTACTCCGGCCCGCCCCATGTCCGCACCCTGTCAGGACTAGGGCTGTAGTTTCTGCCCCTGCTCCTATCTCCACCGTCCCTTCTATTATCAAACGCCCACGGCCTCTGCCACGGCCTCTCATATCAGTATTGAATCGATCTTGAAGCCACCGCGATCGCTCCTACCATATCCATCCCTCGCCCACCACCAAAGCCACCATCACCCATACCACGCCCACCAAAGTTACCGTCTCTCATCCCAACTCGTCCACCAAAGCCACCACGCCCACCAAAGCCACCATCTCTTCCTCCACGGCCACCAAAGCCCCCACCACCATCCCTCATCCCCCTATCACCAAAACCACCGCCTCTCATTCCTCCACGATCACCAAAGCCGCCGCTACCACCATCCCTCATCCCACCACGGCCGCCAAATCCACCATCCCTCATACCACCTCGTCCACCAGAATCCCAGCGACTCCCTCCACCCATAGGTGCACCACCGTCAGCAAAATCAAAACGGCTTCCACCTCGATCCTTGTTGTAGCTGGGTGCTCCACGTAAAGCAATATCTCGCACTTCAGGGGGAACCTGTTGGTTTGCTCCTTCCAGAACTTTCACCAGATCTGCTGCATATTTCCAGTCCTGCTCAGAAAAGAACGTATACGCGATTCCCGTTGCACCTGCTCTCCCAGTTCTTCCAATCCGATGGACATAATCCTCAATACCAGTTGGAAAGTCATAATTGATAACCACCCTACACAGATACCATTGTAATTACAGGCAATAAAACGATATTATATAATGATAGCAAACTAGAAGAAACAAAGAGAACCATAAAAAAGAGCAAATGCATTATTTTGCTTGAAATTGTTCAAGCAAAACCCCAAAAGAGGTTTCTCTTCGAGATTGTTACGAATAGAACAGAGAGAGACATTGCAACCTTATGTCCCTAATATCAAGCCCACGTGCAGCAACATCAGTGGCTACCAATATCGGAGTCTTTCCAGATCGGAATTGATTCAAAACCCAGTCTCTTTCACCTTGATTCTTGTCACCATGAATTGCAGCAGCACTGAAATTGCGCCAAGATTGCGCGGTAAGCTGATCACACAATCTCTTTGTTGAACAAAAATTATAATTTTAGACCCATGTTCCTGGGATCTAATGATTTGTTCCAAGCGTCTCTGCTTCTCCATTTGTGGAACTACTTCAACGTACTGTAACATAAATTATGTTCAATTTATAAAAGTAAACACAAAGTACATAAGCCCTCCACACTTCAGTTCACCACCACATATCGCCAAAGCCTCCCATGATAAAAGGCTTTGGATGTGAAACAACAAACAAGCAAACAAAATGCACGCAGCCCAGCCAGACCAAGTGTGTCCTAGTTGAAAAGGCTTGTTTCTAATGTGATGAAAGAAACAAGAAAAACAACAAATATGACACCTTCAATAGATCCAACAAAAGTTCCTTGGTTATAAATATCTATTAAACATGGCAAAAACAGATAAAGCAAAAGTGCAAAACAAACAATTATGAACGTGGCTGAGTTTTCATTTATGAGCCTCACAGCCACATTGACTGCACACACAACACTGCTGAGAAAGTGTACAGGACTTGAAAGTGTGCTTAACAATGTAAGAATGTTCCAAGAAATTTCAAAACTTCAATTTTCTTCAAAACGTTGATTTTCTTCTGTTAAGTGGCTAGAAATGCAGCAAGCTATATAGATTCATAAAGACACAGCAGTTCATATGTGTAGCAAGCTTTATTCAGTTAGAGTATTACCTGGGTAATGGACTTATTTGCAGCAAGCTCGTCAACTCTACCAATGTTAACCTGAACTGGATTAATAAGTAGATCGCCAGCTATTTTCCTCACTTCTTTTGGCCAAGTGGCTGTATACATGAGGGTTTGCCTATGTGGCGGTATTTCCTTGACAATCGTTCGTAACTGGGGTTCAAACCCCATGTCAAGCATACGATCCGCCTCATCAAGCACAAGTAGGGAGACCTGCCGAAAGTCAATCCTCTTCATCTCAAGGATGTCGTTTAACCGACCGGGAGTCGCCACAATGATATCTGCACCCCTTTCAAGTTCTTTTAGCTGAGCACCTTTGGAAGCACCACCATATAAGCACTGAAAGAGAAAAATAAAACAGCGTCGAGATCCCTAGTATAAACAAAATATAACAAAAAGTCCAAAGATATATATCTATATTCGAGTACCAACCGTGCAAGTAATTCTGGAAGATTGGCCAAACTTAATGGCTTCATCCTGTATTTGTGTGGCAAGCTCCCTGGTTGGGGCTAAAACCAACACCGTTGGCCCAAGCTGTGGATTATTGTGTAGTCGCCTAAGATGCATGAAAGCAGGAATTAAGTAACCCAACGTTTTTCCTGAACCTGTCTTGGCAATGGCAACTATATCCTTATTCTGTAATGCAATTGGCCAGGTCTGGGCTTGGATAGGCGTTGGAGTAGTAAAACCAGCCATATAAATCTGAAAAACAGATATATGAAACAAATACAGATTCAAGATTGAGCTAAACACACAAATTAACTTTCAGAAGTCGAATCAAATATAAATCCTAATAAGCAATAAGAGTTAAATTGAAACTTCTAGTTTTAGGGATTGGGGTGGTAAGTAAACAACTGACAAAAGAAACCTAAGTATGTCGTTGCTTACTGAAGCAACTCAGGCAACAAAAGGGAGCAATTAACGGAGCCCAAAGCCACATTTTCCAGTCACATATACTGTAAGAAGGATAACCACCCTTCAAAAAACTGACAAGGCAGGCTCCAACTGTCCAATTTGCACCCTCAAAACTTAGAATAGTTGCTGCGTAATGTAAAAGCTTATGCATGGCAGCGCATTTACATGTGCTCCTCCTGTGGAGCAGATATCGCACTCATGACAAGTGAAAACTGATGAGTAAAGTTCACAAGACGCAGTGTAGTAAAAATATAAAAAAATTATAATAAAAATATACTCGGTGTATATATTCTATTTCCCGTAGAGTTACAACCACATTAAGCAACAGCACTTACCTCCCTCAGTATTTCTGGGGGAAATCCTGTAGCTTCAAATGTCATAAATGGAGGAGGAACATTGTCACCCTGAGCAATTCACATAGAACCAGTCAGTCAGAACGTCTAGCTTACAAACAAAATACAGGATTCAGAATGAAATATCAACCTATGGTGGTTCAACCAGACGATATGAACATAGAAAGTAGCACAATAAAGAAAGAGAAGGTCAAAGGGATACCGACACGAAAGGTCCATGCATCAGCAATCAATTGTAACAGTAAAATCCTAGCATAAACAAAGATCAAGAGAACTGCACACCCAACAATCTATCCGGGAGTATACACTCCAGGTATATGATTCAACACTGTAGATGACACAACTGAAGTTTTGAAATTGTTTGATCATAAACTGGGGATCTGTTCAAGTAGATTACTCTCAAAATGGCAGTCCGCGTGCGGAAGCATCCTGCCTATGTGAGGTTCAGGGAAGGGCCGGGCCGGGCCGGGCCATTTAGAGCTACTGCAGCCCTACCTTGTAAAAGACTGTTTTCACGGTTCAAATCACGTGAAATACGAATTAAAATTGAAAATTACCAGTAGCACTTTCAGATGCTCAACTTCAATTTAAATTGAAACAGCTAAGCGCCACTTATCCTATCAACTGAAGTGTAGACTACAATGACGTGACATTTTCATTGTTCCTTCAAATGTGTCTCAACAGACATTGAAGGACGTGCAACGAAAAGTTTGAAAACTGATTTCAGACAACATATTGCAGTAAATTACTAGTAAACGATATATCAAGATTTACATGGTGAAAAGATGACTAGACAGACAATTTAATAGGCAGACGGGAGAAGGATGTGGATAGCAGCGAGGGGGAAGGAAGGAGAACATCGCTATATTTGGAGAAGAAAGGGTAATTTCATTTGGGGTTATTTTTTATTTAATGATTTAGTGTTGGCTTTATATTTTACTATTTACAACTGTGTCCATATATTTTTTAATTTACAGTTTGATTAACCTTATGTTTTTTTATATTTACATGTATCCCCTTCACCAGTAACCTATATTTTCCAAAAATCCTGCAGCACATGTCATTAACATATTGTATCCAAACCCGTGCAACCTAAATAACATCATGCATGATGCATGATAAGAAAGTTAAGCGATTTATGGCACCATTACCATGGAGAGCTAAACAATTCACTCTGTCATTAGCTTCTTAAGCAATTAGTCCTATTTCCAAAGGAAAAAAGAAAAATCAATATGAGCCACTCATTAGGGCAACGCATATCTACAAATTGGAAATGCAACTGGTAGACAAAGATAAATACATCCCGTCTCTTTTATAAATTTAGGGTGTTCATATACAAAAGAAAAAAATATAAGCCGACATAGACCAGTCAATGAGCAAGAACAACACATATCTGCAACAATGGAAATATCAAGTGGCAGACGGATCCTGTCTCTTTCACAAATTTAGGGTGTTTATATATCTACACGAACATTTGTACATGCATCACCAAGCAGATGCAACTCCAGACAGACAAAAGGGAGTTTTACATGTAAAACAACTTCTCAAAAATATAAATACACGGTTGAAATGCACTTATCCTCCATCATTCACATGTATGAAGCCACCCACCGGCAACTATCTAAAGCTACATGAAATAAGAGTAGAAACAAGAACCAAAATAATCTCTAGACTGATAAAGCACGAGCAAAAAAAAAAAAAAAAAAAAAAAAATCAGAACCCATAGCGTGCCAAAGCACTTCAAGTTCACAGCTCACAAGTAATGGTACCAATTGAAATCAAAAGAGTTACGAACCGTTGCAGTAACTTCATGTTTTTGGCGGTAGATTTCAGCATCTGAGCCATGCATGGAATTAGCATCCAACGATCCCATTATAGCTGGTGGAGGCCTCGCATTAGCATTATTTGCAAATTGCGGCCCTCCAGCTGGATGACCATACATGTCGTGAATAGGGGGCGCAGAGTTAGTATTAAGTCCCCCAGGATGACTTGGCATCATATTCTTGGGAGGGAGATCACCTCTCTGCATTTCCTGGCATTATTCAGGATTTAACGATAAGCAAACCAACTTTCAATAACGAATAAGACAGGGAAAGGGGAAAACAGAACAAAATTTGACTTGAGACAACTATTTCACCCAGCTTGCGCAAACGAGTGAATATAGGAATCTTGAAATACACCTGAACATTCCTTGCCATTGGAATCGCTGCGAGCTTGGGCTGCTGCATAGACATTGTGTTTCCGTCCTGATTCGGCTTGTGATAATAATCATTACCAGCTCTTCCTATTGGACTGCCCTCATAACCCATGTTTGGTCCAAAAGCAGGAACCTTTTGCTGCTGGTCATGTATGGATCCGGGTCCTACTTGGCTTTGAAACCTAGGTCCATGTTGTTGATGAATCACCTCTCCCCACTATGTTGTGTAACGGGAGGTACAGAGGTAGGCTGCTGCATGACAACAGAAGGTCCACCAAAATGTGTAGCTTGACTAGGCTGAACACTTGGAAAAGGAGGTTGAACTGGATTGGTTCCAGGTGGAAGATTTTGAAGTGAGGAAGCACTACTCTGCTGCTTTTGATTTGGTGAGAATCCAACCTGCTTTCCCCACTGTGGATCAGCATCCTCCCCTCTGATTGAATCCCACATTCTGATCTTGTTTAGGAGGATATTGTTGCCCTTGAAAATGTGGTGAGGCTGCTGCTGCGAATTCTGCTGACCCTGAGGAGGCATATTGGGTTGATGTGGCATGTACTGAGGCTGTTGGTGCGGAGGATACTGATACCCTTGTGGATTACCAACTGGGCCAAACTGATACATTTGATTTGGCTGCCCAAAATGTTGGGGCATTGGCTGCATTGGCTGTTGAGGACTTTGGGAGTCAACTTATGTGGCATTTGGTGGCCAGGATATTGCATCTGAGGTCTGACTTGCTGGGGCATTGGGTGCCCCTGTTGTTGCATTAAACCATGCTGCTGTCCATTTGGCCCAACTTGCAAGTTACTTTGTTGAGCACCCTGCGGCATCCCCTGCATTTGCTGCTGCTGCTGCAACGCAAGATTCATTTGTTGTGGTTGTTGCGCCTGCATCCCTTGATGGCTTTGAACATCATTCGCCTGATTAGTTCTGGGAGCTGGGATTGGAGCCATGGTCGGGTTAGAAGCCGCAGCAGGCAGACCAGGAGGCAATGGAGGTGGCAAATCTGCTGGCCTCTCATATTGAGTAACATTGGTTTCAGGGTTCCAATAGTACAGGACACCATTACTTCCATCAATCAATCCTTTCCAAGGCTGTGGCAGAGTGGGATCCTCTGGTGCATAACGTGGCCCGGAGGAAGCCGCCTCAGCAGCCATTGGGATACTACTGCCTAGTCAACATAAAAGAGCAAAATAAAAGAAACGAAGTGAATTGGTATAACAAATAAATAAGTATCCAAATTCATAGTTAGAAGCATTTGCAAGAATTGGTAAAACAAATAAGTACGTGTCCAAATTCACAGTTAGAAGCATTTGCAAACATTGCTAACATACAAGAGCCAGATGATAAATGCCACTACAAATTAACGATCAAATCGATTACTTCCACTAACTCATCATCAGAAAACGTATCAAAATCAATTACATACAAAAAAATCAAAATTATTCCAGATCATCCCCACATATCTGCCTGCCATTGAAACGCCCAACCACCCCCAACCCCCACCTCTAAAAAATATATATACAGTGATTCTAAAAGCATCCAAAAAACAAAACTTAGATGCACCAAATCTGTACGCCTTAAAAAAAAAAAAAAAAAAAAAAAAAAAAAAAAGGTTACAAAATCATGTAAGCGAAACACAAAGCTAACAGAGAAAATAACTGTAGCCAAGATGAACATCGGAGAACATTACAAATCAATTACTTCAAGCTACCCCACACTCTTCAAAGAATTTTGGGTGAAAAAGTCAGTGAAATCTAGTAACATCGCTCAACTGCGTCCTAAACAAACCGAAAGCCGAAATTTTACAACGAATCCATTACAATTACCAATTGCTGAAGGAAAATAAAAAGAAAATCCCGACAGCCAAAAACTAGTGTCAACCTGAAGGAAGAAATCTCTGTTGAAAGTATTTGATGGTTGCACTTTGCTAAAGTATGAGAGTTTCGGAGGAATGAGCAAAATCGTGCAGAAGATGGTCCGAAACAACTCAAAGGTATAGTACTTGGATCTTATTAAGGGTTCTATGGATACATAATAAACTCCGGACGGGTGCAGCAATTATTTGTGAACCCTAAATCTCATTGCCTTCCCTTTGTTTCTTGGTGGACCCGGGCATATAACCCTAGTGGTGGATTCTAAAAAGCTTTGATATTTTTTTTTTTTTTTTCCCAAAAGATTGTAAAAGTTTTGTTGTTTTTTTTTTTTTTTTTTGGTTTTTTTTTTTTTTTTTTTTTTTTTTTTTTTTTTTTTTTTTTTTTGGTCTTTAGCACGGTGTCAATTGACTCGGACACCACGAATCAGGTGGAACTATACTACTCAAATAAAATCCAATGTGACTACGTTTGGATAGAGCTAGTTTACGGTATCGGTTTTGGTGAAACAAACGAATTTTCGAGGAGACTTGCCGGTGTCCTCCGCAGCATGTTTTCATTTCTCAAATGATGGATAAAACTCAGAATATTAGACTAGCTTGAAGTTTAGAGGTACAATAATTTTTTTGTTGCTTGTTTTTTATTGCTTGGATTTTTGTGCTCAACAAAAAAATAAATAAATAAATCCAATGTGACTTATAAAAAACACTTATAGCATCACAATTTTAATTACGAAAATAACATTTCTACGTATGATACCACATGGTTTTATCTATATTCAATCTCATAAAAATAATTACAATTTGATCATTGAAATATTAATAATACATAATCGAACTTTTACTCTGTGCACGACATCTTTCTAACGGAGGCCTTTCCTGAATATTTTCTAAAGGAGGTCTACCCTAAAGATATAGGTCAACAAGAATATAAAATTAAGATAATGGACATGCAGTGCATAGCTATACAAGATATGGTGGAGTAGAGTAGGTGGTTGGGTAAGGTAGGTAAGATGCGTAGGGTAGGACAATGTGAGATAGGGCAGGGTAGGATATGGTGGGGTGGTGGTAAGGTATAGGGTGAGGTCATGTGTAGGGTAAGGTAGGGGTGAGTAGGGTTGGGTAGGGTAGGGTGGTGTGGTGGGTAGGGTAGGCTAGGGTGGCAGGTGGTGGTGGGTAAGGTAGGGTAAGGTGGGTTGGTAGGGTAGGGTGGGTAGGGTGGTAAGGTAGGGTAGGGTGATGGTGGAGTAGAGTAGTGGTGGTGGGAAAGGTAGGTATGATGCGTAGAGTAGGATAGGGCATGTAGGTAAGGTAGGGTAGTGTGGTGGGTAGGGCAGGGTGGGTAGGGCATTGTGAGTAGAGAGGTAGGCTGCAGTGGGGTGTGGGGTAAGGCTACGTACCCTACCCCACCCCTTCCACCATATCCTACCTTATAAACCATACCATACCCTACCTCACCCAACCTTAATCCACTACATTGCCCTACTCATCACTCAGTCTGTCACCTATTATATAATTTGTTTCATTCCATTTCTGCATATTCTAAACGCAGTAATGAAATGGATTTATTCTATTACATTCCTGCGTAACAAACATGCCATTGGATTCTCAAAAAGTTGTAAACAAGGATTGAATGGTTGAAAAATGTCTTGTTTCAATTGTATTCCTAATAGATAGTGTCATGAAAACAACCGGAGAAGGCCCGTATATTAAAGGTCCTAGGCCAAAAAAATTTAGGGCCCCTGATCCTGTAAAAAGTTGAGGTGTAAAAATTATTTTTAAGTATATTAAGTGAATAAGGGTAAGAAAAATGGTTTATAAGTTGGTTATACTTAACAAAAAAAACTAAATATGTGTATTGATTTGAGTCTTACAATTTTGTTTTAACTTAAATACAAAAAATGGACCTAAAATACACTACAAACATAAAAAACAGAGGCCTTAAAAATGTGGTTTTTCCCCTAAAAAAGTGGGTTTTGAGGGAGGCCTAGTTGTCATGTCCCATGGACACCTATGGAAACAACATTGTTTTTGTTTTAATGACAGTAAAAGATTGTTCAGACCAAAATCTTCTAACTAGATACACGTTATTCTGATATAAAAGGAATATGGTATATATGACCACTACATTGTGTCACATACATGCGGACCATTGATCATGAATCATGATAGCGGTAATTGAGAATGTAGGTGTCGCTCGTTCATCAATGGTCCATAGGTGCATAGTGACAAAATGTTGTGGCACACAAATTGGTTATATTGTTTATCATTTTCCATTCTATATCAAAATGTCACGTATCCAGCAAGAAAATCATTTTGGTCTGAACAATTTTTTTTTTAGCGTCATTGATATGACCATTACATTGTGCATCCACATATATGTCATTGATCATGGGCGAAGCTACAGATGACCTAGGGGGCGCGTGCCCCCTCAATGTTTGTGAAAAAATATACCGCTTGTGAATATTTAATAAATAGATATTTGTATTATTAAGTCCTTTTTTTTAAATCCTGGCGGTCTAGGGTTCAATCCCTGGCCGGGTAACTTGCCCTATGTCTCTGAATTTTCCATTCAAACTTCAATCGCCTTCTACTATCGCCTCAGACACCGGTGTCCTTTCGCCCTCGGCAATTTTTCATTACAAAAGTTTTGAACCAACACCGGAAGAAAAAGAATCATTCATTAGGGGTGTAATCGATCCGAGTCAAGTCGATACTCCTCAGAGATCGAGCTCAACTCGACTAAAAATATCTTGGCTCGAAACTCAGCTCGAGCTCGATCAAGCAATAGAAAGACAAGATAAAACTCGATTCACTAAGTACTCAACATGGCTCAACTCGACTCAGCTCATAAGCTCGATTATATTCTTAGAATTTATTTATTTTTATAAACAGGACAAGATCGAGCTCGACTCGTTTAATACTCAATTACTGTATTTTAAAGCTCAAGATCGGCTCAGTTAAATTATTCGAGTAGCTCAACTCGAGCTCAAACTCGGAAAAAACCGAATCGATTCAAACTCTCTTGCAAGTCGAGTACGAATAGCCCGATTCACTTACAGCCTTACTGCAAACCAGGAAATATGAACTGTGAGCTATAGGAAAGATGAAAAATAAAGAACTGCAATCAAAATTTAAGACTGCAAACTAAATGCAACACATAGCTAATCATCAAAAAGGAATAAAATAATGTGGAAACTGAAATCTAAGCTTATAGCCCGCCATCGCTGTCAAAGCCTCAATCGCCTGGCACCTCAGATATCAAAAAAGTAAAATAAAAAACAACCAAACAAGGTTAGATCTAGTCCTGTTTTGAGTCTAATGGTGGATCTTTACTTGAATGCCTCTGTTGCTCTAGATATTGCTTTGTTTTCTCAAGGACACCGAAAAAGATTGAGCCGCCAACTCCTATCCACAGCACTCTTGGTCCAATACCCTAAATATTAAAAAGAGGGGGCAAAGAGAGTAAGCATAGCATCCCTCAATCTTCTTCTAGCTACCTTTATTAAAGAAGAAATAACTCATGTCCAAAATAGACAGACCCGGACATCACTATAGGGGATGATGGATTTGGACCAGAAAGAGGGGGGAGTATATATGCAAAAGACATCAGAAACACCTTGAGAAGAGCAGAAGCCCCTTCTTCTCTGACAATTGTTTGCACGGTGTTTAAGATCCCTTTATATTGGTTTGCTGAACCCTGAAACAGAGGATCATCGGACATATAACGTGACTGATGATATAAATATGCCAAGTGCAAATCAACATGATGCTAGTGTAGACGTGTAGTGTAAATGTTTAAGAGAGAGAGAGATAGAGAGTGCACGGTTGCAGACGAAAGACAGCCACTAGCATGTGAAGTGCGAAGAAGAGATGAAATACTCGTAATTTGGTACCTGAACCATTAACCTAGTCTTGACCACATCAAGAGGAGTAGTTATTGCACCTGTTACTGCACCTGCTCACCAACAATTTACAACTGATCACCACATGGTATCTATTACTAAACAGACAGATCAGAGACAACGTAGCAAGTAGAAACTTAAGTGATTTTCGTATTAAACATATCATGTCATCCTTTTCGGATATAGAAACTTGGCATATCTTAAAAGACGTTAACGTAAAGATGTCCTTCCCTCATCAAGCAGGACTGTATATAACAAAACACACATGTTTCAGTGATAATGTCACAAGGTCTAAAGTTTACCTGTGAACATAGTTTCTTACCGAAAATTTTATGGTGAGCCTAAACCATAATATGAAGAATATTGCCAAGAATTACTCTCCTGGCATTTCTTTCTCTTTGATTTTGATGCTAAAACCTACGGCTTGATCTCAATACATATATTTATTTTCAACACAAACTGTTTACTACATTCCTGGAGAATGAAAGTCGTAAAGTGACACAAAATGTGGAAAAAGTTGACTACAAACAATACAACAAAATAAGTCCAAGAGCTAGCACATAATTCTCAATAGAAAGAAGGAAAAAAAACAAACAACAACACGCGAGTATTAAAATTACCGGCAAAGGCACCAATAACAGCATTCTCTGGATCGCTCAAATCCCTCCGAGCCTAGTGAAAAGAGATACAAAAAATTTGTTAATATTCCTTTTCCTATTATAAGTGAACAGAAATTTACTATACACGAACATGAATTTTTCGAAGAAAAATGGTTGTACACTTCAAAAGCATGCGTGATGTATCATCACCCTCATACAACTTTCCCTAACAGGAAGAATGAAAGCATCATGACACCACATACATCACATAGTAAAGTAAGGATCTGAGGCACAAAGCAACTCGAATGAGAACAATGTAGGAGAATGGAGATTCTTGTTGGAAAATTTAAATCCATGAATTGTATTACTCTTTAAGAGCTAAGAACACTAGGGTAAATGGTATTTACATTTGTAATGCTATAAAAAATAGTGTCTCTGTATTTGAATCATACAAGCATTATATTGCTTGGGAAAAAACCCATGTTTAGTAGGGTGTTGGGCTGAATAAAATAAGATGGACTTGGCTAAAGCGTGGTGCTTGTTGGACCCAATAACTGATCCGGGAAAGTCAGATGACAAGTTGTCAGATTTGACATTCATAGCGCTCAACTACTTGGGTAAGAGAGATAAGTTAAGAACCTTTGATTATGGCAGGGTTCGGTATATTGGCCCAGTCTAAGGTCGATGCGTAACGTTTGGAGTTATCATGGATCGGCAAATCCTTCGATCACCGATTCATTATAAACTTCAGTAATTGGATTGTACCAATCACGGAGTGTTTGGAGGGTTGAGAATTCTAGTGGACCGAGGAGGCAGAGGTCAGTTTCCATCTAATCAAGAAGAAGAAGATAGAGGCACCAGTCATTGCCCTGCAGACTATGACAAATTGTTCAAATTTAAAAATCATCTGTGAGGCATCTGGAGCATTGAACCAAGAAGATCGTTCAATAGCCTTCTTCAGTGAGAATGTTTCTGGTTCCCAGAAGAACTATTCGACTTATCCTGATGACCAGAGTAATTCGGGAGTAGTTATCCCTCATTAGAGCACGGTGTTTCAACATGTACTACTTAATTCCATGATTGATTCAGGTCCTGATATAGATGTTCCTATTCCTGAAAAAAAAAATGAGGATTTGCAAGCATTATCTGAAAGATCAACCAGAGAGGATGCAGATATAATGACTGAGTTGGAATCACTTGATTTCCTTCATGATTCATCATCAGTTTTTTCCTTCTTCTGAGGCACCAGAAGCGTCTCATGTTCCTAGTCATCCTGTTATTCAATCTGTTGATGATTCAAGTTGCATGTTAACACTGGGCTCCATGTGAGTATAGTCCTTTCCTTTCTTCTTCTTGGTAACAAAGATAAAACCTTGTCTGTAGCAGAGGATTCTGGCAGGGTTCAATATTTTGGACAATACTTTATGCTCGGGTGTCCGTTTTATGCCCATGGCCCAATTTAGGAAAATTGTTTTAGACGTTGACGATGCATGAATTGCTAAAGGTTGCCGAAATGCTTCGTTTTCCACTCTGTATCGCCCTTTGAAGCTTTTATCGCACTTCTCAGTATTTTTTCGGTTTTTAATTGCGCATTGAATAATGATCTGAATTCGGATCCGTTTGTTTTGTCAACCTTTCTTAATAGTGCCTTGATTTACCCGCTAACTAATATCATCAATATTCCGTTATTCTTCTATTTTTGGTATGTTTTTTGTCCCTTTCCATTGATAAAACCCCGGTTTGTGTATTTGGAGAAGCAGACTTGAAATATATTGAATGAATCTTATTGTTAATCAGAACATATCTGATTTTGACTCCAGTTATTTTCTCAGTTTCAACCCTACCTTGCGTATTTACCGATATGCTCTGGCGTCATGAATGTATAAATAAACAACAAACAGGTCACTGGCTAGATTATTCTTGTGGTAATTTGTGACTTCTCAACGTGAAAGTTAATTGTGTAAGCACGACTTTACAGGACTGCTTCAATTTTACAGAAAGCAAAAAATAAAAAGATCGCAAATTCAATAAAAAGAAAACCTTATAAAAGGAAAATACTTACTGCCAGCTTATAACCCATCCGTAACTGTTCGTACATGCAAAACTGTAATGCATCAAATGGTAGATCCCTCAATAGAAATGATCCATATCCCTACAAAACAGATGCTATACGTCAGGACCCAAGCAAAGTAATTAAAGAAAAAATAACAAGTGTAAAGATTATATTTAGCGCAATACTCTGGGTTTAAACACTTCTAATTCAACCATAAGAATGCCAAGGATGGCTCGTAACAATTTATCTTCCGGGGCATGGTGCCGCTACAAGGCAGAACAGACAAACAGGTTGGAACGGAATCCTGCCATTCGAAGTGGGTAGCACAAATCTCTTACCCTATTTCTTTGCAGTGTAAGTGTAACCTAGCTGAGTGTAAGCCATTCGAAGAGACAGTTGTAGTTTAGTTAGTTTGGAAGACTTCACATTTTTGTTGTAAAGACCTTAGAGCTTCATCCATGTAGTTGTGAGACATATTCTACGTCTATTGATGTGTCGTTTATTTATTTTCTTATACGAACAATACTTTACTTTCCTCTCATTCCCTTTCATTTATCATGCTTTTAAGTTATAGTAATTTAATTTTAAGGTTAAATTGTGATACTTGTGTAGAGTGAGCGACACACTTGAAGCTAGTATTCACACTTGTTGAATCATGGTGAGTTTATACAGAGCAGATCAAAATTGTAGTAGGTTCATTTTCACTAATTCTGTATAAATCATCTAGTTTAACTTTTGAGGATTACGTCAGCCCGAAGCTCGTGATTCAAGATGATTTCAGATTTGGCCAGTTGATTTTATTTCGCCTATCAGTTGAAGGTATGCGATTATCCAATATCAAAAAGTAAATCAAAGTTGATCATCTCACAAAGGAGAAAGTTTCATGCAGTCTCAGGGCGATGAAAAGGAAGCAATAACGATTTTGGGCAGATTCAATAATTGAGTTTATTTACCGCATATAGACCTTTAAACCCTTCCTTGAAACAATCAAGCTTAAGCGCAGCAGGGGCAGAAGCAAATTGTCCCGTCTGCATCCGTGTCTTAACAACCTGCTTGTTGAGCAACATAAAGATATCAAAGGCAGAAATGTATATACACGGGAAAACTGAGAAACGGCGTGAAAAAGTGAAAGAAATCAACAAGAATCTCATGCACCTCAGTTGGAACACGAATAAGTGAGGCAGCCAGGCCTCCAACGGCACCTGCAGTCTACATAAATGAAGAATATCAAAAGCAAGAAACAAGATTTCTCATTACTGACTCACCTAAGTTAGTTCTTTCCTTTGTAGTTTCCTAGCCGCTAGGTTTTACTCCTATAAAACCTTGTAATTCTCTTCTTTTCGAAATAAGAAAAACATTCTTTCAAAATATTTCAAAATCCTATTGGAGAAGAATGTATGACTTGGGGTTGCACAATGAGCACTCTAAAATTTCACATGAGGTAGAGTCGTGAAAAAAGCCTTTTCATAAGGAACAATGTCAAAGGTAACTTGTAAAAGAATAAGGTATCATGCTTTCATTAGGCATAATAAGGTCCATTCTGTCTCCTGGCCGTTCCTACACATGCTCAATAATACTTGGTCTGGTATGCTGATATTTCCAAGAGCAACATACGTTGTACAAGACTCTTTTGAATATAGGTGCGAAGTTTGTAATGTATATCTTTATATGAATGCCGTGTGATTAGTTCCCATCTGTTGATGTGTCATAATAAGCTATGGGTGCACTAATCTAATGGATAAACCAAAGGCCAAATGGCTTACCAGCAGGTTTGCCCAGCAGCATGATAACCACGATTTCAAGAAAGTCAGGTTTACAAAATTCTCTCCTTGTGATTATTTCATTTTCCCTTATTTACAAAGCTCAAAAGCCCGTGCTTTATTTGGCTAAGAACACTGAAAAGAAATTTCCATTTGTTTGTGTTGAAGATTAAGGGTTTTCCTGTCATTTTACTTATTTTATAATTAAGTAGGGTTGAAAATCCAGTATTAATGTCTGCGGTTATGTTTTGATTTTATTCTGATTTTGGCTGTTATTCTGGTACAATAAATGCGCTGATTTGATTCCTAAAATCAAGGAAGTTGAATCAGGCAAGACTCTAGGTTGTGTATCTATTTAAAGAGAGGCAGACTCAAATGTAAAAGCAATCTGTTTTATCATTGAATAATATAAAAAGTTCCCTCTTTTCTTTTAACATGGTATCGAGCTCGGTCCGATTAAACTCGAATATCGGAAATGTATCTCGAGCCGCCATGGCTAGTGAACTCAAAGAATGCTCCACCACCCCAACCTCCGGTACTACCGCTCAAGGAGGATCTAGTACCGGAGTTGACGACCCTTCAAACAGTGTATCACCCATCGTGTTAGTTTCAAGGAAATTAAATGGTGGGGCCAATTATCTAGAATGGTCCCAAACGATTATGCTAGCCATTGATGGAAGGGGCAAGCTTGGATACATCACTGGAGAGACAAAGAAACCAGCAGCGAATGATCCAAGGCTCAACACATGGAAATCTGAAAATTCCATGGCAATGGCTTGGTCGCTCAATTCGATGGAGAGGAATATTGCAAGGCCCCATTTGTTTCTAAAAACAGCCAAAGATATATGGGAGGCCGTAAAGGAGTTGTATTCGAGATATCGAAAACTCCTCTCTGTGATCTACAAATCGAAAACCAAATTGTGGAACCTAAAGCAGAGGAAATAATGATGTCACAACCTACTATAATGAAATAGTAAGCTTGTGGCAAGAGTCTGGACTTGTGTCATGATGACATATGGGTGTGCACCGAGGATAGCACCACATTTGAGAAACGGGAAGAGAATGAAAGGGTGTTTTCATTCTTAGCGAGGACTAAATCCTTCTCAGATGAAGTCGGGAGAGATTTCGGGAAAGAAACCTCTACCATCACTCAAGGAAGTTTTTTCTGAAGTCAGAAGGAAGAAGCTAGGAGGGTGGTCATGGGGAGAGAAACCAGTTCTGGAATAGGAACAAGGGGAGCAGATTCAGGCTTGGAGGCCTCTGCATTAGCCTCTATCAAAGGAGGAGACTATAAGGGTAAGAAACAGAGAATGGTATGTGACCACTGCAAGAAGACAGCCACACTAGGGAGACTTGTTGGGGTATCCATGGAAAACCCCAAACCGGAAACCGAGAGGACAATCGTGAGTGGTGGAGACACAAGCAAGGCAAATCAAGTATCTCTTGAACCAGGTGAAAAGGCCCCTGCCTCTCTGTCCTCACAAAGGATCAAACTAGAGCAACTTAGCCAACTTTTGGCTAATCACAAGAGCTCCCAATGCAACCTGGCGAGAACTGGTAACTCTTTGCCCTTTCCACCTTAAAAACTAGATCCAAGCACTTTGGATCATTGATTCAGCAAATGCAGATCACATGACCTTCTCATCGATAAATTCACTTCATACCTACTAGTGGAGGAAATCGGAGGTAAAAATAGCGAGATGGATCCTATCTGTCAGTAATTGCAGGCAAGGATCATCCTATTTCTCCTCCCTTATCCTTCATGAGGTACTTCATGTCCCTAAACTATCATGCAACCTTATTTTACGTAAATAAGTTGGTCTCAGAGGCCAACTATAACATAATGTTCTCTCTCATCGATTGTAAGGCTGCAGGATGCAACTTTGGGGAGGAGATTGGCAATGCTAGGGTGATTGATGGCCTTTATGTCTTTGGAAGAGGAGTCTCTGGCGTAAATAATGTAGAACCTAGGACTAGATGTTACAATTTAAAACTGTGTCTAATTGTGAAATCGAATGTGGCATGCTAGACTAGGGCATCCTAGTTTTTGATTTGAAAAAGTTGTTCCTAAGTTGTTTACTAATAAAAGTGTTTTGATTTTCAATGTGAAGTGTGTGAAATGGCAAAACATAAAAGGAGTATATATCCCTCACAGCCCTATAAACCAACCAAACCATTCACAATAATCCATAGTGATGTATGGGGTCCCTCGAGACGCATCACCTTGAATGGACACAGATGGTTTGTTTCGTTTATAGATGATCACACCAGGGTAACCTGGGTTTTTTTGCTAAAAGACAAGTCGAAGTAAAAAAGGGCGTTTGAAACTTTTTTTATAACATGGTTTTGGCACAATTCCACACACCTATTGAAATTCTTAGAATGAGATAATGGCATCGAATACCATAACAACCCTTTTAATGAATTTCTCACACAAGAAAAGGAATCATACATCAAAGCTCGTGTGTAAACACACCACAACAAAATGGTGTCTCGAGAGGAAAAGCAGACACATGCTTGAAGTGGTAAGATCCTCTTGCTTGCATCAAAATGTCCCAAATACTTATGGGGGCACCTTTGCTCAACTGCAGGTGTACCTTATTAATAGACTTCCTCTAGAAGTATAGATTTTTGCAAACCTATTGAAAAACTCGAGAGAATGTTTTCCGAAACAAGATCGATACACGAGTTGCCCCTAAAAACCTTTGGTTGTATAGCCTTTGTCACAGCATACAATCGAGGCAAACTTGACCCTAGGGGCCACTAAATGCACGTTTGTAGGATATTTACGCACAAAAAAGAGGTATAGGTGCTTTGATTTTGAAAAACAGAAAGTCATAGAGACTATGGATGTAAGTTTCTTTGAGCACCAGATGTACTTTCAATCACCTCATCTTCGGGGAGGACTTAATGACTCTTGAAGATGGTGCTTTGATTTATGTACTCTCAGGATCTGATTTTATATACACTCGAACATGGGGTAGAAGGATCTAGCATACCACATTACGAACAAATCAAGGGACAGAGTAATGAAAATCACAGCGGCAAATCCTACTCTGGGAAAAGTCTCAAAGCAGACCAAACTCCTAGACTCCCAGCCTGTGACTAAGTTCATGGTCGACTTATTTCAGAAAGTACCCCAAATCCACCACAAACAAGGAATCTATCATCCAGGATTCCCAAGATCCAATCCCAAAGACATCTGAGCAGACTGATGACAGTGGAGGGGAACCAACCTCATCCACAAATCCTATCTCTGAGTCAGAAACAACCCCATCCTCTTCAAGGCCATCCACAAATCCTATCTCCCAGAATAATGAACATCTCTTACTGGATGTTCCTATTGCCATCAGAAAATCCACTAGGGAATGTACAAAACACCCTAGGTATCCTATACAAAACTATCTCACCTACACCAACCTTTCCCCCTCACACCAAGCCTTCCTATCCAGTATCTCAAAAGGTACAATACCCAAATCTATACAAGAAGCTCTAGAGATACCTGAGTGGAGGACAGCTGTACAGGAGGAACTTAAAGCCTTGGTGAAGAATGAGACTTGGGAAGTAACTGACTTACCAGCAGGAAAGAGGCCAGTAGGGTGCAAGTGGGTGTTCACCATCAAATACAGAGCAGATGGGGAAATTGAGAGGTATAAGGCAAGACTTGTAGCAAAGGGATACGATCAAACGTATGGGATTGACTACTCGAAACCTTCTCACCGATTCATGAAATTAAACACTGTAAGGATCATTTTCTCAATAGCTGTGAATCTGGACTGGCCATTACATCAGCTGGATGTGAAAAATGCATTCCTTCATGGGAACTTGAAGGAGGAGGTGTACATGGAGCTACCACCCGGTTTTGGGCAGAAAAACAAGGTGTGCAGGTTAAAAAAATCCCTATATGGACTAAAGCAAAGTCCAAGGGCCTGGTTTGATAGGTTCAGACAGTTCCTGTTGAGGATTGGCTTCAGACAGGGGCACTCTGATCACACCCTGTTCATAAAAGGAGGGTCTGATGGAAAAGTCACAGTCCTTGTGGTATATGTAGATGACATTATCCTAACAGGGAATGATACTTGGGGCATTAATAACACAACCGAAAGGCTGAAAGAGGAGAGATGAAGAAAATGAAGTGGATAGAGAACACTATCAGAGACTTGTGGGCAAGCTAATTTACCTTGCACACACCAGACCAGATATTTCATATGCAGTAGGGGTGGTCAGTCGGTTTATGCATTCCCAGGAGAATCCCACTATCAGTTGTACTTAGAATCCTAAGGTATTTAAAGGAAGCAGTTGGTGAAGGTCTCATTGTTCAAAAAAATCGTAAGTTAAGTATCAAGTCTATCTGAGATCTTGATTCAATTTTGGTTCAAAGGAGAGCGGAGTCCACCACAAAGCTATTGTACTTTTGTATGGGGAACCTTGTGACATGGAGAAGTAAAAAAGCATGCAGTGGTGGTGGCAGAGTACAAAGAGAGGCAGAGTTTAGAGCTATGGCTCATGGGATATGTGAAGAACTTTGGGTAAAAAGGGTCCCTGGAAGATCCGAGATTAAGTCCAGAAGTTCTATGTAAGCTATTCTGTGATAACAAAGCCGCTTATTGCCATAGCCAATGACTTGATCCAAAGATGACAGACCAAACATGTGGAAGTATGCAGACACTTCATCAAAAGAGAAGCTAGAGTGCAGAGTGATTTGCATACCTTTCATGCCCTCTCGCCCAAAAAGAGCGGTGATGGGCTAACTAAGGCCCTAATAAGAAGCGAATTTTGAAGATTTTCTAAGCAAGTTGGGCATGATCAACATCTATGCTCAACTTGAGGGAGTGTTGAAGATTAAGGGTTTTCTGTCATTTTACTTATTTTATAATTAAGTAGGGTTGAAAATCCAGATTAATGTCTGCGGTTATGTTTTGATTTTATTACGATTTTGGTTGTTATTCGGTACAATAAATGCGCTGATTTGATTCCTAAAATCAAGGAAGTTGAATCAGCAAGACTTAGGTTGTGTATCTATTTAAAGAGAGGGACTCAAATGTAAAAGCAATCTGTTTTATCATTGAATAATATAAAAAGTTCCCTCTTTTCTTTTAACAGTTTGACACAAGTATAGGTAAATATTCTTTCTTTCTGACTAATGCATAGGAACACAATTTCTGAAGTAAAACAAGGGCATGCAGATTCAATTCATTTTATCTGTGATAAATGAAGTTAAATAGGATAACAGCGTGCCCCAAAGCGGAAAACAGGACATTTTATACTCATAATTCAAGCTTGAAATCAACTCAAAACTATGGAAAGCACAAGCTCTTACCAGTTGAGCAACAGCACTTAAATTTTCAGGAGAACTTTCAATAATTTTTGCTTTGTTGGTTCATACACTCCAACAAAAACCGCAGAGGCCCTGTAGGAAGAAATTGTTCAGTCTACACAACAAACATTATTGCACAAATCCGTTACTCAATTCAGCCAAAGACAGGTGCTTCGTGTATCAAATGCAGAAACAAACTACGTAAGATGTTCCTAAAATGATATTAGTTTCTACTATTACATTTTACAGTGCGGTTTTATTTTTGGGTTAGCCGTTGTAGATATCTTCCTTGGCTGTTGTGTAGTTGCTATTGTCTTGTTGGTAGTTGGTAGGTGTATGTCTATATTCTACCAGCTGTACGGATGTATTCATTAACTAGGCAGCTAGGTAGGTAGGGATTCAATGTTTCCTTGTATATACTTACCCATTGCTCTAAATTCTACACAAACAATCTCAAATATACAAGACGATCACAAGTAGAGCATAAGGCAAAAGACTTATACTCCAAGCAAAATGGCAGAGTAATTTATAAATAGCAACCTTGTTCATTAAAGTTAAAATGGTCCTCATTTACTTTACTTTTATAGTATTTAAGCAAGAGCAATAACCTCAAGTTCTATAAAACAAAATAAACTTACGGAAGTACTCCAGCAAGATTCCCAGACAATCCTGAGTAAAGCCCTTTAAGATTTATCTTTCCTCCTCCACGAACTGCCAACAAAAATTAGCAAGTCAAGAGAGAAAAGCAATATTATAGAGTACGCAGGTGACAAGTTCCCACACTAGATTACATACACTTAATAAGCTCAAGCAGTAAAGAGTATATCAGTATAATGCAAGTGTTATGCTTACAGTATGCTGAATCTATTTAACATTTGTTCTTTGAATGTTCTTACTTATAGCGGATATGGATTTTGCCGCTGCCACAAAGATTGTGCAAGTGGAGGCATGTTTTGATATGGTTGTCTCATTATGCTTTCAGAAATGAGTTTCAACAACAATTGACTTTTTGGGCTTCTCCAACTTTGGCATAATCAATATAGTAGACTTTTTCGCCGGGTTCAAGAGCCTACTTATTGAGTTGAGATGGATGATGAAGGTCTAAGAATGTTTGTTTGTTGGTATTAGTTGATATTCTTAATATTAAACTATATCGCTTCTATCGTATTACCATAATTACCTATTTAATTTGCAACACTTAATAATGCTATCCTATAAAGCATATAAGTGGATAGTAGTTAATTAGCTTCCTACCGTTAAACCCCCAACTGCCTTTTATTAGCCGACTAGCATTTACTCCACCCAGCTTTACTACAAACCTTGTAACCCTTTATATACTTGTAATTTGCTCAACTGAAAGATAAGAAGAATATTATTATCTTCATTTCTTCTCTCCTTAACTTTTCTACAGTTGGTGTGTGAAAGTTGTGGTAAACATGTCTGTGTTTGATTCCCATTAGCTTTCTTGCACTCGCCACTCAGACAACATTGTCACGCTTATGAGTTCAACAAAACTTACTAATTCAAAAAAAAAAAAAAAAAAAAAAAAAAAAAAAAAAAAAAAAAGAATCCATTGTTTGACCAACCATATCAAGGTTCTTCTTGGAAATGGTCATTCCACCAATATTTGGTTTCATTATTAGCGTCCAATAGGATGACTTTGGTACCATTGTCTTTGATACTCGTAAGAGGAAATTGGGTGTGAACTTTACTTTGGCAGTTGATCATTTTATACATGAGGGAGATAGGAAATGGTCGAGTGGCAGGAGGGGAGAAAAGGTGAATTTCAGTCCTTTATTGAACATACTGCAAGGGCTTTAGTGAATAGAAGACGTACTAGTGACAAAGTCATCTTGGCTCCTTCACAGCAACATGCGTAAACATTTGCTTCAGCTGTGCAAATCCAAGAACCACTCGTCTCAGAAGTTAACTGGTGGAAACATGTCTGGCATAGGAAGAGGGTTCTCCTCGTTATGCTTATATTACCTGGCTTGCTTGTAAAAAAAGAATGGCTGTGTTAGACAAGTTGCTGGCATGAGCTCTTCCAGATGCATCTTGTGCCTTCATGGAGAAGAAACTCAATCATCTCTTTTCTTGAATGCTCTTTCTCTAAGAGATTATGGTTTACTTAGTCAGAAACTTTTATGCATAGATTTTCGCAAAAACCATGGGAGATTACACATTTTTAATCATCGACCGTTTCACTAGTCTACACATTTTTTACCAATTACTATTTCTAGGATTTCCTGTTATCATGTACACAGTCTGGCAAGCAAGGAATAAGAGGATACTCCGGGGTGTTCACAGCCCAAGCTATTCAATGGAGTCGGAAACGATGAAGTTAATGTGCCTTAATGCAAATCCGTGGAAGAACATGCACTGTTGCAAATTAAAATTGGCATATTATTGTTGAATGCAATCTACATTTAGTAGAATTACCTCCAATTCTCGTCTAACTAAACTTAAAACCTCGAAGAGGAATAGAATGTAGAAACGTCATTATAAAGTCGTTTGGTTGATGTCTGCCAGATCATAGCGCAGCAAATACGATAGTCTTATGCAAAATCTAGGCTATTAACATATTCATATTGACTATGATAATGGAACAGAAAAAGAATTTCATCTATCTGTGAACATTATTAAGTCCGAGAAATACACCTGTCTGCAATCGTGTCTTTATTGTATCAATCGGGTACAAAGCAGTTTCAACAACAACACCTGCCAAACCTCCTGCTATAACACCGTCTGCAAAGATTTCCAGAGTATGAGAAACCACCACACATTTTTTATCTTATGAAACATCCAAAAAAAAAATTTAATAATAATAATCATAATAAAGCACCCCCCCATTTGTTGAATTACCAGCTCAAAAAAAAACCATTTCACCACTTTTTCAATTTTATCCCCCATGTAATAACTTGACATATTTGGTCCATCTTCTTTGTTAATCGGAACCTTTTTAGTCCATCATGTCACGTGTCGATTATTGACTGAAATTTTTGAAAACCCTATTTTACAAGAGCTATTTATCCCCTTCAATACTTGCAGTGGGATTGGGAGTTTAGTAGACTAGATATTTAGTTTTCAATGGGCCTTCTTTAGAATCATGGTTAGTTTAGGTAAATAAAAGTCTAATGTTCAATAGGAATCAGAATTCCATGACAGTGATGCATAGTGTCAGCAGAATGGTAATGGAAAATCATCATGAATTGAGTTTTCTAACGAGATGTCTACATAGTACATAATACAATACTTTCTCCCAGCATCTTTTATTCATCGGTTCATTTTTCTATAGATTCTATGAATTAAAAAGTGTGGGTCATAAAAAGCTCGTATTGACTGTGTAACATAGAAAAGCATTTCCTATGACTTGAATCAACAAGAGTGCAGCAAAAGTATTGAGCTTACCAAATAATGCGCGAAAGAAATCAAAAGGCTTCTCCTCTTGGGTGCTGATTGATGCAAAATGCTTTCTTCGATTGAGTTGAAGATGCTGCACATTCCGATTAGATGTATCTGCCAAAAACAAAGGAATTCACATAATCCACGAGAAAGATCAAGGCATTGTAAGTTTTAACTATTTTTTAACATTAAGGTGAATCAAAGTAGATTATCGAAAATCTATGGAGCAATTATTATTGTATGAGTATATTGATCAAATGATTCTGAAGAATCCCAAGCAACATGATGTGGGTTTTCAATTTTGGGATTTGAAAGTGGCTATTCCGGTAAATGGAGAGAGAACTCATGGTTGATGCTCCCTGCAGTAATAACAGGTATTCAAAAACAACAGCCAAGCAAATACAATAAAAGTACACAAGCCATTCACCAGTGAAAACTCCACCCAAGATTCTTTAATTACATGCTCATATAAGATGTTTGGACATCCCGTGTTTCATCATACCACTCAATCAATCAAAATAAAACTACTCTATTAAATGAACACAGTAAAAAATTTCTTCTTGTTTTTCTCCTCACAATACACACCATCCACTTTACTCGACATGCAACCCGATACAATTCAAAGTACATCTCAATCAATTATATGCATTGAATAAGAATCAAGGTATATAATGATTCTAACCACACGTTTTTCAAAATATTTGCACCCGCATTTTGATATACAAGATACATTCATAGGTACATACTGAAACTTCTAATTCATCGCCACAATATAGCAAGTTAGAAACCCCCAGATGATAAGAACTTCATACCCTTCATTATGAAGAAAAAACAAAGAAAATTCACAACTGCAATAAAAAAGAAGTTAACTTGATAATTACTTCAAACATCCCAAAAATTGCAAACATCTGGAGCAGGTAAAATACATCACAAATCATAAAGAAAAAACGAAAAAAAAAAAGTCATAACTAAACTGCATTGGGTATTCTGGAATTGGCGGTTACCTGTAGAGACCGCTGAAGAGCTCTTGGCATCCATGGTTAACGTCAAAGGCCCCATTCAGCGAAACTTGGGCCTGAGACAGAAACAAGTAGCTGAAGATAAACCCACAGAAGGTCAGATTACGATAGCTTCAACACTTTGCCTAAACCACAATATCACACCGTAATCAAAAAAAAAAAAAAAAAACTATCTGTTCCAGTTTTATTCCCCCTCAGGGACGAGGAGGAACCTTTTTGTCAAAAAAAAAGTAAGAGACTTTACCTCAAGCCGTTGGGTTGTTGAACAAGCACGGTTGCGGCCTAACAAAACTGGAAAACCCCAGAAAAAATTTAGAAAGATATTTGGTGATGAAAAATGAAAGCAAAATCGGAACAGAGAGAGGTTTTGGGAGAGAGACGACGAGACTTTACTGATTTTTCTCTAAAATATTTGTCTTAATGAAATGATGTCGTTTTAATTGTTTTGGTTCAATTTTCTATTTTATTTTCTTTCCCAAATACCATTTTATAACGATTCAAGTAAATCAAACATTTAATTATCGAATGAAATGAGAAATATTGAAGAATACGTGTTTGTATGCATCCGTTATATTATTCTTAATGAAAAGCGTCGATGATGACGAAAGAATGAAAGTTTAAAATTATTAATTTTTCATGAATGTACACATTCTGCAAAAACTTTTTATTGCCCAATTATATTTTAATGTGGGAATATTGAACTTTCAATCATAAGCATCAAGGAAATATGATTTTTTTGAACTGAATATGATTTTGGTTTTTGAACTATACAACAAAAACAAAAATGTGAGCTTTTAACAAATTAATCAAGAATGTATTTAGGTTTACGTACAACTGATACAGCAAAACTTCAAATTTAGAGTCGAACTATCACACCTAACCTTCCTAAAAAAACTATCACCCCTAACCCTACATAAAAAGGTAAAAGAATGATCGGTTGATGAAATAAAACAATAAATGTAAATAAAAAAATCACAATAATAATAATGACATTAGTGAAATAGACAACTTGAATTAAGCTAAAACAAAAAACATAAAGAGGACATGGAATGGGGAGTGGAGGAGCAATCTCGAGGAGGTATATCATTAAAAAAAATAAAAACGTGTTGAAATTGAGTCGGTGATATAAATGACAGAACCATTCATAGGGAATCACCTGTAGCAAAATAGGCATCGTATTCATCATCATAATTTCCCTAATGGATTAATTACACGTACATGTTGGTCTGTAATGGTAGATCCTAACAGAGAAAAACAATCGCAGCTTAAAAAAGCCCCTGAAGTATTACACTACATGAAAAGACAAAATAAGAGAGACGGATTTCCAAAAATAAAAAAGGAAAAAAAAAATTGAACCTTCTGGGAAAGCAAACCTACCAAAGAAAAAAACACTATCAATTGTCAATAGTTAAATAAGGTAAAAATATAATATAATCGGATAGAGGAGCCAATAACTTATCTCACATTGCACACAGTTTGTGGCCATACAACCAAAATCCAATATTATACTTGCAACTTCGACTGCGAAACCGAAGTATTTTACAGATCATCTGCATGCTACAATCTTCTCAACTGTAATTAATGTATAAGCTCCTTTCTTCGAATTTCACCAAATTTGCAAATCGAATTCACTATATTATGAAAAGCAAAAACAAATATAAAAAAAAAAAAAAAAAAAAAAATTCTTGAAAATCAAAACAAACAAAAAAAATTTTGTAGAGTGTTTGCATTCAATTTTTTTGTAGAGTGTTTGTATGTAATTACGACATACATGCATGATCCAAAACTTCTCCTGCATCAATAAGGGTAAAAATATGAATATATACTGAACACGTGTATAAGATAAAAATCCGCGGAAAATAAATCCACATTAAGTCAGTTTCTCATGAAATCTCTTAAAGAGATTCGTCTTGAAGACGAAAACCCCAAAACAGTAATCAGACGTGCATCAAATGATTAAATATTGGGGTATGAACAACCAATCCATACATTGATAATGAATTGGTTTATGCTAATATCAAATTAGCAAGGAATTTTACGGGAGAAATTTATATTAAAATATAATAGTCGTCGGCGACATATTTGCCTCTTTAATTGCTGTTATTATATCTGGATCCAATGCCTAAGTCGTTAGCAGAGTGTCAGAAATACTCAGACTAGGTAAAATAAAATAAGCAATTGAGGTTGAAGATGAAATGGAAATATTTGTTTGTTAATGATCAAATATATCCACCCATTATAAACAATATTATGTTTCGCTAACTAATATATCTGGATATAACTTTGAGTTTTCATATGTCATGACCGCATATTTATGGGTCGCTAGACATTAATATTGATATGAAAAAATCTTGGTGGATTTGAAACGAATTAATATGACAATCGCAACACGTATATCTTTGTTAAGTTAAAAATGTCATTAACATTCATGTTGAATGTAATATGGATATAGTATAGTTGATGAGGGAATATATAAGTAAATCAAGATTAATTTCATGAATTTATAGCACTACGACGTGTGAGTGGGGAGATATATGCATGTAAAATTGTGATTGTATTACTTTCCCCATTGTTTTTATAATTATATGTAGTGATGATTGGGTTCCATGTGTTGCACGATAATTAGTGGGCATGACAATATTTAGCTCTTACATTAAATTATCTACATGAAGTCTATAAGAGACGGATATACAAAGTACGCTCTAGTAACAATCTAGAAGAATTATTCACTAAGATCATTCCTACATATGTTCTGAAGAAAAATGTGTTTATAATACTGGAACGTGTACATTAGAAAGATTGTTGTCGTCAGGGGAGCGACAACTTCAAAACTATTTTGAGCATTTGGTCTTAAAACCAGTGACTGTACTCTTTTTCCCCTTAACCAAGTTTTTTGATGTAGCACATATTAGTATTTTATTATGTTTTAATTAGTTAATAGTTATATGGGCTTTTTAACTATTGTGTTAATCCTAAATGGGCTTTGTAGCCTATAAATAGGTTAAGTTATCTAAGTGTTGGATAGAATGTAATCTTGAATATTGAATCATCTTTCTCTTTTGAGAATGATATTATCTTTGAGCTTGGATTAGCTCGTTTTATCCGTTTATTGTAGATCTTCTACATCATTTGGTATCAGTGCTAGGGTTTTTCCCCTCACGTATCCTATGATTATGAGTAAATATTCGAAAGAGCCTTCTTATAAGGATTGCCTTACTCTCGTGAATCTTTGCAAACTTGAAGTAAATGTGTTATTTCGAGAGAGCATGATATCCATATTAGAAGATACGGTCGTTGATGCTTGACACTCGATGTACGACTTTATGGATATTGTAACAGCGATAGGATTATATTTACATTGTAACTGTTTCACATGAAAGATAGTAGTCATTGCATTTGACTCTTCCAATGATTGGGGGTCACGGTGTGTTGATAGACGATATTTTGTGATCGTTAGGCATAAAGGGCATTTTCGTAATTTGCACTTTGTGTCTACGACCAACATATTCGGAAGCCTATCGGGTCACATACATAAGAACATCTAGCCGGAAAAATGCGGTTATAGTGATAACCAAATAAGGAAAGTTTTATCTCGACTATAAAGTGTTATAGTGATAAATTAATATAGTGATATTTATTTATTATGAATAAATTAAATGCAAGATATTATCTATGTTGATTAATTATATATATATATAATGTATATGTATAACGAAATTATTTGTGTATATTGATACACATGTATTTTGCAATTAATTAATCATATCATAGCATTATATTAATTAAGAATATTCTGGATGCCAATATTGTGGTAGTTGGGGCGCCACTTTCATGTGTATGAGATCTGTTTGAGATTACAAGTAATTTAATTAATAAGTATTCACAGTATATTAATTTTAGATATTAATAGATTTATGAAAAATAAATTTATGGTAAAGAGATAAAGATAGTCAATATTAGATATTGACAATATCTTGGAAAAATTTAATATGAAATATTAAATTAAATGAGATAAATCAATCAAATATATTTTCCTTATTTCATTTAGGAAAATGTTTCTTCTCTCAATCAACTAGCAAACTAATCCCAATCAGTTTGGGATCACGTGGGCGCCCACTCTCTATATGGAGAAGGGTTGTCAAATTTCTTTTATGCAATCTGATTCCAAGAGACTAATAGTTTTGTGAAAAATAAGAGGGCTTCTTAGAGAGATTTTGAGAGAGAGGAAAGATCCGTCTGAACAACCGAAGTTTTTTCTAGTAGCAATCCAATGGTGGATTCCGACGGGTTGTTCGTGTGGACTAGCATTAGAGGCCGAACGGCAGGCGACTCCGTGCACCACCACTCTCCTTAAGTCGATCTTTTAGATCAACCAAGGTAATCACCGTCTACTAACTTATTATGTTTGTTGCTTAAACGAAGTCGATCATGCATAAAAGGAAATAAAATTTTGAATTAAGCTGCATTCGCGTAGATTTCTAACATTATGCACGTGTCTTGACCATTTTCCTTGCCCTCAAAAACTCGACGACAAATATTTTCAATTTCTAGAAAAAGCGTCGAGGATTTCAATGGACTGCACGACATAATACGAAAGAGTGCTCAAAGACCTTTTAATGAGAATCATCCGCCCTGCCTTAAAAATGTGTTTAGCTTTTTAGTTGATAGTTTCATCTGTAGGATGATGAGGTAAGGTTGTGTAAGGTAGTTGGGTGAAGGTGGGAGTACGGTGTTCGGATTGGATAAGGTTGGCTTGGATGGAAGTGTACTATGGCGGCAGGGTGAAGGTAGGTGGTAAGTAGGTGGGGTAGGGTAAAGTAATGTTGGTAATAAGGTGGGTGATAAGTTAAGCTTGGGGATGGGGTAGGGTGGGTAATGATTGATATGGGGGTGGGTAGGACAAGTTGGGTTGGGTAAAGTAAGGTGGGTGGTAGAGTGAGGTTGGGTGTGTGGTATGATTGGTTGAGGTGAGGTAGAGTAAGGTGATATGGTAGAGTAAGAGGTGGTGGAAGGGTTGGGTAAGGTGATGGGAATTATTGTGGTTTACAATTGTAAGGTAGTGAAAGATGGTAGGGTGATACGACAAAATGAGGTGAGTTAGGATGGTTGGGTGAGTGGGTAAGTACGAGCTATGAGGAACAAAAGTTCCAAATTGATAAGGGATCAATTCTAGACCCATAATAATTGATGGTTAAGATAAATGTTGTGTCAAACTGTTGTGTAATTTGATTGTGTCTGTATCACTCATCAGTTGTAAATTCGGTGTTAGTCAGCAAAATAGTCAAAAAGGCACTTTTTGAGGGATTTGGGCGGGAGTGTTTTACCTTTGTCGTCAAAAGAAGTAATCATCAAATCCCTGCTAACCGTGGGAGCAAATCAAGCAGCAAAGCATACTACTTTCAACATTGTTAAAAGTATAATCTAAAAAAAATGGCCTCAAATCCAGCTTTCCATCTCTTTTTCTCAATCCCATTCCTACTACTTCTACAACCATCGCCGGCGTTATCTTCTTGCCGGAATGTCTGCAACGGCATTCCGATCAACTACCCATTCTCCATCGACGACGGCTGCGGTTCACCTGAATACCGGACAATGCTAAACTGCTCCACCTCTTTATTCTTCCTAACCCCCTCCGGCACCTACAAAGTCCAATCAATCGATTACGACAAGAAAACAATACTAATCTTCGATCCAGCCATGTCCACTTGCTCAATCTTACAGCCTCACCACGATTTCATCCTATCCGACATTCAAAACGCCATAATGTTACCTTCACCGGACACGGTTTTCGCCCTAATGAACTGCTCCGTCGATTCCCCTGTTTTAAACCATTACAAATCCCTCTGTTTCAATTTCTCCGGCCATTCCTGCGACGAGCTTTACGGTGCTTGTACTTCGTTTAAGCTTTTTCATTTACTGTCGAATTCGACGCCTCCTTGTTGCTTTACTGGGTATGATACGGTGAAGTATATGAGTATGAATATACTGGATTGTAGTCATTATACGAGTGTTTATAATGTTGATACTTTGGGAGGTGTTGGACCGTTGGATTGGCTTTACGGGATTAAGCTTTCGTATAGCGTGCCGGATAGTGGATGTGACCGGTGCCGGAGCTCCGGTGGGATTTGTGGATTTGACGTTGAAACTCAGGGGAGGCTCTGCATTTGCTCCACCGCCGTCAATGCTACCAGAGAATGTGGTAATTTTTCTTTTAATTTCTTGGAGGGAAATGTTATTACAGAGTATAATTTGAAATTCATAGCGTTATTGACATCAAATTCAATCTATTTATAGAGTACGAAAATGAAATTCGATATTTTCAGAATCGAATTTATACATAAAACTCTACTTTGCAGTGGTTGAAATTTTTCCGAAGTCACTTTGGTGCCAGCCATTAACAGTGCCCGAATCTAAAATGTTCCTTTCACGATAAAACGATCAAAAACAAATAAGCATAGAATTTTTTTACATCATTTGTCTCCTTGATTTATATCGATCAGTAATTCATAAAACATAACCGATTAGTTAAAAATATACGGTAACTTTGTGACCGTAGTTGTATAACTAGCACTACTCAAACGTAACCAAGCTAAAATTTGTGAACATCATTTTATTAAAAAATTGTTACGTTAACAACGAAAAGATACAATTCGTTTTCCCACCATTGATTGTGATAGGACTATTATCTGTATTGATAAATAAATAAATAAATAAATAACAGGTGCTGGGAGTGGGACTTATTTTACAAGTGGAAAGAATTCCAGTAAATGGAAAAGCAACTTGCTATTATTGGTACATACCTTCTTCTTCGCGACACTTGGACTTGTACGTGGACGTTTTATCTGATGAGCTTCTGAATGTTAATCTGCTGTTGCCGATTAATTATTGTATTACTTCTTCAAACTTCTTTCTTTGCTATTATTATTATTATTAATATTATTCCCCCAGCTGAATTCTATCAACGTGCGTCATTTAACAGGCTTTCTTTAGTAGTATTATTGAATTAACTGTTAGATAAATCTGATTTTAAAAAAAAAATGATGATAAAATCATACATGAAACTAATGATACAATCGTCATAAAATCGTTTTTTCAAGTGAAATGTTACATTATATCTGTATGTTTAATATAACTATAGCTACAACAATTTATTACATAACTCATTGCGCTAGCAATGACCAATACATTTATTTTTTCAACTATAACAAAGAATACATTAATGTGACATGTTGTTAGTTATGCACCACTTTAACTAGTTCAATATTGAGTATAAATAAATATAAGACAAATATACAGTATTCATTGTTTGTAACTTATGAATAAAATAAAAAAAATCAGATGATGCATTAAGAAGAGCTTGAACATGTTGGTCCTTTTTATCTCTCCTTTAGTCCTTTGCCAATTCTTGCTCCTGTTTATTACAAGCATGACAATTATATGTGTTATAAGATGCTTAGCATAACAAATAAGTATCAAAAGTATTAGTTTTTCTTAACAGATCATCTGTTTTACCGACTCAAACACCATATTATCGTTTCTATTCAGCCTCTAACGCCCTGGAACTCGAGCCTAATGGTGCTACTTGAGTCAGATTGGATCCAATAACTACATAGGTTCATCGTGTCCTCGCATGGCCTAAAATGGTTGACCTAAGTTGTCAAGTTCATTATACCTCAACCTTGTATCTGAGTAATGTTTGTCCCACTTTTCCAATGTGAGATATTGCATTCTTCCCCTCTTATAGACGCTAGAACCCTACCAGAGGATACCACAGGATTCTAGAGGTATCCCCCATAATCTCTCATGACATGACACATAGTTTCGTCTGGTAGTCAGCCCTAATATCACCTTCAAAAGAGATTGAACCTAGCACATTTGTCTCAAGGCCTAAACATTAAGCCAACATGAATCAAAATCTCTACAACGCATAACATGTATAGGAATTCGGTATTTTGTGCATAAAAAGTAATGCGTCTGTTACCGATGGTTTTTAGTGCGATCTGAATGATTTTGATCTCTATTTTACAAACACTAATGCAAGTGTTCTAATAACAGCTCAAAAAGCAAAGTCTGACAAAAAAGGGGCTATTATTTACACCACACCAATATACTCGTACATCACTCTACTTGTGCACCACAGTGGAGTCTAGAATCGATTTTTCGTAGGTTAAGGAACAAGCACCGACTTTATCAAAGTTGGTTCTCACAACGCACCTATGAAAAGTCAGTTCTAGGCTCCAGAACCGACTTTTACAAAATCGGTTCTACTGTCCTGCACGAGTACATTGTGTGTGGTGCATATAGAGCCCCAAAAAAAGTGATTAAGCATAACTGACCTTGATACAAACATAAATAAAGTGGACATCTTGATTCTCTCCTAAAGCTTGTCCCACAGTAACATTATTGTCATCCAATGGAATAGGTGAGCTAACATCTCTAACCCTCTTTTGGGATCCTTCATCTGATAAATTTTTATCTGCATATATAAGACACAACCACAGGCGAATATATTCATGTTCAAACGGACCCTAAGAAACCTTCTCAAATAAAACATCCATATCACATTTGAAGACACACTGTGCTTACAAACCTATTGCATGTAACTTGATTGACCAGGAGCATGAATTTTTCAACAGCGGTACTCGATAATTTGGTGCTCCATATGTTATCTGCAGAAAAATCGAATCTTTAAGTCATGCATCATAACAGCCCCCCCAACCCCACCCCCTCCACATACACACACACCCCTAGGAAAAATGGTATCAGAAATTACCAGGATATAGATCCCTTTATTCTTGAGGACCCTATAGTTTTGTCAGCAACTGCTTAAAAATGTGAAGAGATCAAAAAAGCAATGGAAACACAAATCATTAGACTGAACAATGCATATATGGTTACAAATACCTCCAGATTTCCTTTAGCATCTTATCGGCATTTTCTCGTGAATTGTGCCCACACTGCAAACAAGCATTTCATAAAATAAATCCTCAATTTTCAGCATAAGAATTGCCATGTACGTAATACTCACCAAAATAGAGTCCAAAGTTCCTGCAAATTGATATTTGACCGTAAGTAATGGTTTTAAAATGTGTATATAAAGATGAATATCTCAAAAGATAACAACAATACACCTTTATCCACGATTGCATCAAAGGTATCGGGTTCAAAGGCATTCATTTCTCGAACATCCATCTGCATATCTGCTTAAATGTCAAAAATAAAGACAAAAATAACTTCAACAGTGATCAAAGGAGAGCTACAACCTGAAATGGACTATATATAGAAGCATTTGCATCGGTTTCTTTTAAGCCATTTTTCTTCATGCATTATTGAAATAGAGAATCTATATTTTTTGAAGTACATATAGTGCATAACTTAGAAATTCTATATTTTACAGATCTTGCAGATACTTTTTAGTGGATCTGAATGATTTGAATCTCTATTCTACGAATTCACCTTGTTTTACGGTATCTACTGCAATCATTCTATGATGGCAATCATGTTAGACACGTATTACACCAAGATATTGTCTTGAGGCCTCTCTCTACAATTATGACACCCAAACTAAACTCCATATAAACCTTCATTACATACGATTCGAATTTCATTGAAGCCCGTTTCCCCAATGGTCCGTTCAAGGGAAAATTCTATCCTAGGGACTCCCTACTAGGAATCGTTTCATCTGCAAAAGACGTCGACCACACAATTTCCACACACGGGGCTTTGTGTATTTCACCTCAGGAAACTGTGTGGTCCAGATCCTGCCACGTAGGCAGTTCCCTACTAGGGAGTCCCTACAGTAGAACGACCCCCGTTCAAGCTATTGCAACAGTAACAATGATGGTACATTTCAAAAAGGTTGAGCATATCATTAACACCAGTAACAAAAGCGATTTAGTGTCAAATTGATCCCACAAGGGGTACCAAAATATAGCGCAACATAATAAAGTTGAAATCCACAAGGCATTCATAATACAATGAACTGACTATTAAACAGAAAATAAAAACTTACATTTCAACTGTGGAAGAGTAGCATACTTTATTTGCATCCCTTGAATAGCAACAGAAGAAACATCTATGTTGTATATATCCTCATAACCATCATTAACCATTCCTTCACTGAATGCTGACAGAGTACCAAATGTGTTTGATAAAAAGGGATTTCTTACAAGAATGGAACGTCGATTCATTCTATTACATTGTTTATGTATGGCCGTAATGGAATTGAATGTAATTATATTTCATTGAAAATCTACTCTTTTTACTTCCGAAAATGGAGGTAATGAAATGTGATGAGAATGGACAAAACCCTATCTAACCACCACCACCACCACCACCTGTCCCTTCTCCCACCCCCACCCCCACTGCCCTACTACTCCTACCAGCCACCAGCCACTACCATATCACCTATTATGCAATCTTTACATTCCCCGTCATCACCGCCCACCCCACCACCACTCCCCACCATCACTTGCCACCACACACCACCATCAACCACCAGTGTCACCAACTCTGTCATTACATCCCACCAGAATCATTTCATTTTATTGTATTACAGTTTACAACAATCCAATCATAAAGTAAGTTACTTTCATTTTAGTTCCATCACATCAAATCTATGCTTGGCTACTAATACCTCTTCTCATCATCTTCATTTCAAATGGATAATTTTTCAAACAAAAACAAAAGAATAGATGAAGGCCGGGTAATAATAACTAAGAATTTGGTAAATAAACAGAAAGTACCTGAATTTCCACATCCAACAACGAGGACACGGTGATGACGGGGAATATACAGATTGAGAAGAGGGGCTAAAGAGCTGTATTTCTGATACCAATCGAAAGAACCAGCAGGATCTTGTGCGTAGCGCTTGTCCCAGTACCATGCCTCTCCATAGTGGGCTTGATCGGTGTTGTATGTGTTCATCAGATGCCCCAATCGTCACCGATTTATCTTCTTCGGATCACTCCGGCATCAAACCATGGAACATCTCTGTAGCGTGAAAGCTCTTCAATCGTCTGTTTCAATTAGCTAAATGTGTGTCATATTCCAAGGCGTCAAGCAACCATTGTTGTCCAATTATCTAGACTACCGGAAGTTATCCCCTCCGGTGCACCCGTCATATACGGAGTGCACCCATGTGGCAAGTTGTACAACTTTTAGAAAATTAAAACCGTGTGGTCTAGATTTATTTACCGATCAATTAGGTGTATGTGGATATACAATACAAGAACTTCTCTTGTATTCCACCCGTTTCAAAATAACTTATGCCCAAGTTATTATGTAGTTATACCAAATTGAATGGATATGATACACTCACCTCACAGTGTTGTATTGTGTGAAAGTGGATGTTTTGGATACAGTTACATTTAGCGAATCATTGTGTTTTTCATACATCCATCCTTATTTATTACTTATTAAGGATGAGAGAATAAAAACAACATTACATTAATTATATGAGTTCTATTGACACCGCATTTTTACTACTGACATCTTATTACTCACAAGACTACAAAAATTACTTTGCACGGGATTATTTTTAATGAAATAACGTCGATGCAGACCGACGTTGCTATTTAAAACCAAAGCCAAGTGACACCGACGCTTTATTGTGGTGCGAAAGAAAAAGCAAATATATGTGGTGCTAGGAAGTAGAAAAAATAATCAATAAAGGGTGCTGATAGTAAAACTGTGGTGCCAATAGAACCCCCCAATTATATAGTCTAGGTTGTTTTTTTATTTTATCATTAGGTATTCAAATTAAATCATTAACTCACATCCTTAATATGTGTGTATTTATCAAATAAATTAGTTATTTTAGAATGGAGGGAGTAAATAAAACGACGTTGTTTTGTTTGTATATTACATATAAAATGATATTGTTTAATGTAATGTTGCATTTGATGGTGAAATAAGTACTCTTTTTTTTTTTACACGTTTTTTTTCCATTCATATGTATGTGTCTTTATTTTCACGAGAGTGAATCCACCATACATCTCAACTATTTATACCCTCATTGAATCGACTTTTAAAAGGTCAAATCTATGTATCAATTTACTGAAAGTCGTTTTTTTTTTCAACAATCGATTTACAAATGGTTGACTCAGTATGTTGTATGATAGACACGGTTCATCGGTAGAATCGGTGAGTTGAAAATAAATGCTCAATTTTAATAGGACACTTAGAACCACCACGATCTTACCGAGACACAACATCTGACTTTCGAAAAGTTAAATCTTGAGTCAATAGTTATTTTTCGAAATTCAATTCAGTGTGGTGCATCAAAATTCAATAATATTTGATGCGGCCCAAATAACCATTTTATATTTTATTTCCACCTTTTTGCCCTTGTGGTTTGTGAATATTAAGGTTGTACAAAGTCAAGCCAGCAGCAAACACACAAAACCAGCAAACAAAATACCATAGTGTAGAAGCAACAAAGATATAGGAATGTCGGCCTTTCATTTCTTTGATTTTATCCGCCACAAGACCTTCTCAAGATGCAGGCAAAAGCTTCATCACAATGACAACTTACATTAAAGATCAAAGATTCAGTTCTTAGAGTATAGAGGCTGAGAACATTGTCCTAAAATAATTCAGAAATATGCGAGCTGAGCGCCTTGACAACTATGGTGAAACCAAGCTTTCAACATAAACAAAAAAATCACACAATTTGCAACCATTCCTTAATTCTTTGCGCTTAGAATTGTATACAAGAAAATTTGATTCATCTGACAGAACAATTTCGCCATTTCTTAAAATGCAAACAACCCGGTGCAAGAAGTAGGGCTCCGCAAAATGAACATTATCATAAGGAATGGAAACCACCTTAGACCAAGATTCTTCAACTCCATACTTATCCATCACCCACAAATCCAGTTTCTTTTCGTCATAACCACAAAGCACAAAAAGCTGCCCCCCTGACACCTCGAGTACCCAACTAGACACACCGGCTTCATAATCTGGCCATTGCAGTTCCCCATACTTATCACTCACCATATCTAGGCTAACAATTTTCCATTCCCGAGCCGAACAACTGGCAGCCCAATGGATCTTGCCATTGGCATATTTTCCAGAACCATGCAAAGGAAACCCACACTTAAAGTCCTTAATTCTCCTCCATGAATCCGTCAGGAGACTATATTCACTTACCACAAAAACGACCTTATAATCATCATTTAGCTCATCATACCCAAAGCCATGTGCAACATACCTAGAACCTTTTTCATCGAAAATCGGACTAGGCAAAAGCTTAGACTTTCTCAAAACTGGATTCCAAAGAAACAAATCATCTGCCAGTAAACAAACCAAACCATTACTTATACCAGCAATGAAAGCTTGCTGATCGGGCTTCAGAGATGGATATTCAATATCAGAAACATGCATAGAGGCCTCATACAATGCAGGATAAAGAGAAAACTTCTTGATACCGAAAATAGGAGCCTGCGTGGTGAATAATACCTGAGAAATCAAATACTTGTCTGCCCCAGAAGATGTGGAGAAATGGGACTTGACAAATTGAGGGCTTGATATCAGAGACAACCATAATTTTGAAACGCACTTGAATTTCAATAAAGATTTCACGGGGAGGCGTAGAAGGATTTCGATAATCAGTTCTTGTGGAAGTCGAGCATCAGTTAACGATTCAGAAATCGAATTGCAAGGATTCTAACTATTCGGTTGGTGGATTTGGATTGCTTGAACTGCAGATGATGTGAATCTGTTGGAGTTCTCCCCATTCCTATTTCGATTTACTGGGAAGTGGTATTGGAAGCGATTTGAGTTTTGGGGAGAAAGATTTTGCTTGTCCGGCCAATGAGCTCCCTCTTCCTCCACCTCATTCGCACCGATTCCACAAATGATATAAGCACCGAAATGTTGCTTCTTTTTTTTCTTTATAATTACATTGCGTATTTATTTCCGACATCACGGAACAACGTTTATTTCAAGTACTTTAGGGAAATATTTTCTCAAGTACAATTGTTTTGGAACATTATCAACAAAACGACATATATAAAAAAAAATCTACGATTAGATTTTTTTTACTTTTTGAATGTGTGTGGTTAGATCACTTATACTTGAAGAAGAAAAAAAACATTTCTCTCAAGTAGTTGAGAGGCTCATGGCTCAAACATGACGTTACCTTTTATAGTTGAAGTTTTTACCAACATCACTCCAATTGACGTTTCTGCCTATATATAAACGTCATTAACGGAAGACGACGGTGAATAACGTCACTGGCAACGGCATTTCTTATATACAGTGAGCGTCGGTAGAAGTGACATTGACAAAAACATTTGTGACAAACATAGGGTTCATCAAATCATATCTAAGCTTGGTTACTTATACCTCATCCGAACGTTCATTTAATGGGGATAATTTTTCAAAAAGTAATGATAATGACACAACCGTTGCGACATAACGAATGTCATAACGTGCATCTATATCGTTGATTAAAAATATTGGAAAATTAGGGATAAGCGACACAATCTGAAATATTATTAAGCGATAGAGACAACTACATATTTTTTATAGGGAGAATGACAATTGCATAATTTTATAAGCGAGAAGACAAACAAGTGAATCCCGAAAATCGGTGAATCTCCTTAGTGAATCCCGAAATCGGTGAATTTCGATAGTGAATTTAATGACAAATGAATCTCGAAAATCGGTGAATCCCGACAATGAATTTTGAAAATTAGTGAATTTTAACGGTGAATTTTTGAATGAATTTAAGCATTGAATTTCGAACACAGTGAATTTCGATAGTGGATAAATAGTTTTGTATTCTTTACGCAAAAGTTTCAAAAGATCGTCTCTTCTACTCAATTGATGAAATATTTTTGTCATTCTTCTCCTCATTCCCTAAAAATATAGTCTCATTAATCATTGTTATATCTATCATGATAGGTGTTGTATGTACTTGTTCATCAGATCCCCCAACCGTCGCCGACTTCTCTTCTTCAGATCACTCCGCCATCAAACCAGGGACAATTTCTGTAGTGTGAAGCTATTCAATGTGCTGTTAATGTCCCGGTATGCACATTAACAACACTAAAAGGATCTGAATTGGTATATATTGCTCTCGCCGTTTTAATCCGTTGCTGAAAGAACTGTGCTAGATGTTAACGGCGTCTTTAAAAAAAATACATACACCGAAAGTAGCAAACCGATACTAAGGTTGGTGAAGCCCATAAAATTAAAACCACAATTAAACTTGTAAAAAGTATTTCTTGATCCCAATTCTCTCAATTTCTCTAAGATTCATCAGCTTTTTCAAAAATGGAATCCTAATAATGCAATTTCACAACTTTAATATTGACCGTTTGAGGTAGCTTTTATTCTTGAGTCTAGATTCCATAACCATATTATGAAATGTTGCTTAGAAAAGCTAAGGCAGGAGCCTAGATTACGGTATAAGATCATTAACGCTAATATAACTTGAAGCGGAAGCAACCATATACCGTGAATGTTCAAGCACGAGTCACTGATCTTCTCGACATCTACATTGATGATTTTTCCTCCAGTTAAACTTGTATGGTTAGTTGTCAATGATTTCTTGTATATCAGCACCATCGAAGCGCTTTATTACGATTCGATCTGGCTGAGCAGCAAAATCCCGATCTATGCGATAATTATTCCAACATTTTCAGATAGAGGATGTGAAGGCAAGAAACATTCCTTTCTCGCCAATTTGTATCGTGACATTTCGTTGAAGAAAAGACAATAGATCTTTAATTTGATCCAGTGCGTCTATTAGAATAAATTCTTGGATCCACAGCCTTTTATGTCCAGGTAACAAAAAAAACAGATCGTAATAAACAAAAATCAGCTTTCTTCCAGAACTCAGGTTTCTCAGCAATAAAGTTACATGCAGTAGGCCAGTAGGCCTATATGGCCATTTCCTGGATACTTTCAGGTTAGTGAAAGTGGACTATACTTTTTTGCATGCGGGTCGCAATATAGCATCTATACACACAACATTCCGTCATAGAAACCGAGCCCACCACTGGAAAGAGAGGTTTCGCACATGCCCGATAACCAATTTTAAAGGACAAAACAGGTTACTAACAGAGAAATAAAGGAAATTGAAGCTACAAAGACGCGGAAGCAATAAATATAGGTACTACAACATGCTCAGTATCAGAAAACATAACAAACACTACACACATTTATATGTACTCTTACCGATATAAAAATGTCATTTGGAACGGTGTTAGAACGAAATTAAAAGAGGTTGGGAGATTCAATTTTTACCATAACATTGTCGAACAGGGGATTAAGCCACATAAATGTAATTTTGTTTCACATCCCAGCTTTAGAAAATCGTGTCCGGAAACTCTACTTTGAGAATCCCGGCTTCTACCCAACTTTGGGGACGTGGCGACCATTTCAATCGGGGAGAGAGAACACACAATCTTTGGGCGACCATGATCTCGCTACGTCCCCAAAGTTAGGTAGAAGCCGGGATCTCAAAGTAGAGGATCCGGAAAGAAAATCCATCTTTTTCTTCTCCAAACAACATCTCTTAATCAAGAAATGGATGTTCTTTTTCACTCTCTTTGTGATCCATTGGGGAATTTTCGCGAATGATACAGAGGCACTGAAGAAGAATCGAAATGGGTAGGAAGTGAAATCAGTGAATGGCATTTATTTATACCATTGATATATATGGGTCCCATAGAAATCAATAGATCTCACACCATAATCAATGAAACAAAAGTGTGTTGTGTCATTATCACTACCCTCTAAACTACTCTCTTTTTTCACTTACGATGGGTAAAAGAATGTTTTTGCCTTCACGTATAGAGATCAAAATCAAGACAGCTCTAATGATGTTATATACGAGAATTTTTTTATAGCTAAGTTTATGAAGATCTCTATGTTCAACATGAAGGGGGGTGGGGGTTTAGTTGTATGTTAGGTAGTCCATATTAGAAAATGATACTTACATGTGAGTAGTAATCGAGGTAGGGCCATGATCCGATTATTTCGATGTACTCGTGTTAACACAACTAGTGTTTCTTGTGGATCTTTAAACTGCTCTGATATCTTTATTAGAAAAAGAAAAGGAAAAAAAGAATGGATCCACCACCGGTAATGAGTAATATATTATATAACCAAAATGCCACCAGCATAATACTTAAGCACCTAAACAATTGATGTTACACAATTTTATGTCATTAATTATGATGTAAAACCTGTTGGACACATGAACTCTACTATAATCGAATTTGTTAAGACGGCTTCTATCGGCACCACGATGGTGGTGCCGCCCACATTGGGTGCGGGGCAACACACCACATTACATTAAAATAACTTCAACCACCACGATACATAAAAAGAAACACCACAATTTATTCTCTAATAAATTACTTACTTATGTCACCACAATTTGATGGCTTCTTCTTTTGAAGAGGATTTTGCGGAAGATTGAAAACTTTATCGATAGAACTAGGCCACCATAATTGTACAAGCTTGTTTTCATTTGAGAACAAGAATCCGTTGGCATCGTAACCACAAACACAGCAAACGGAACGCCGAAGAGTTGGGTCCGGAAGGGACTGGACAACACTTTGTTCTTGCCGGAGAAGAAATGGAATAAAAAGGTTAAAACAACAGCGAAAATGAATAGGAGAGAAGCATACGTCTCCATTTTCGGTTCGAAAAGAATGCTTACTTTCGGATGAAATAATATGTATACGCAATTTTAATATTATTAGATGAATATTAGTAAATTCGTCACTATCACTACTCTCTTTCTTTACTTACAATGGGTAAATGAATGTTTTTGCCTTCGCGTATAGAGATCAAAATCAGGCTAAATTACAATTTTGGTCCTCTAACTAGACACTTTTTCGATTTTAGCCCTGGTTTTTCTTCGGCGACAATTTTAGTCCTGTAAGTGGTCTTTCCGGCGTTTAGGACTATAAGTGGTCTTTTTTTTGCAAAAATAGTCCTGAACGCCGGAAAGACCACTTACAGGACTAAAATTGTCGCCGGAAAAGACCAATTTTAGTCCTGTAAGTGGTCTTTCCGGCGTTCAGGACTATTTTTGCAAAAAAAAAGACAACTTACAGGACTAAAATTGTCACCGGAGAAAAACCAAGACCAAAATCGAAAAACGTGTCAAGTTAGAGGACCAAAATTGTAATTTAGCCATCAAAATCAAGGCAGCTCTAATGATGTTATATACGAGAAATTTTTTATAGCTAATTTTATGATGATCTCTATGTTCAACATGAAGGGGGTGGGGTGTAGTTGGTATGTTAGGTAGTCCATTATATTAGAAGGGAAACTTGAAAAAATATGCTCAAAAAGTAAAAAATTGATAAAATATGCATTGTATGATGCATGCCTCGTGCGTCACTAATGCGTCGCGCGTGCGTCGCTTAGTGGTCATTCGTGTGCAGATCGACGTCGCGCGCGGCGTCGGACGCAGACATAGTTTTCAAACATCTTCATACGAGGAATATATTTCTAATTTTTTACTTTTCGGGCATAGAAACTCAAGTTTCCCGATTAGAAAATGATACTTACATGTGAGTAGTAACGATAGTAGGGACATGATCCGATTTTTTTCGATGTACTCTTGTGTTAACAAAACTAGTGTTTCTTGTGGATCTTTAAACTACTCTGACATCTGCATTAACAAAAGAAAAGAAAAAAAATGGATCTGCCACCGGTAACGAGTAATATATTACATAACAAAATGCCACCGGCATAATACTTAAGCACCTAAACAATTGATTTTTCACAATTTTATGTCATTAATTATGATGTAAAATCTGTTGGACACATTAAGTCTACTATAATCGAATTTATTACGACGGCTTCTATCGGCACCATGATGGTGGTGCCGCCCACATTGGGTGCGGGGCAACAGACACCACGTTACATTAAAATAACTTCAAGCACCACGATACATAAAAAACACCACAATTTATTCTCTAATAAATTACTTATGTCACCACAATTTGATGGCTTCTTCTTTTGAAGAGGATTTTGCGGAAGATTGAAAAACCTTATCGATAGAACTAGGCCACGATACTTGTACAAGCTTGTTTTCATTTGAGAACAAGAATCCATTGGCATCGTAACCGCAAAACACAGCAAACGGAACGCCGAAGAGTTGGGTCCGGAAGGCTATGGTGGAGTACTTAGCCATATGAAGTTCTCAGGCTGGCCTTTCCATGTTGCTGAGAGAAAGTGAAGACTCTCTCCTATTACTGGCCATCCAGTCCGACCGGTCAACACTTTGTTCTTGCCGGAGAAGAAATGGAATAAAAAGGTTAAAACAACAACGAAAATGAATAGGAGAAAAGCATACGTCTCCATTTTCGGTGCGAAAAGAATGCTTACTTTCGGATGAAATAATATACATACGCAATTTTAATATTATTAGATGAATATATTAGTATATTCGTCACTATCACTACTCTATTTCTTTACTTACAATGGGTAAAGGAATGTTTTTGCCTTCGCGTATAGAGATCAAAATCAAGGCAGCTCTAATGATGTTATATACGAGAAATTTTTTATAGCTAATTTTATGATGATCTCTATGTTCAACATGAAGGGGGTGGGGTGTAGTTGGTATGTTAGGTAGTCCATTATATTAGAAGGGAAACTTGAAAAAATATGCTCAAAATGTAAAAAATTTGATAAAATATGCATTGTATGATGCGTGTCTCGTGCGTCACTCATGCGTCGCGCGTGTGTCGCTCAGTGGTCATGCGTGAATCGTGCGTCGCTCGTGCGTTGGATGCAGACATAGTTTTCAAACATCTTCATACGAGGCATATATTTCTAATTTTTTTACTTTTCGGGCATAGAACTCAAGTTTCCCTATTAGAAAATGATACTTACATGTGAGTAGTAACTGTGGTAGGGCCATTATCCGATTTTTTTCGATGTACTCTTGTGTTAACACGACTAGTGTTTCTTATGGATCTTTAAACTTGATGATACATGGGCCCACTGGGTCGGATTACCTATAATTGGGCCAAGCCCAAAGTTAGATAGCGAAGATAAATGGGCCGGCAAGGCGGGGCGGCCAAGTCCGACTGACCAAGGAGCGGACGAGAATAGTCGGAGAGCAAGACTCCCACCGTGTTACGACGAGAATGGGTTCTAAATGCAGTAGCAGGTGAGCGTGGTGAAGACCGAGTCAATAACACTTCAATCGCTTGCATACGTGGTAGACCCCACGCCCGTAAGATAATCGATAATAACTTCCCAAAGACGTCCAAGAAGAGACACGATCTCATCGCTATATAAAGAACACCCTGAACTACGAGGGGACTTGATTCCGATTTATTACTTAAATTGGATACGTGGCACTTCTCTCAAGAGTTCACCCAAAATTATACCCAAATATCATTGTTCTTATACGATTTTCCTAATTAGAATTACCCGATTACCCGTTTGTAATATTCATACAACATCATTTGGCGCTAGAAGGAGGGCCTAATTCTAGTTAGTGAGTGATTATTACGGAAAAATGGCAAGAAATCAAGGAAATTGAAGAAGCGACAAAATCAACTCGAAAAAAAGAAAAAATGGAGAAAATAGCCCGGATCGAAATGATCAAGATCTTTGGAAAGAGAATTTTGGAAGAAGGAAAACGAGCAACCAGCACGCAGATTAAACAAATGTTGGTAGAAAATCTGGCCAATCTCAAAGGAGAAGAGATAAAGGCCATATTTGAGGCAGTTTTGAAAGCAAGAAATCAGGATAATGACGTTTCTGAAGCACATACTCCGCTTCAAACTTCCAAAAAAGAGAAACAGGAAGCATAATCTAGCATTAGAGTGGTGGTTACTCACCCAGGTGGTGATAACGCCCAAGCAGAATTAGACGCTATGCTTAAGCCTAAGCAAGATGAGTTTAGGCTGGTGTCTCATTTCACTGAAGACATCGACGCATTTCCGTGTCCTCCAGGATTTAAAATCCCAAAGATCCAAGCATACGATAGTACTAAGGATCCATATGACCATATGCACCAGTACATCCAACACATGAATTTGTATAACGCTCCAGAAGAGATGAAATGCAGGGCATTTGCAACTCTTCTAACAGGAAAGGCAAGAGATTGGTTCAACAAGTTGAACCCCAGATCCATACCGGATTTTCCAACTCTGACCAGAAAGTTCATGCATGCTTTCATCGCAAAGCAAGACCTTTCCAGAGGAACCGCACATATTCTTGACCATTAGGCAAAAAAAAGCGATGAAACGGTGTTGCAGTTCATCAAGAGGTTCAACGGAGAATCATCCCAGATAGCAGACCTGGATGATAAATTTTTAGTAGCATCCTTCGTGGCAGGTCTTAGAGAAGGACGCCTACATGCAAAGCTGAGCAGCAAAAATCTGGGTACAATGGAAGAATGTCTGGAAATTGCATACTGACATTGCCAAGGAGAAGAGGCTAACAGAGCCAAGAGGGAAGAGTCCCATAGGGATTCTAAAAAATGAAAGACTGATGATAAGAACGACAAAAAGAGAAAATCTGTTTGGGATAGGGTAACCAACCCCATTTCTGAAAGGTTAGGGAAAAAAGGTGCTTTGCAGGACAGAGACCTTATTCCTCTGAACAGACCTCGGGACCAAGTTCTGGCGATTATGGAGAATAAAGGAATCGCCAAGACCCCTCCTCCATTGAGGGGTCCAAGGAGAAAAGAGACCACACCCGGTGGTGCAAGTACCATAAAGATATTGGACATGACTACGAGCAGGCGAGGACTGATCGAGAGATATAGACGCAAATAAAGAATGGAAGGAAAGATCGATGAGTGCATCGATCGAGCACGTGAGGACAACCCAGGAGGAAGGAGAGAATTTAAAAGACAAAGACAACAATGATCATGACAGTACAACCAGAGAGACACGGAGACCCGTCTCCGGATGCAGATGGCACACAGAAAACGCCCAATCAACACTTTGTGAACACAATTGTGGGTGGACCAGGAGGAGGTAATAAGGTAGCTCAGGAAGATAAAAGGGGCAGCGCAGAAAAGGACGGAGAAGCGAAAAAGCAGAAAGTAATAGGAACCGTTCAGTACGGTCCTAGAGATGCACTACCAGCCGTCGTGAGCAACGAAGGACTGGTAATAGAAGCGGTTATTCAGAAAAATCTGGTCGAAGGATCTGCGGACACGATTGCAAGATACGCGTACTATATTATAGTGCGTTCCAAGCAATAAGCTAATGGACTCGGAGTTGACTCGATCAACTCTCTTTTGGATTTACCGGGCCACCCATACATCCGTGGGTATGTTAAAGATATTGATGACTTTTGGCAAAAGACCACAGAGCAGGACTCTGGTGGTCAATTATGTGGTAGTAAAAGCTCCATCTGCGTATAATGTGATTCTGGGAAGACCAGCATTAATTGACCTAAGGGCAGTGGTATCGCCAGCACATAACAGTATGAAGTTCCCAACTTTTGAAGGAGAAGCCACTGTAAAAGGGGATGTAGATGCTGCCAAGAACTACTATACAGCCACAATCAGTGGAAAAATGAAGGTGCATCAGGTAACAATGGAAGATCTAGTACCAGATGAAGAAAAGATCTGGAAATCCAATGATCCCGTGGAATCAATAATGCTAGATGAACTGGATCCTGAGTCCACAGTCAGCATAGGATCATAGATACTGCTTTGACGAAAGCAGAATCTTTGGTCGAATCTTGAAAGATTACAAGGATGTGTTTGCATGGAAAACAAGTGACATGCCCGGGCTGTCAACAGAGTTGGCAGTCCATAAGCTCAACATCAACCCAACCAGGAAACCAGTGAAACAAAAGAAGAGTTCTTTTGCCTCAGAAAGGATACAGGCTGTCCAGCAGGAAGTGGAAAAATTGTTGCAGGCCAACATGATTAAAGAAGTTATCTACCCAGAATGGCTAGCAAACCCAGTGTTAGTCAAGAAACCAGATGGTAGTTGGAGAATGTGTGTGGATTTCATAGAATTATACAAAGCTTGTCCTAAAGATAGTTATACTTCCCCTAGAATTGACAGGTTAGTAGATTCTACAGTTGGTTATGAGATTTTTGCTTTCTTAGATGCTTATAAGGGATATCATCAGATTATGATGGACCCTGTAGATGCTGTAAAAACCGCTTTTATTACTGAATTTGGTTCCTACTACTATGTGTCTATGCCTTTCGGATTAAAGAATGCAGGGGCTACCTACCAAAGGGCAGTCAATGCCATTTTTAAACAACAGATTGGAAATTCAATGGAAGTATATGTGGATGACTTATTGATCAAGAGCAGAACTCTTGACCAATATTTGAAAGATGTAGCAGAGGTTTGTCAAGTTTTGAGACAAACAGGAATGAAGCTGAATCCAAAAAAGTGCACTTTTGGAGTGAGATCAGGCAAATTTCTGGGTTATATGATATCTAAAGAAGGTATCAGGGCCAACCCTGATAAATTAGAAGCTTTAAAGACCATGCATGAACCGAAGAATATCAAAGAAGTTCAACGATTAATAGGAAGATTAGCAGCGCTAAACCGATTCTTGTCAAAATCGGCACAGAAGTCACTGCCATTCTTCAAAATTCTCAGGAAGGCCAGTCCATTTGAGTGGAATGAAGAATGTAAACAGGCTTTTCAGGAGTTGAAAGATCATATCAGTCACTTGCCAACTCTAACTCCTCCTCAGGAAGGTGAGATACTGTTTCTTTACTTGTCCTTTTGCAATGAAGCAGTAAGTGCTATGTTGGTAAAGCAACATGGCATGATACAAAGGCCAGTATATTTTGTAAGCAAAGCCTTACAAGGACCTGAGATCAGATATTCTGAGGTGGAAAAATTGGTCTTGGCCTTAGTGCATGCCACAAGGAAATTAAGGCCGTACTTCCAAAGTCATCCGGGGATCGTGTTGACAAATCAACCGTTAAAGCAAATTTTGGATAAACCAGACAAGTCTGGAAGGTTAGCAAAATGGGTAGTTGAATTGGCAGGGTTTGATATCGAATACAAACAAAGAAACGACAATAAAAGCCCAAGCGTTAGTGATTTCTTGGCGAGAAGAAAAAGCCTTAGCTATAGAGCAAAAGGTGAAAGCGAACAAAGTGAGAAGAACAAAAATCGAGCAGTGGCGGCTACATGTGGACGGAGCCTCCAACAAAGAAGGAGCAGGAGCAGGACTCCTACACATTAGCCCAAAAGATGAAGAATTTCCATACGCTCTTCATTTTGACTTTCAAGCCACTAACAATGAGGCAGAGTATGAAGCTTTTATAACAGGATTAAACCTAGCACAGAAGTTAGGTGTGCAGAATTTGAAAGTCTACACAGACTCATAACTGGTAACAAATCATATCAAGGGAGAGTATGAAGCAAAAGAAGACCCCATGAAAAAAGTACTTGCAAAGGTGTACAGAGAAAATTGCAAAATTTCTTAATGATAGAAGTGGAACAAATAACGCAAGCCCAGAATACCAAAGCAGACGCTTTATCAAAGCTAGGATCAAATTTCTTATCCAACAAAAAGGTGTTGGTCGAGCAATTGAAGCAGAAGAGTTGTGATGAAATCGAAGTACAACCAATAACACAGGCAGAAACCTGGATGGATCCAATTGTGATGTATCTGAGGGAATGGAGACTTCCTGAAGATAAGGTACGAGCCAGAAAATTGATAAAACTCTCAGCCAGGTATGCTCTGTTCAACGATGTTCTGTACAGAAAATCTTATGCAACACCTTGGTTGAGATCGTCACTCACGATGAGGAGATTACGATTAAGAGAAATCCATCTCGAATTTGTGGAAATCATTTGGGAGCAAGAGCTACGCCAGGAAATGTAGGCTCTATGGGTATTATTGGCCGAAATGCAAGATGATGCGAGAAAATCAGTCGGGACTTGCGCGGACATGCCAGTGCATAGTAACTTATCACACAATCACGTGCGAGGAGATGATACTGATTGTGTCTCCATGGCCTTTGATCAATGGGGAGTAGAGTGGGTCCACTACCCCGAGCATCTGGAAATTTCAAGTTTCTAGTGGTGGCAGTGGATTATTTTACCAAGTGGGTGGAAGCTGAACCTTTAACCACCATCACAGCCAACCAAATACAGAAGTTCCTATGAAGAAATATTCTATGCAGGTATGGAATCCCTAAAGTTCTCATCTCTGATAATGGCACACAATTCGAAGATCAAGGAGTGCAGACTTGGTGCACAAACCTAGGAATCTCCCAACATTTTACATCAGTGGCCTATCCTCAAGCCAATGGGCAGGTAGAACAGACCAACAGGGAGATAAAACAGGGATTGAAGAAAAGGTTGGAACAAGAGGGATCTCATTGGGTAGACCATCTTCCAAATATCTTGTGGGCATATAGAACTACCCCAAATGCTGCTACTTAGGAAACTCCATACTCCTTAGCATATGGATGTGAGGCGGTCATACCAGCAGAAATTGGACACAAGTCTCCCAGGACAAAATTATACTGTCCAGAAACGCAGGAGAAAGACATGTTGCATGTCAAGGACGAGCTAGAACAAAAACGCGATATTGCACTGATACAAATGGCCAAGTACAAGCAGGAGAATTGCCCAATACTACAACTCCAAAGTTGAAGTGCGTATTTTAAAGAAGGTGATTTAGTCTTTGAGGCAAAATGACGCCTTGATAAACAAGGCCCCACTGAAAGCTAGACCCAAATTGGGAAGGTCCTTATAAAATTATCAAAGTGCATGGAAAAGGATCTTATCAACTAGCTAATGCCTCTGGAAGAACAATTCTAGAAGTTGGAATCTTTGTTCACTTAAGGAAATTTTTCCTTAGAATAATTTTATTTCTTTAAGTAATGCTACTTTGAATCATTATTTCCTTTTCAATTTTGTGATTATGCGTGTGGATGTTTTTAACTTGTGTTGAACAAGAAATTAAAGACAGGATGCTAGATTATCAAGATACTAGCAACGCAAAAGTGCAGGCGAAGTCCTCACAAAAAATGTGAATGCCAAGCTTGCAGTGCAAGGGCATTCTGGGCAGAAGTCCCACTTAAAAGATAAAAGTGCCAAACTTGCCGCGCAAGGGCATTCTAGGCAGAAATCCCACTTAAAAAATATGAATGCCAAGCTTGCAGTGCAAGGGCATTCTGGGCAGAAGTCCCACTTACAAAACACACAAGTGTTAAACTTGCAGCGCAAAAAATTCTGTGCAGAGCACACAAATAAAAAATATATGAAAGCGCCAAACTTGCAGTGCAAGGGCATTCTGGGCAGAGGACCCAATTACAAAAAACACAAGTGTTAAGCTTGCAGGGCAAGGATATTCTGGGAAGAAGTCCCAAAAAAGGTCCTATATATTACGAGCATTTACGAGCAAATGATATTATAAAGATAAAAAGCTCGGGATAAATAATCCTAACTTCTTTGCGGCGCAACAAAAAGAAAGACTCAAAGCCGAGAAAATATCAACAAAGAAGCGATTCAAATATTCCAAAGGATCAAAGTATCAAGATCAAAAGGTGCAGATAAATCATTACATTTAAAGTTGTTCAAAAGTATAGAAAAGTCAAAAGTTTTCAAGAAGCATAAACTAAGAGGACGGAGTAACCGAAGGCTGGACGGGAGTAGTAGTAGAGGGCTGGGCACAAGTCGTAGAAGGCTGAGCAGACTTTTTCTTGGCATACTTGCGGACAATGTCCTCCCCACTCTTATACTCGTCATACCGCTTCGTGAAGACTTCGCCCGCTTTCTTATCATATAACTTATGATTAGGCAAAGTACTAATCACCAAGTCGGTCGGTTTAGCTTCATCAACACTAAGGGTGTATCCTCTACGTAGAGCAGGAGCCAATATAACCTGGATTTCCTCAAGAGTCTCAGGAGCAGCTTTATACTCTGCAACAACCTTTTGGACAACATTCTGAGCAGGAGCTTCCTCCATCTGCCTCACAGTTTCATCAAAATCGGCCTTCATCTTTTTTCCCATAGCCAGGTGTTGCTGGTTCTCCTCTCTCATCTGCCTCAGCTGCTCATCTCTAAGTTTTAACTGCTCATCCTAGGTGAATATCAAACCCTCAGCTTTGGCATGGTCAGCCTTCAACTGTTCAATCTCCCGACGAGCAGCAAGGTTGGTTTCTTCCAAATTAGCCACTTTAGCATTGGCCTCGTCCAAGTGAACCACCTTTTGTTGCAGGGCAGAAATGTCCCAAGCCATGCTAGCAGTTTTCTTATGCAATGCTTTACCCAGGCGGTAGCACTGCAAAAAAGAAAGGTCTCAGAAAATAAAAACTAAAAGAAAAATGAAAGCCTTCAGAAAACCGCTTACAGAATCAGCAAAGTTGTCAGCGGACATATCCTCAAAATTGAAGGAAGAACCACTTGCAGAACTACCAGAGGAGGTGGATCTGTGCCTCTTCTTCTGTCTTTGAGAAAGCTTGATCCTAAAGGCACCGCGCATTCAAGCGATGGATTGGGCACCAGGAAGATCTTCTTCAACAGTCAGATCCACAGGAGTAATTGTGGTCAGAATATTCTGATCAGATGAAATTGCAGTCAAGATGGTTTCCTGAGCAGCGTTACCAGAGTTAAGACCTGTCTCCACGGCATCTTGTTGGCCAGAAACATCACCACCCTCAGGAATGACAGATAAGGTCTGTTCAGAATCCTCCGGTATCTGCTCTGTTTCTTCCTCCTCATCAGCATCGACGTTAATTAGATCGTCTACATTGGCCACTACAAAGACAGAAAACAGTTAAAGTCATTCAATATAAAAACAACAAACAAGTACAAACATACATTTTCTATACTATTTTTTGGAGAACTCCACGTAGCTACAATGAGCCCCTATGATCTGAAGAGTGAAAGATCTATCATAGTAGAACTTATAAAATCTAAGCTAAGGGATATTTTGTTCTTGTGAGATATTGGGACGAGGTAGCATCAATGAAGTCTTCCAACTTGTCTTTCATGGAAGAAGTATTCCACCGCACCAAGTTGGCATCCGTATTATGCTTCACAAAAGAAGTGTTCTTGCCACTTCTTCTTAGTCTTATCTTTACGATTCTGAGGGATGATCGAGCAACGGCCTACGGCGAAATGATACCACCCCACTACCTTGTGTTAATTTGCATTGGTAGAAGTTCCTGAATAACGTTACCGTGAAGGGAGTGGTGTTCATACGACACCAAATCATGAAACCTATGAGAAATTTGACGCTATTTGGATGGATCTGGCCAACTCCTAACTTATAATATTTCATTGTCTCTACACACCCAGGGGGAAGAGGGAATCTTAACCCAATGTGAAGCTGATCAGCATATACTGTACAAAAACCTGCTGGAGGATTGTAAGCATATTCAGTAGGTTTGGGAAGAACAATTGTAAAAGGTTCAGTACGGATTTGGTAGGTTTTCAATAGACCAGCCATCTCGGTTTTGGTCATCTTGCTAGCAATGCCATGACAAGCCATTATAGCCTTGGTTTTATCAAACGATCAATCTCCTTCTTTAGAGTATTTAAAAATACGGAATGGTCTTCTGGGTACTGATGAACAATTGAAGTGGGAGTAAAAATCCCAGGAGGCAGAAGGTGAGAAGGCAAAAGACACAGCAGATTATCTCCAAAAGTGGAGGTATTTCTTAAATCAATCGAAGAAGATGGATGATTGGGGCTTATTACCGTTTCAGGACAAAAAACAGGGTTAGAGGAATTCACTTCTTCACTTTCTATGGCCCTAGAAATCTTTTCTGGAGACTCAAACAATTTCTCTGAGATCCACTTTGGAGGCAAGTGTTGGCTCTCAAACTCATGAAAGAATCAAAGATTTAAAAGAAATGCGAGAATAACGTAAAGATAAAGACTTACTTGTGATTGCGGAATGGCGTCTCAAAGGTTTAAAATAGAAGAGTAATGGGAAAGAGAAATAACTATGTGACAAGAAGTGAAGCGGCGCAAAGAGTTTAGTCCACGGTTATAATGATTACAAACGGATGCAACCGGGCCTCGTTTCGCGCAATATTAACAACGGAAGTTGAGCATTTCGAGACTAGGGCGCGGTGTAAAGCAATCCACCCAATGCAGGGGACTTATGATGATACATGGGCCCACTAGGTCGGATTACCTATAATTGGGCCAAGCCCAAAGTTAGATAGCGAAGATAAACGGGCCGGCAAGGCAGGGGCAGACAAGTCTTGACCGCAGACGGAGAGCCGGGCGAGAATAGTCGGAGGAGCAGACTCGCGTGTTACGACCGAATGGGTTCTGACGAGTAGCAGGTGAGCGTGGTGAAGACCGAGTCAATAACACTTCAATCGCTTGAATACGTGGGTAGACCCCACGCCCAGAAGATAATCGATAATAACTTCCCAAAGACGTCCGGGAAGAGAGACACGATCATCGCTATATAAGGAACACCCTGGACTACGAGGGGACTTGATTCGATTTATTACTTAAATTGGATACATAGGCGACTCTCTCAAGAGTTCGGTCCAAAATTATACCCAAATATCATTGTTCTTATACGATTTTCCTAATTAGAATTACCCGATTACCCGTTTGTAATATTCATACAACATCAAAACTACTATGATATCTTCATTAAAAAAAGAAAAGAAAAAAAATGGATCTGCCACCGGTAACGAGTAATATATTACATAACCAAAATGCCACCGGCATAATACATAAGCACCTAAACAATGGATTTTTCACAATTTTATGTCATTAATTATGATGTAAAATCTGTTGGACACATGAAGTCTACTATAATCGAATTTATTATGACCACTTTTATCGGCACCACGATGGTGGTGCCGCCCACATTGGGTGTGGGGCAACAGACACCACATTACATTAAAATAACTTCAAGCACCACGATACATAAAAAACACCACAATTTATTCTCTAATAAATTACTTATGTCACCACAATTTGATGGCTTCTTCTTTTGAAGAGGATTTTGCGGAAGATTGAAAAACCTTATCGATAGAACTAGGCCACGATACTTGTACAAGTTTGTTTTCATTTGAGAACAAGAATCCGTTGGCATCGTAACCGCAAAACACAGCAAAAGGAACACCGAAGAGTTGGGTCAGGAAGGCTATGGTGGAGTACTTAGCCATATGCTGAAAGATGAAGTTCTCAGGCTAGCCTTTCCATGTTGCTGAGAGAAAGTGAAGACTCTCTCCTATTATTGGCCATCCAGTCCGACCGGACAACACTTTGTTCTTTGCGGAGAAGAAATGGAATAAGAAGGTTAAAACAACAACGAAAAAGAATAGGAGAGAAGCATACGTCTCCATTTTCGGTGCGAAAAGAATGCTTACTTTCGGATGACATACGCAATTTTAATATTATTAGATGAATATATTAGTAAATTCGTCACTATCACTACTCTCTTTCTTTACATACAATGGGTAAAGGAATGTTTTTGCCTTCGCGTATAGAGATCAAAATCAAGGCAGCTCTAATGATGTTATATACGAGAAATTTTTTATAGCTAATTTTATGATGATCTCTATGTTCAACATGAAAGGGGGTGGGGTGTAGTTGGTATGTTAGGTAGTCCATTATTTTAGAAGGGAAACTTGAAAAAATATGCTCAAAAAGTAAAAAAATTGATAAATATGCATTGTATGATGCGTGCCTCGTGCGTCACTAATGTGTCGCTCAGTGGTCATGCGTGTCTCGTGCGTCGCGCGTGCATTGCTCGTGCATCTGACGCAGACATAGTTTTCAAACATATTCTTACGAGGCATATATTTCTAATTTTTTACTTTTCGGGCATAGAAACTCATGTTTCCCTAATAGAAAATGAGTGAAATGGCAATTATTATTTGAGAAATGTTTCTGTTGCAATAAAATAAACACAACAAATACCACAACATGCTAGTTTTATACCATTGATGCATATAGGTCCCATAGAAATCAATAGGTCTCACACCATAATAAATAAATGGGGCAAAGTGTGTTGTGTCACTATCACTGCTCTCTTTCTTTACTTACAATGGGTAAAGGAATGTTTTCGCCTTAGCGTATAGGGATCAAAGTCGAGGCAGCTCTAATGAGGTTATATACGAGAAATTTTTGATAGCTAATTTTATGATGATCTCTATGTTCAACATGAAGGGGGGTGGGGTGTAATTGGTATGTTAGGTAGTCCATTATATTAGAAGGGAAACTTGAAAAAATAAGCTCAAAAAGTAAAAAATTGATAAAATATGCATTGTATGATGCGTGCCTCGTGCGTGCCTCGTGCGTCGGACGTAGACATAGTTTTCAAACATCTTCATACGAGGCATATATTTCTAATTTTTTACCTTTCGGGCATAGAAACTCAAGTTTCCCTATTAGAAAATGATACTTACATGTGAGTAGTAACTGTGGTAGGGCCATGATCCGATTTTTTTCGATGTACTCTTGTGTTAACACAACTAGTGTTTCTTGTGGATCTTTAAACTACTCTGATATCTTCATTAAAAAAAGAAAAGAAAAAAAAATGGATCCGCCACCGGTAACAAGTAATATATTACATAACCAAAATGCCACTGGCATAATACTTAAGCACCTAAACAATTGACGTTACACAATTTTATGTCATTAATTATGATGTAAAATCTGTTGGACACATGAAGTCTACTATAATCGAATTTATTAAAACGGCTTCTATCGGCACCACGATGGTGATGTCGCCCACATTGGGTGCTGGACAACAGACACCACGTTACATTAAAATAACTTCAAGCACCACGATACATCAAAAAAACACCACAATTTATTCTCTAATAAATTACTTACTTATGTCACCACAATTTGATGGCTTCTTCTTTTGAAGAGGATTTTGCGGAAGATTGAAAAACCTTATCGATAGAACTAGGCCACGATACTTGTACAAGCTTGTTTTCATTTGAGAACAAGAATCCGTTGTCATCGTAACCGCAAAACACAGCAAACGGAACGCCGAAGAGTTGGGTCCGGAAGGCTATGATGGAGTACTTAGCCATATGCTGAAAGATGAAGTTCTCAGGCTAGCCTTTCCATGTTGCTGAGAGAAAGTGAAGACTCTCTCCTATTATTGGCCATCCAGTCCGACCGGACAACACTTTGTTCTTGCCGGAGAAGAAATGGAATAAAAAGGTTAAAACAACAACGAAAATGAATAGGAGAGAAGCATACGTCTCCATTTTCGGTGCGAAAAGAATGCTTACTTTCGAATGAAATAATATACATACGCAATTTTAATATTATTTGATGAATATATTAGTAAATTCGTCCGGAAATTTGAGTGGGGACCATGACCTTTTTGTCCATGCTGGATCGGATCAATGTATATATTGATGGGTCATGCTTAAACATTCACGGTATTTGGTTGTTTCCGCTTCAAGTTATCTTTGCATTAATCATCTGATACCCGCGATCTTGGTGTTGCTCCTACGTAACAGCTTTTCTAAGCACAGTATGAGTTATGATGAGTAACACTCGATTCGCAAAATATGCAATAACAAGGTGATCGAATGTAAAGAATTAAGAATCAAAGCTACCTCAGAAACAATTAAGAACATTAAAGTTGTGAAATTGCATTCTTGGGAGCCGTTTTAATTTTTTATGAAAAAACTAATGAATCTTAGAGATATATTGAGAGGATTCGGATCAAGAAATACCTATATCTCTATATGATTTGTCAAGTGGAGAAGGGAAATTGAGAGGATTTGGATCAAAACAAGTTGAATTCTTGTGATCAGAATCGTAATGTATGTATCAATGCAGTTGAAATTGAAACAACCCAAAACTCTTCATTTATAGGTAGACAAACTGAAGGCGGGGGGACGGGGGAGGGGTGGGGTGGATGTCGGCAGCAGAAAACATGATATCAAGGTAGTTGTATGTTATGTAATCCATATCAGTAAATGATACTTACATGTGAGTAGTGACAGAGGTAGGGCCATGATCCGATTTTTTTTATATTAAAACAACCTACTTTTGTGTTAAAATATAATTAAAATAATTGAAGTAATGATTAGAAAGTTAAGGTGTTTTTTTAAAATTTGTGTAGATAAAGAAATGATTGGTGAGAGAAATTGAAATAAAGTAGTATAATAAATAAAATAATGGTAAAAAAGTAATAAAGTTGATAAAGTAAAATGATGAGAGAGGATTTAATATTTTTTTATTTGTAGTTGAAGAAATGATTTGTAAGACCTAGTGTTTTTTTTTTTTTTTTTGGATTTTCAAATTTACTCTGATATCCTTAAAAAAAACAAAACAAAAAATTTTACTCTGATATCTTCATTAGAGAAAGGAAAAAGAAAATTGGATCCGCCATCGGTAATGTGTAATAATTTACATAACCAAAATGCTACCCGCACAATACTTACATCAATCGTAACAATTGATGTTACACGATTTTATGTCATTATTATGTCATTAATTGTGATGTAAAACCTGTTGGACATGTCATTGATTGAAGTCTACTGTAATCGAATGTGTTAAAGTGTTGTATTATTTACTATATGTAAGAGTGACCCCAATGGGAGCCCTTGGCTCCTCTATAATTCAGTTTAAAGGCTTGGCGCCACAAATGATGTATTTATCCACCTCCTATCCCCAATTGAAACTAAGGTTCTCCCTAAATTTAGGGGGAGGGTTGGGGGTGAATAGTAACCATTTTTAACTACACAATTCACTTTTCTCTCTCCACCTATTTATCATAATCTTCTTCAACTATATTAAACTCAATTTTAACCACTTGGTAATAATCACCTCTAATAAAACGCGATCGACATTTATTGAGGACATTTAATAATCTCCTATTTGGTTGTTTAAACGCATACGATATTTTTTGACAATGATACGACATTAAAATCTCATTTTGCAACTATAAAATATTTTATTCCGATTTTTGTATTAAAAAAAATGGAAAATGTGTTGGTAGTTAAATTAATTAGTTGAGATGTGAGAAAAATAATTTTGAGGAATGGTATAGGGAGTGTTATTGGAGTATGTTGTTTTATAGGGTGTTAAAAAGGTGAATCTGAAACGGAAAATAAGATAAGTTGGGAGTGAAATAAGCACCACCATCGCAAGTCACTCTAACTATTCGATGATAGCGTCGCGTCGATTTGTGTCGCGCGAATCGACGCAACACACTTTTACATGATAATCAATTGAACATATATTATTATCAGTAATGTAAAAGTGTGTTGTGTTATTCGTTGCGATACAATTCTCTTTAATATATATGTTTTCAAAAGAGAGATCACATATTCACATGTCGAGATTCTCTAATAAAAAACCATTGGACTTGTTCAATCCTTGTAAAGTGATGTCATGGTTCTCATTCAATTATTTATTTACTGACCACATAAAACAGACATGGGGACCATGGTTTTTATTTTTCGGTGATTCTGTTGCAGAGACTACTTATTAGAATGGGCTAGTCGGATGACTGCCACATATATATAAGAGGACAAAATATGTTTGTCGCTTTGTATGCATGACAGTCATCTAGAGGTGGCTAAATCAAACCAGGCAAAGCGGTTCGAATTCGAATCCGTGATTCATCAAACCGGCGGTTCAAACCGCCGGTTTCACGATTTACTCACGTTTGTATTTATTAGTAACCGGAACCGCCGGCTCAAACCGGATGACGGAACCGCCGGTTTAACCCGCCCAACAGTTTTTTTTTTTTTTTTTTTTTTCCTGGGCAATAAAAACAATTTAAACAAATAAACCATAAAAACTATATAAAAAAACCTAAAAATTATATACAAACCTAAAAATTATAAACCTAAAAATACTATAAAATTATATACTAAAAAAAAAAACCATATACAAACCTAAAAAATTATATGAAACTATGTAATACAAACACATAAGATTACTATAAAATACTACAATAACAAACTATAAAAAAAACTATAACAAACTATAAAAAAAACTATAAGAAACTATAAAACAACATTTATAATCAAAGTATACTTAAAACCTACTTAAATAACTATAAAAATCATTACAACAAACTATAAAAGACTAAAAACATAAACAATTAACTACATTCGCTTTGATTTTTATATGTTGTGTCATAAACACGATTACACAAAAAATACGTGAAGACAAATGAATTACTGTGCAAGCGTTGAAAAGATAACACAATTTACATATAAAAAACAACATAATTTTTAAAATAACATTATTTACATATAAATAAAATAACACAATATTAATATTATTTTTAAAACCGAATAGAAATCTATTTAAAATAATATATATATTACATTCGCTTTAATAATTATAATTAAAATAATAATAATTTGTTATTGTAGTGAAAATAATAAGTGTTATATAAAAATGAAAAGAAAAAAATGAAATTTTAAAACCGTGGCGGGCAAGTGATTCGAACCGTGATCGAGGCAGGAGCAAACCGGAACCGCCCAAACCGGCAACCGGCGGTTTTGAATAAGAAACCGCCGCGGTTTTAAATCGACGGTTCGATAAACCGGCTGGTTCGTCAAACCGCGGTTTGAAAAAAACCGCCGGTTACACCATTTGGCCACCTCTACATAAAAATAATATTAATAAGTCAAATGCACACCATTTGGCCACCTCTACATTTGGCCACCATTTACACCATTTGGCCACCTCTACACGGTCTGAGTCATCCGACGACCCATTCTTGACAGGATCTCTGCATAAAAGTTTTCCTTATTTTTCACTTTGCTTTTGGTACGGTGTGCATCCACCACTTCCGGATCTACTTGCACTTGTAAAATGAGAGGAGAACATGTAATGGTACGAAGGAAAATAAATATCGTCCTTTTCTTTTTATTATGAAAACAATAACTTCGATGTGCACCAACAATGTTATCGATGTAATAATATCGTTAAGACATGGCTCCTTGCGGTGGCAGATCTAGAGAAGAAAAAATTCAACGGGTGCAAAATGGTATTTTCAAAGGAAATTGATTTTTCAGCAGGTGCATAAACTTTTTTCGTTGTAATATTTGCTATTTTTCTTTGGAACATCGGAGTCTGTGGACGCCGCTATGCGTCCGCCTCTAGCTCCATGGTTCAATGTCCTAAGGAAATCGTGAGTAGCTTAATAAACCGTAGAAAAATTGGATCGAATTGCATTAAAGATTTTCTCACATAAATGCGGTGCAAGTGCGACCAGGGATGGTGCCGCCCACAGCGGGTGCGGCCCCCCCCACAACCCAAACCCCAACCACCAATCTAACCTCATTCATCCCGAAACCCTTCTCAGATCCCACCCATCAGGCATCATCCTCAGCCCGTTCATCCCACAACCCTCAAACCGCAACCACCATCTTCACCATTAACTTGCAAACCATCATCTCCCCCAAAAACTCCCATCCCCAAAAACAAAGGAACAAACCTTGCAACTTTAACAAGTTTCTTGCATGATAGATAACTTGTGCTAAAGGTAATAGGTAAGAATATGGGGGAATTGTTTATATACTACTTTCTCAAAAGGTTTTTGTTTAAATAGAATTTCTACAAAGATCTTTGTTTAAATAGTATTTGCCTTATTAAACCTAATTCTTATACCTATAATGCCCCTCATCACCCCTAATTAAAAAACCCTAATCCTAAATTCAAGAACCCTAACCCTAACCCCTAATTAAAAAACCCTAATCCTAAATTCAAGAACCCTAACCCTAAATTGAAGAACCCTAACCTTAAATTCAAGAACCCTAAATGAAATTGAAGAACCCTAATCCTTAATGTAGACCCTTAATCCCCAAATTAAGAACCCTAACCCCTAATTGAGGAACCCCAACCCCTAATTGAAGCACCCAAACCGCTGTTGACCCTCCAAAAAAACCCCTTCTTCTATGAAAAAATATGACAAGAAAAAGAGAGGAAAAAAAAGAGGACAAGAATTGAAATTGTTGCTGGTTATTGATTGCTAATTGCTGCTGGTTGTTGATTGCTAATTCTTGTTGCTTGTTGACGAAAAAAAAAAGATGAAGATCGCTGCTTGAAGACGGAAAGAAAAAACAGCGACATGAAGATCTTCAAGATCGCTGATTTGGGTGTTTTTGTTTTTGGAAACTGTTGGAATTAATTGTCGTTGAAGAATTGGAATGAATTAAGTGTTATAAAATAAGGGTATCTTTGTCCATTACTAATAAATGCTTTTTTTTATTTCTTTTAAATAACTCCACAATGAGGAGTACTAGATAGACAAGAAACTTTGTAAAATACACTAAATAGACAATTTTCCCTAAGAATAGGGTCAAAAGCCTTAAAAACAGGGGCAGTTCCAAAAATTATAAACGGCTACTTAAAGAATATGGTAGACAGGGATGGATGGTACATGTCTTATTATATGCCCTTCTGAATAGGAGCAGAACACATACTTCATGCCCTTCAGCTCCCTCCTAAGAATGCAGGAAACTGAACACGGAGCGTGGCCACAAGATAAAGACTTTTGTGGGAATGAACAAAGTTGATTCTGTTTCCACAAAGCATATAGTCCAGTATCATCTAGAAATAAATTCCATGACTAGCTAGCTGCACATGAAAGAATACTACATAATTACATGCACACTACCCTCAGCGATGCCAATACATTCCGAATTTTAGTGTTTAGTGTTTTGTTTATCCGACTACCCCCACGAAAGGGCTTGTGGCTTCATAGATTCCAGTATGAAAGGGCTTACTTGCTGTGGAAGTTACAAAGCTTTAATATATTGGCTTTGGCTTAGTCTGATAACTACTTTGTCAGAGTTTTTCTTCACATTTTGTTATCTTCATTCACAACTCTGTTCTTATTTCCATTGCCCTTCTGCTAAAGATATATGTAAGATCCTTTTCCCTTTACTTATTTCATTGTAAGGCTACAAAGTGCAAACAAAATATCATAGTGTAGAAGCAACAATGGCAAAATAAAGCCACAAGGCCTTTTTAAGATGCAAGCAAATCCGATCTATCTAACAGAACAATTTCGTCATCTCTTAAAATGCAAACAACCCGGTGAAAGGCGTAGGGCTTCGCACGATGAAAATTTTCATGTTGATTCTTGGAGAGGATATCGAGTACCGGCTATTAAGGGTGCTCGATATATTCTCTTTATTGTTGATGATTGTACTCGTTGCACGTGGGTTTCTGGATCTAATGCGACATAAATCTTAAAACTAAAGATTACTAGTTATATACGTACATCAATGGGTCAGAATATCGGATTAATGCTCCCATTAAAATTATTCACGGCGATGACAGGGCAAAACACAAATTTGACGACATGTTTTCCCAAAATAGCATAATCCACCAAACCAATTATGTCGAAAGAAAACACAAACATTTGTTAAACATGACACGTGCTCTCCTCATTCAAGCTGATTTCCTGAAGAAATTCTGGGTTGATGCCATACTCACATCCACATATCCCATCAATCATACTTCAGCTCTCATCTTTAATAATGTCTTTGTTTTGGATCTACACATGCCAATAAATTTGACTCAAGATCCTCTAAATGCATTTTTCTAGATTTTACTCAAGATCCTCTAAATGCATTTTTCTGGATTATCCTTACGGACAAAAGAGCAAATGTGCATACAACATAAACACTCCAAAAAAGAATTTGTTTCACTTGATGGCCCATTGTTTAAACACGTATTCCTATACAAAGAAGACCAAAGCATTGCACGTCATGAACCACCATTCTTTAATTTTTCACATTTTGCATCTTTTAGTGATTGTTTACAATCGAGTTACCGTTCTGTTGTCGCAATGAAACGGAGATCGACATGTGCTCAGTTTGGTGTTTGGAGTTTTGGCTTTTTGTGATGTAGATTTCTTCATTTGTCCAGCAACTGAGTCCTTCCTTTTTGGCACCTTCCTCTGGTTCTATATGCTTTCCTTACCGAGGGATGTCATGTTTTATACCGGTAAGCTTCGACCTTCAATAAATGCGCATCAGTAAGCAAACAACCCTCTAATGCTTATATCATCTTGCAACCCCAGTTGAGTCACACTAGCTTTGGAAATAAATTTCGAATATGTCCACAGATGTTCCATCTTTTTTCCATTAAAGGAAGTAGAGGTTGTGATTTCTGATCAGAGAAAAGAAATCCATGATTCAATGGAAATCATTCACGATGTAATTTAGATATCCTTCTTCAACGTTGATTATATTTCAACCAAAACATGAAACTAAAATAACATGATGACGATGCTAGAAATCGTCTAGTAATAATCGGGGTTGTTTAATCTAGGGGTAATTGAATCAATGGTGTAAATCAAGAAGAATATGAATGGGGGATGTTTTTTTTTTTTTTTTGGGGGTGGGTGGGATTTAGACTGAGCCTGAGAGTTCTTCTCTCAAGTTGCCTACATATCCTGTAATTGTTCAGGAATCAAGTTTTTCGTACTTCCTTAGGGTTGTTTATATATGGGACGATTTATATCACTTTCCTTGTTCTACAAGGAATTGTATTATTTTTCCCCTAAGGATAAACACACGCATATCCCTATAATTTAGGAATAATTATGGACATATTTAAATGACAAGATCAATGTCATTATGTCATAGGATTCTTTCCATGTCTATCCGATTTTATTAAGCACGTGTGCCAAATACGAATAAAGAAGGTTATGGCCGATCTACGTCGAACCCCCTAGGCCATCTCTAATGGTACTGCGTTACCCGACCTTCACTCTTACCGAGCCGACCTACGGTGGTAAGTTAAGAAGGGCTAAGCAGACTTCCCATCTGGGGTTCAGGTCCGCTTCTTCAGTTAAACTTGAGGCTCTTGGCCTCTACTACTTATTAATTCCCTGTCTTCAATTAATGGTTAGCTAATATAAAGATGACACGTGACGAGGCTTACTTCGACCCTCATCATAAGCCCTCCAGATCTGACTGAACTACTCGTTATGAGGTCAGATCTGTTACCCGTTGTGAGGTCAGATCTGTTAGAGGTGTTGTTCGGCCACTGTCATCTAGACTCGTAGAATTTTACAAGGACTTACTCGGCCAGTTGGCAGAGTTTTTATTATATGATTGTCATTATTCGTGCCCACGTCTTATGAAGTGAGACGGTTTTTGAGAACGTGTTTGGAGTTTTATACCCCTCGTCGAATCAGTTGTCCGATCAGCAGTTGGCTGATGCCGGCTTTAAGGCCATAAAATATGTAAGTCTCGCTTCTTCAATCATACTTTGGAGGTTTTCCTTATATGTACGGGCGGCTGCATAAACACTTTAACAGCTGCCCCAGTACGCATTGGACAATTCAATTCAACTACTTGCAATCCCTTGATTACTCGCAGGTATTCAAGTGCAAAGTTTTGTTTCTTTGTTTATATGTGCTTAACCCCTGCTCAAACTTATTCCAGTAGCGAGGGAGGCTTTGTAAGAAAACGTGTCTTTAAAACTCTCTTGAATTTTGCATATACTGAATGTGAGGCCATATTTCTACGTTGTTCAATAGGACCGGTGGCCCGAAAACTTCCTTGCTACTTACGGTTGTATGGATGGTATCTAACAGGTCCAGAAAGTCCAGATTGGTACTTAGGATAGTCAAGAAAAGAAAATAAGGTAGCTGAATTCACAGAGGGACTTACAGTTATATAGGAGCTGCCAGTACGTTTTAGGGGCAACAAATGGTGGAACTGGAAGCAGGTCATCTAACATTGTAAGGAACCTTGCGCACAATTTGCTAATTCACAAAGGCTAACCTTAATAAATGAATGATTTCCCAACAATAGCAATTTTGACGGAAATAAAGAGGGAGTAAAGAGCCATCAAGATAGATACCACATTCTTCACATTCTGCCTAAGAGTCCGGTATTCAAAAATATAACTAGCTTCGGTTCCGGCTTAGTCTTAGTCTGATAACTACTTTGCCGGAGTTTTTTTTTCTTTTCACATTCACTACTCTCTTCTTAATTTCATTGCTTCTTAATTTCATTGCACTTCTGCAAACATAGTATCATAGTGTATAAGAAACAATGGGAAAAGAAAGATGTTAGATTGACCACCTTTGATTTTATCAGCCACAAGACCTTTTCAAGATGCAAGCAACAGCTTCAAAGATTCAGAGATCAACTTACATTACAGATCAAAGATTCAGTTCTTACAAAGAGTGAATAGGCTCAAAACCTAGGTAGCACGGACACTCCATTTAGGCCGCGTGTCCCGTGTCGGACACGCACCGGACACGGACACGCGGGGGACACGCCGGACACACCACTGGACACGGTGTCGGACCGAATTGTATTTTTCAAAAAATTCGGACACGCGAGTCGGACACGCGAGTCGAAACTCGGACACGCGAGTCGGAACTCGGACACGCGAGTCGGACTGGGACACGATGTTTAGTTTTGGAGACGGTATTTTTTTTTTTTTCCCCTGACTCTAGATACAATAATTTATTCTGAATAAAAAACCGGAGTTGGAATCCGTCTTTTGTCAGGATGTTGGAGATGATGTTGAACTATTCATCTATTGTAGTAGTATTTCATGTATTTTGTGTATTTTGGGTGAGATCTAACTCATGAAAGCGTTTTGGTTTTGAAAATTTAACTATGATGTTTTGTATTTGAAGCTCAGTGGGATGAAAGCGTCACTACCATGAAGCCCATGATTATATTTTTGGTTATTATGCTTGGGTTAAATTTATCATTCTAGTGCTTATAGTATTTGATAATTACCTTTAGTCCTTATATTTTTAATAATTGCATACCAGTCCTTATACTTTTATTAATTACATTTTAGTCCTTATACTTTTAATATTTACATTTTGACCGACGCACCCGTATCTTATATTTTTTAAAACTTCCGTATCCCGGTGTCCGTATCCGCGTATCCGTGTCCATGTGTCCGTGTCCGTGCAACCTAGCTCAAAACATTGTCCTAAAATAATGCAGAAATTTAGCTAACCATATCGATAATATCAGAGCTATGCAACGTTACAGACCTGATCCATTAGGTGAAACCAAGCTTTCAACATACTCATGAAAAATACGAAGTTCGCGACCACCCAACATAATGTTCCTAAATTCTTTGTGCTTAGAATTGTATACAAGCAAATCTGATCTATCTGACACAACAATTTCGCCATTTCTTAAAAACCTATACAAAGGAAGCCCACTCTTAAAGTCCTCAATTCTCCTCCATTAATCTGTCAGGAGACTATAAACCATAACCTCAGTCTCATTATCACTTGCAAAAGGGTATACACTTCGCACAATAGCGACCTTATAATCATCTTTTGACTCATCATACCCAAAGCCATATGCATACAGATAACCTTTCAGAGTGACATTTGGCTTAGGCAAATGCTTAGACTTTCTCAAAACTGGATTCCATAAAAACACATCATCTGCCTCCATAACTAAACAAACCAAACCATTAACTATACCAGCAATGGAAGGATACTGACAAAATTATATATTTTTTTTAATATGTTAAACTTTAATTCTCCTATAGCCTATTATTCCACCGTTTAAAGAAAATACGTGGTTTTCTATAAAATAAAATAAAAAATACGTGGCTCAAAGAAAGATAGTAAGCATAGGGATTGACAGTGGGACCGAAGGATTTTTTATGATAGAGTAGAAGAAATATTAATTTAATAATAATAATTTCATTGAACTCTGTGTAAATAAGGTGACGGTGGGAGGGGGTAGACCCACCTCCACCTCCACGTTTTCTCCCCTTTGGCTGGCTATAAATGGGCTATAGTGCAACATTTTTACGTATTTCCTATATCAACTCTGTTTTGCAGTGTTTTGCAGGGTGATAAAATGGACCATTGCCAATGCTCTTAGAGCGGCCCTAATGGTGATCGGGAGATAAGGCCATTGATTGGTGTTGTTTGGGTGATGTGGAGAAAGATGAGTGAAAGATAAATATAGAAGGATTGTACGAATAAATTGTGTGTGATGTGATGTTGTAATGGTGATAATATAAAAGGATGATAGAGATTAATTATTTGTGATTAAATATTATAATGATAATAGATATTTTGAATTTTTTGATTAAAATAATATTAAATATTATGAAATGTGTTTTTTTTCTAGGTTGATGAATTTATTTCCTTTTTTTCAACGTTCTGTGATTTTTTGGCACTGTTTTTTAAGAGACCATGGTCTAATTTGTTGTCTAAAACCAAAGAAGATGGTAGATATTCTCCATAAAAAGTTCTCTAGTTTCTCTTTGTTATTTTACATTTTAACAATTTTAGTATTCTATTCTGACAGCAAGAAGGAAGAATCTCTCCACACTTGTGTCACTATGGTTGCTTTTAGGTATCCGTTTTTTTTGTTTTTTATTGAAGGGAGTGGCCGAGTGGTCGTCTTATTTGAGATTCGGCACTGTGTAAGGAATAATACAAAAAATATCTATACTATTGATTATAATGGTTAAACCGTATATATAGCATAAAACTGTACAGCTGTTCGGAAACGAATTGAATCAAAAGAACTATACAAGAAACATAGAAATAAACTAGAATCTTATTGCGCCACGCTAGATGAAGTTTACGTGCTTTCTGTATAGCTTGGGACATAAAGATTGCCTTTGGGGGTCTATGTCGGTCTTCATTGTGAAATCTTAAAACTAAAGAGCTGAAGAAATCTTAAAATGAAAGGTTCTAACTATGGATATTACACAAGTATGTTTCCCGTAATACAGTAACAGCTGACCCAACTAATCTAGAGTTTGGCTCGGGTAGTAGTGCCTACAAGAGTTTGACTCTTCCGAACTCTTCCTCGGAGATAAAGACCTGACCCAGAGCTTTTTATCATGGCGCATCACAAGATCATCTTACTTGTGACTTACCTAGACATTTGAGCTAAGCTACAAGAAAACCACTAACGGCCACTAACTAATTGAGCTAAGCTACAGGGTAAGGATGTTACAAGTACAATTTACTAAACAGAATTATGAAGTAAAGCATCACGAATACGGAGAGTAAAACGATAACAATCAGGCAATTAAAGCAAACACCAACATTAGATTATAGTTTCTAAGCTTTTGCAAATCCAGAAATTATATTGAAACAACTAAATCAATCTCACACAAGCAAAACCTTAGCTTATAGATTCATCAATCTCGATTTTAACAATCTGGACCGTCATCGAAATGATCAAGCTGATTCCGGATGTTCCAAGTTATATAAGACTGAATGCTCAATGCTCTCTCAGTCATTTCGTCGAACACATGAGCATGAAGTTGGTTGAGTCTGTTGACAGTCAAATGGACTGTTGTAACAAACCCAACCGTCAGTTAGGCACCTAGAGGATTTGTATATAAGGTCAATTGCTGTCTAGAAACAAGGAATTGTAACAATTCTCTCAAATCAATGAAAATGAATTTTTCCCGCACTTTTGGTTTTCAAATTTTCTGTTCATCTTCTTCTTCATAGTTGTTCTTATGTTTTTCTGCAAAAAAATTCGATTTCTTTTCTTCTTCAACAGATGAAGCCACATAAATGTAATTTTTTTCCTTATTTTCTTTTAACCTTATCGTTATTGAAAATGTCATTCCGCCTTTTTGCTTTTACACTTTCCATGTACTGTGTTAACCTTATAACCATTATATACATTAAGAAGAGTATATATTATTCTATATTGATTAGAGATTTTGCTTCTAAATGTGAGAGAAGGGATATATAAAAATACAATGTAAATACTTCAAAAAAATATGCCATGTAAAATCTGCACGTCAAAAAAATTTGACCGCTTTTTTACATATGTTTCCTTAATTTAAATTTTTTTTATCGAATTGAAAGGGTCGTCTGAAAAATTGGTCTAAGGCCCTGAATCCCACAAGGCCGGCCTTGCTTAAGATGATGAGATACCTTAAAAAAATAAAAAGAAGAATTTATGGATTAAGATAGTGCAAATCAAGTGATTGAAAATATAACTGCCGATAAAAGGAGTGATCAAGTGAGAAATAATTAATTTTGATGACTAGTACGAAATAAGAACATAGGTTTAGAGCAAAGGCGGACCCACGTACCCCAGGGGAGGGGCACGTGACCCCACTGGATTTTAAATTTTTTTTTTTTTTTTTGTTAGTATTAAAACTATGTAGTGTTGTTGTTAAAAAGTGTCATTTTGTCGATAAAAGTTGATGTTTTAGGATTCGTGATTCTAATTGAATTATTTTTTTGATAAAATATGTAGCTTTAGAAATCTCAGTGAATTTAACCTGGAATTTAAACCTGGACCCGCCACTGGTTTAGAGTGCTTGAAAGCCGGAGAAAAGAGTGCATACGAGAAGGAAAATAGAGAAAAAGAAATAGTTGGGGGAGACTATCACCATGTATTGCTAGGGTTTAGGAGATAAATAATGGCAAGAAAGCAATTTATTTGATTAAAGGTAAAAAAAAAAATGGACAAGTCCCCTGCGTCGCCGGTGAAGCAGAATTCGGGTTTCCGAATTCCGTTGCCCATTTGGATAAGTAAATAGAATCCAAAAACAAATAAAGAGAAAGAGATTTCGGAGATGATTGTTCAGACCAATTTGAGGGGTTGCAGTTTGGATGAAAGATTCAAAGGAGAGAAGAATAGATGACAGGGGACAGAAATGGATTTCGCCAGCAGATGGGTTTGACTTACCATTTGGTGGAGGTCAGGGGCAGACGCAGGATCTCGGGTGAGTGGGCAATAAAATTTTTAAAGGCAAACAAAAAAATTTAAGAGAGACAAACTATATACATAGTTCAAATATTAACGTATTTTTTTCGGATCAAGGGGGACACGATCGTATGTTAAAATAAAAATAAAATTAACAACAAAAAAAATTAAAAAGAGGAGGTGAGGGTTCGTTTAAGGTGAACCCTCATCCACACGTTTTCTCAGATACCATAATAGAGATACAATAATAGATTGTATTGATTATCAATGACCGAATATTACAATTTATAGAGTTGTAAACAATAGAGATCTATTCAAATATAACTCTATTTAAACCAAATAATTTAGGGGGAGTGGTTTAAAAGGATAAAAAAGGGGGAAAATAGGAATCAAGACAGTGGAAAAATAAATTGGATGGTACTGTTCATAACCCAAATCCACTGTTTGCTGCAGTGGAACTGACCTCAAATATAATGTTTCACTATCACAGTGGAATAAGAACATGTATTTTTTACCCGAAAAAAAATTCCACTGTCCTTTTTATATATTTCTATATTCAAATTGTCATTTTTAACAATAAACCCAATAATTTATCATAACAACTTTATCATAACTCAAATTCAAACATAATTATCTAAACAACTCAGCATTGTCATTATCTCTAGCACACGATTCATAAAAAACACCACAATTTATTCTCTAATAAATTACTTATGTCACCACGTACAATTTGATGGCTTCTTCTTTTGAAGAGGATTTTGCGGAAGACTGAAAAACCCTATCGATAGAACTAGGCCACCATACTTGTACAAGCTTGTTTTCATTTGAGAACAAGAATCCGTTGGCATGGTAACCGCAAAACACAGCAAACGGAACGCTGAAGAGGTGGGTCCGGAAGGCTATGGTGGAGTACTTAGCCATATGCTGAAAGATGAAGTTCTCAGGCTGGCCTTTCCATGTTGCTGAGAGAAAGTGAAGACTCTCTCCTATTATTGGCCATCCAGTCCGACCGGACAACACGTTGTTTTTGCCGGGGAAGAAATGGAATAAAAAGGTTAAAACAACAATGAAAATAATAGGAGAGAAGCATACGTCTCCATTTTCGGTGCGAAAAGAATGCAGCTTACTTTCGATGAAATAATACACATACACAATTTTAATATTATTAGATGAATATATTAGTAAATTCGTCCGGAAATTTGAGTGGGGTCCATGACCCTTTTGTCCATGCTGGATCCGCCCCTGGATCAATGTAGATATCGAGAGGATCGATGAGTCATGCTTAAACATTCACGGTATTTGGTTGTTTCCGCTTCAAGTTATCTTAGCACAGTATGTGTAATGATGAGTAACACTCGATTAGCAAAATATGCGACAAGAGTTTTTTTTTTTATGACACGGTGATGGAATGTAAAGAATTGAGAATCAAAGCTACTTCAGAAACAATTAAGAATATTAAAGTTGTGAAACTGCATTCATGGGAGTCGATTTTTTTGAAGAAAAAAAAGAAAGAAACTAATGAATCTTAGAGATATATTGAGAGGATTTGGATCAAGAAATACCTAAATCGCTATGATTTCTCGGGTGGAGAAGGGAAATTGAGAGGATTTGGATCAAAACAAGTTGAATTCTTGTGATCAGAATGGTAAAGTATGTAGCAATGCAGTTGAAATTGAAACAGCCCAAGCAGACCAAACTCTTCATTTATAGGTAGACAAACTCTAATTTTATGCTGATCTCCATGTTCAACATGAAGGGGAAGGGGGAGGGGGAGGGGGAGGGGGAGGGGGGAGGGGGGAGGTCGGCAGCAGATAACATGATATCAAGGTAGTTGTATGTTACGTAGTCCATATCAGAAAAATGATACTTACATGTGAGCAGTTACAGAGGTAGGGCCATGATCCGAATTTTTTTACGATGTACTCTGTGTTTTGTGTTAACGGTGTCACTGGTGGATCTTTAAATTTACTCCCATGTTTTCATTAAAGATAAAAAAAATTGGATCCGCTACGGTAATAAGTAATATATTATATAACCAAAATGCTACCAGCACAATACTTATGTCAACCATAACAATTGATGTTACACAATTTTATGTCATTAATTGTGATGTAAAACCTGTTCGACATATCATTGATCGGTTGAACATGGAGATCAGCATAAAATTAGAGTTTGTCTACTTTTTTTTTTTTTTTTTTTTTTTTTTTTTTGAGTGGTGTTTGTCTACCTATAAATGAAGAGTTTGGTCTGCTTGGTATTGATCAAATGTGTTAAAGTGTTATATAATTTAATACATCCGTCCCAAAATATAAATCATCCTAAAATTTTTATTTTATTCCCATAATATAAGTTATTCACAATGCCAAGAGAGCATTTATGAATATATTTCCTTATCTTACCTCTATTTTATATCAATTCAACAACTTTTATTTACTTTAATTATAATTTGTTGTATTTATGATAGTCAAATAATATATTAGACATTTAATCATACATTAATTATATTTAACTACTTTCTTAATCAATGTGAAATCTCTAGGATGACTTATATTTAAGGAATGATACATACACAATGAAATTACACAACCAATTGCCCCAACGGTGATCTACACCATTGATTATTGTGGGAATTAGATGAATCAAAATAGTTGCCACAAAAATCAATGGTGTAGATCACCGTTGTGGCAATTGGTTGTGTATTTTCGTTGTGGCAGTATCATTCTCCTTATATTTTGGGACGGATGTAGCATGTAACTGTTGTGAATCGGTGACAGTAGAATCACAACGGTTGTGTCATAATAATGATACAACACATTTTTATATTTTTGATTATGATGAGCATACATGATAATCAATTGAGTATGCATTATCAAGAATAAAAAAATATATTATGTTATTCGTTGCGATACAATTGCTTATTCCGTTACTTTCTCACAAGGCCGCCTGGAAGAATGATTTCCCTTATTGCGCCTAAACGAGATTCACGGAAAAATTAAGAATTTAAAGATAAGTTGTTCATCTCTAGTACTGAGGATAGAAGGAAGAGACCAAAGGTCTTGAGCGACCGATCCGGCAGAACAACTCAAAAGATAAAGAAGCATCGTTAATTACTTAATGGTCGTTCCAAATTCAAGTACCATTTATACAAATAAGAATCCTTTCGTTATATGATTTCTAGAGTTGCGTTTCACTTTGATATAAATCTTTTCAAAAGACATCACATATTCACATGTCGAGATTCTCTACTAAAACCATTGGACTTATTCAATCTTTGTAAAGTGATGTCATGGTTCTCATTCAATTATTTATTTACTGACCACGTAAAACAGACAAGGGGACCATGGTTTTTATTTTTCGTAATAATTACGGATTAGTCGGATGAGTATTACATATATATAAGATGACAAAATATGTTTGTCTCTTTATATGTATAATACAATTATCCGACTACCCGCTCTAACGTGATTCCCAAAGATAAAAGTTTTCATTATTTTCTCTTTGCTTTTGGTTCGGTGTGCATCACCACTTCCGGACCTACTTGCACTTGTAAAATGAGAGGAGAAGATATAATCGTACAAAGGAAAATAAATATTGTCCTTTTTTGAAAACGATAACTTCGATGTGCACCAACAATGTTATCGATGTAATATTATCGTTAAGACGTGGCTCTTTGCAGTGGCGGATCTAGAGAAGGAAAAATTCAACAGGTGCACAATGGTTTTTTCAAAGGAAATTGATTTTTCAGCAGGTGCATAAACTTTTTTCGTTGTAATATTTGCTATTTTTCTTTGGAATTCACTGCAGAAAATTCCAAAGTATGTAACACAAGTTTACATGGCACATGTCTTGAAACATGGGTAATGCTTTCTTTCCTGCCATGGCATGGATGGTACGTGCCTTATTATATGCCCTTCTATATTGCAACTTTACAAATCTGATCCATTTGGTGAAACCAAGCTTTCGACATACACATGAAGAGTACGATGTTTGTAACCACCCAACTTAATACTCCTAAATTCTTTGGGCTTACAATGGTATACAAGCAAATCCGATCTATCTGACAAAACAATTTCGTCATTTCTTAAAATGCAAGCAACCCGGTAAAAGGCATAGGGCTTCGCACGATGAAAATTATCATAAGGAATGGAAACGGCTTTAGACCAAGATTCTTCAACTCCATACTTATCCATCACCCACAAATCCATTCTTTTTAGGTCATAATCACAAAGAACGAAACGGGTGCTAAGGAAAGAGTATGGGCATGATACACATCGGCAAAACACTCAAACCCCATCAATACAAAGAAACAAATATTAATCAAACTATTCAAAAGACCCTATAAAAGCCCAAAAAAAAAAAAACAACAGCAATCCTTTTCTACTCAAGTAAATGGCTGATTATGCAATTCCAGGGCCTTCATCTTGAGGAGGTGGAGAAACCACTCTGCAACTTGCTTTCCTAATTTTAATGCTATAAAGTGAACAGCAGCTCAAATGCCTCACCCTGAAAAGGAAGAAGCAAACAACACCAACAGCCTGTTCCAAAGCTTAAAACCACATGACAGAAGAGTTTTGTGCAAACACCTGTTTGCACTCTTCATTAAATGAAGAGTGCATCCCTAGTTTAGCAGCCATACACCAAGCAACTCAACAAAAGGTGAGCATCAGAAATTGCAGACAGAAAATAAATTAACAGTAGCAGCTCCCCCAAGCACTAAAGCAAGTCATGAACCATGAGAAAAGAAAAGGGACAACCTCTTTTCACTCTTCATAAAATGAAGAGTGCATCCAGGTTTGATGGTTATTTTGCTTCACTTGTGGATTCTCAAGGCAGGAAGATTGAGGACATCCCTCAGTACAAGCAATCCAAGGACTCCATTTAAGTGCTGACAGTTCAAAAGTTTTGAATTCTGAGTAGAGCTGGCAAGATTAGCAAGATAATGTGCCACCCCTCCCTGTATATGTGAGTGACCTGCAAATTATGTTGGTGTATAAGCTGTTGCAACTGATAAACCTCCATCATATGCCTCCAGGGAATCTGTGATTCATGAGTACGCATTTTGAAGAGTATCTCAGAGTCGGTTTCAATCAGAATCTGGTAGAAACCTTGCTTCAGACATTCCGTAATACCAGAAAGCATTACTTTTATCTTAGCTGCCATATTAGTACTGTCCCCATAAGCTTCATAATAACATGCAATTAGAACTTTACCAACACAATTTCTGACCACGAAGCCACCACCAGGTGGACCAGGATAGCCCAAAGCTGATTAATCACAGTTTAGTTTGATATAAGAAGATGCAGGAGGGGACCATTGCACCAAAATGATTTTTCTGGGGTTTGCCTTGGTCAAATGGGGGACCAAACCATTTTGAGTCAAAATGTGATCTTCATTATGCTTAAGCTTCAATTTCATTAATCTGGCCGACTGCTGAATATTCAAAACAACTCCTGCCACAGCTTGTTTAGTAGTATATACAGAGCCACCATAAACTATACAATTTCTTTGCTTCCATAACTCCCATAAGATAAGGTAAAAAGTTGCTTTCTTGATCTTCACAAGGGCTCCTTTTTTATCACTCAAAAGCCAGTCCTGCATTAACTCTTTCCATGATTGCTTTCTTGGATTGAAATTAAGCATTTTTTGAAAATGCACCCATGTCTTTTGAGCATTGGAGCAACTCCAAAAAGCATGTTTAAGAGAGTCATTGGCTGGACAAAATGGACACTTAATATGAACCATGAATCCCCATTTTCATCAATTGATCCGGGAATGGAAGCAGTGTATTATATAACCTCCATAGAAAGAAAGAAATTCTGGTTGGTATGTAAGGTTTCCAAATCTCTCCCGGCTCAAACCTAGATAACCTCTTATTCCGGAGCTGATGGGATGCTGCAGCTACTGAAAAGTGCCCTGAGGTAGCTGGTGTCCATATCCACTTTCTAAAAGGTTCCCCAATATACCTGGTATTGTCTTTCATGCATTGTTGAGTAGGAGCTAACATCTTCCATGCCTGCAGCTTGTATAATGGATATTTGCTATTCATGAATTTAGATGCCCACAAGCCTTGATGGTTTCTCAATTTCCACCAAAGCTTGCATGAGAAGCTTTCCTGGATATGTTTTAAGTCCCTAAATCCCAGACCATTCTCCTCCAAAGGATAGCACAATGATTCCCATTTTCTCCATGTTCTGTGTAACTGTGTTTGTGGTCTTGAGAATCATTCCAAATAAAGTGAGACATTATCCTTACAATTTTCCTCCTAACTGCTACAGGAAGTTTCATGGGAGCCATCAAGTTTATTGGCAAGGAAGATAAAACATGCTTAGGGGACTAGTAGCAGAAGCCCTATATGGTGCCCTATCCCTAAAATGAAGATAAAAAATAGAGTTTATCCCAAAATAGCTTTTCATGAAGAAAGTCTCTATCCCTATTTATTTTTAGGGATAATGAGCAGCATCCCTACTTGTGGGGATGCACTATTCATGTCTCTAAACATATTTAATTATTAAAAATTATAGGGATAGAGATATGGATGTTGCTGGAGTGAAATAATAAATATTTAATGTGTATGAATAAGGTTGTGAGGTAGAATGCATATTATTTAATATTATTTGAAATGTTATAGGGATAAGATAGGGATGCTGTTGTGGAAGTTTTTGAATTGAGATGTTGTAAAATAAGGATATGTATTATTTTATATTATTTTAGGAATAAAATTTGGGGCTTCTGATAAGAGTGCCCTTAGACCTTAGTTACTAAGAATTTGTTATCCAAACATAAACAATAAATTCTGTAGTCTAAATTTTCATCCCATGATTAAATACATGTCACAAAATTTCCATAGTCACAACTCTCAATTAGATGGGATTATCCATCTTTAATTTAAAACTAAAAAATATGCAAATTAAGTTGTTATTCATATACAATGATGATAAAACAATGAGATTTTGACATTTTTGGTCCCTCATGTTTTAGCTTTGTTTCAAAAATAACTCTTATGTTTCTGAATGACACTTTTTGTCCCCTAAGTTCAGTATTTTGCTTCAATTTTAGGACAATTACCTAATTAACCATCTAAGCTAACGTCGACTAAACGTTTGATCCAACATATCCTATCTAAACGATTAAACATCGGCATTAAGAAAAATATTAAATACCTTGTAGAGATTTTTTTTGTTGTGCAGCTGTGTCAATTTGAGGGAAAGAAATTGGGGATTTGAAAGAGGAACCGGGGGATGTGGATGTTTAATCGTTTAGATGATATATGAAAGCATACGTGGCTGCCAGGTTGCATCATCAAACATTTAGTCGACGTCAATTTAGACGGCTAATTAGCTAATTGTCCTGAAATTGAAACAAAATACGGGCTAAAAATATCATTCAGAAACATGTGTCCTAAAATTGAAACAAAATACAAACATAACGGACCAATAATGTCATTCAGAAAAATAAGGGTTGTATTTGAAACAAACTAAAACATAAGATACCAAAGTGTCAAAATCTCATAAAACAATGGTACTAAACTCTAAATTTTAATTTACTCTTCATAAATTCAGGAAAAGTGCACTAGTAATTTAAAAGGGACAATCAAAATTTCCACCAGAAGTACTCTTATGCCAATATGACATTCAAAAACAAAATAATGCACACACAAAAAAAAAAGAAAAAAAAAATCCGACTTCCAATCATTTAAATTTATGCTCAAACCGCAAGGATCAAAAGGTGAAAATAAGAGTCAAACCCCTGAGTAAGAGTCAAACTCTGCAGGCACAACAAGGACTGACTCCGGATTAGTCGGACCAGTGGGTTCCGGACACCGGGGGCTTTAAGCAAAAAAAATAAAGTATTTGTTTGGGTCGCATCAAACTTATTGATGCATCATACTGAATTGAATTTCAAAAAAATAATTATTGACTCAAGATTGAACAGAAAATTAATTTCGAAAAAATAATTATTAACCTAAGATTTTACTTTTCGAATATCTGATTTTATATCTCAGGTCAATAATTATTTTTCGAAATTAAATTCCGGTTAAATCTTGAGTCAATATTATTTTTTCAAAATTCGATTCGGTGTGGTGCATCAATAAGTTTGATGGGTCCCAAATAAGTACTTTATTTTTATTTCCCACTGACAGGGTGACCGGATCACCCACGTGTCAAGCAGGCAAAGCGAACCGCGCGTAACAGACGTAGTGCACCCGATCCGGGTACCATCGCGACTGTAAGAAATAGGCCGATCGGGCGGGGCGAGATCCCCGACTGGAGGAAGCAAGTCGATCGTAAGGTGTCCACGACGAAGAAGAAGGTCGATCAAAGCGGGCGGAGTCCCCGACCAAAAAAGCGGATCGTAGACGCACGTGACTCATCATCGGAATAAAGAGCGATTATGATCGAACGTGAGGCGTGGGGGCTTATATAACCGCCCATTAACTCCATTATCACCGGTAACCGCCTGAACTACGGTTGGACTTGATTCCAAATATATACTTTGTTGGAGAAAAAACCCTTTTTGAAGGGTTGAACGGTCAACTTTAGCGCGATTTACGGATAGACTCCGATGTATGTCATCGAGAGTTAATGATATCATTAAATACTCCATACGGAGTAGTTGATGATGGGGTTTTGAATCACTCGATTCGGATATCGGGTGAATGAGAAATTAATGCCTAAAGTTGGTTGAAAATGTGTTGGAGATAAGAGTTGAAGGAGTACCTCAACTCAATATCCCGCATTGGAAAGATGGGAGACTTGAGCTCCATATATAAAGGGCTAGTGCGCACTCTTATAAATGTGCCCAAGAGGGCAAGGCACTTTTGTGCGAGGAGGGAGGACTTAGATTATTCCACACACGCGCGCGCGCCGCCACTGTCCGGCTCGGCTCGGCTCGGTTCGGTTCGGGTGTTACTATTAATTTTTTGGACCAAAGTTCATTTGAATTTAACCAGAAAATTAATTAGTTAATCGTGAGGCGGTTGGAAGGTTCGAAGAATAATGTGAAACAATTCGATTAATTAAGTTAAATCAGTCGAATTAATTAAATTAAATTCGAAATTAATTAATTAAATTAAATTGAAATTAATTAATTATTTTAAGCGGAAATTGCTTTTTTTGAGGGAAAAGTCGAGCGATTAAATCATCCAACCAATCAGAATTCAGAAGACACGTCATCCGACCAATCAGAATTGTGGAAATAGTTGGCCAATTTTAATTAATATTTTCGGCCCTATTTCTTTTCCAAGGGGAAAAGTCTGATGATGTGTTCTGGCCAATCAGATTTAAGCATTGGCTCCTCCTCTCCACTATATAAACAACCCTATGGATGAAAGTTTATTCATCGAATTTTCTCTTGTGTCTTTCCACCACAAAGAGTCACTCATATAGATCTAGATACTGAGTCGAAGAGAAGTCGGAGCACTATGTAAGTTCGCCGGAGCTCGGATTTTTGAAGTGCCTCTATATCCGAGACGTAAAGCCGTTGTATCTTGGGAGACAGTTGCGACTACCGTGGGCACCATACCGGAGCAATTTTTCTTAAGGATAGAGTTTCGTACTCGCTTCGGTTTGTCATTTATTTATGCATTTTATATTGCTTTACATTCAAGTCAGATCTGTATTGTGATAGTTTAACTGTTAGATCTTAATCGTCATTAGATCTAAACCATAGTTGCTTTGATGTGTTAGATCTACATTATAAACCTAATTTTTAATTTCGAGTTTTATTTTGTGCATTTAATTATCCGTAATTTCATCCGTGAATTACGGATCTGTTCCGTAAATCACTCCACACACGATACACTATCCCAACAAGCTTAAGACAAATTGATCGATGTGATTTACGGTACCTCTGCTGTGCCAGTTTTGTTTTTCTTATGTTTCTTTTAGACGGAAGAACTTATTGTGTTATTACAGCTATCTTCCTATGTCGTTCCGGTGATTTGCTTGTCAAATATAATTATATTTTGAAAGATATACGCATTGCTTCTGTGAACTACAAGTTCTTTTCTTTCACACCACGTATATGCTGGTCATCTTTGATGGTGTTTAGATTTAATTATTTAAGTGAGGTTAAAGGAGGTAAAGAAAGGGAAAATTAAATAATTAAATGAGCAAAAATAAAGGACATATATCCCTTGCTTCTGTATAGTTGACAACAACTTAATGCTGCGTTTTCATTGTTGTTTTTCGACTTTAGTGGAAAAATTCGTTCTTGTATTTTAGAAGAGCAGTATGTACCTGTTGCTACTAATTATTTTAGTAGTTGCTAAACTGCTTGAATTATACTCTGATGCGTTATATATCATCATTATTTGACTTTTTCAAAGTAGCGATTTTGGTGTGTAATTGAACCGGTCGGCAGATTTATTGATATTTACTCGCTTATTTGAATATACTGGAAAAAGAAGAAGCTACTCTTGATCTGCTTCTTTGTTGAGAATACTTGGAAAGTAATCCAAGTAGTCGTTGCTGGAAATAAGGAATTGTTAATCAATTGGTTGAATGTTTAGTTAATAGTTGCTTTGTTTTTTAGTACAGAGCCGTTAAAGGAGGTACAGTTTTTTTTTTGTTCCTTATTTTTCTTGGGTTTAACTACCTGAGTTGATATCACTTACCAGATCCAATAGCAGTGTTCCACTTTGTAGGTTTGCTGTTAAGAGAATTTACGAGTCGTTCTCAATTGGTTAATTGGTTGAAACTGTGGGGGTATAGCTTGTGATATAGTTTATGTGCAGCTTACTTGTTATAAGAACAATGTGTACATTCCATATTAATATTGTTTGGTTGAATACTTGTTAGTGCCATATGAACTTTGGAATAGTTTAGGTGTGCACAATTTTTTAAAGGTACAGTAGATGCTAACTTTGGTTACTTATTCATTTCTTATACATGTGAATGAGTTAGACTTAGTACTGTTGTCACATGGAAATTTTATACCTTATGTGCACACTGGGTAAGTCGTTGGCATGCAACTCTTTGCATGGCCGTAAAGTTTTTTTTTTACCAAACCTGCCGTGTTCCTTTTTTTTTTTTTTTGAGGGGTAACCTGCCGTGTTCCTTTAATATAAATAAAAATAAAAATAAAAGTTTTTTTTTTTGGAACTAAAGCCGAGGGCTTTAAAAACAATTTAATATAGATATATTTTAAAATATATTGGTATATTACGGCCTCCTTTCCTCATCGTTCGTGGTTCGTGTCAAGATCGAAGGTTAGAGATCCGGAAGTTTCAAGATCGAAGATTGAGATTTGAAGACTTAGAATTAGTTTTACTACTTTTCCTTAGAAAATAGGTTAGTCGGGGGTACCAACGATCCATCTCGGTGTTTATTTTTCCGTTATTTTTTTCGTGTATGATCGAAAATTGTATGATATAACCGGAAATTGCCATGACATGCATCTTCATGATTCCACTCCAATGCATACACGTAGATATTTAATTTCGAATTAAATTAGGCGTGTATAACTCGATTAATTAGTTAACATACTTGTTTTAATTAATATGTGGTAGTTAATTAAAATTAAGTAACTAATTATGAAAACCAAGGACCTGGGTTTCGTCAATCGTTACGATTTTAGTGACGGATTCTCGGTGAATCCCACTTAGATAAATCGTTGAGCTTTTCGGTGATGGCTTCTCAGTGAACCCACCTTAAACAGAAACGAGATTACGCTTTGGGTGACAATTTAGAAATCGTAGAATCTTAGTACATGGGTTCGGAAATGGTCTAACCATGGTTGGGCGAGTTCAACAGAGCTTCGGCTTAATCGACTCCCCTCCACGTGTGATGTACGTTACAGTAGTTCAACAAGACTTAGCATAACCGATAAGCCTTCGGGCTAAACGTGGCTTCTCTTGCCGGATTGGCCTGAACTGTCACATATGTTCCAATGACTAAGAAGGCGTAGGCTTGCCTGCATAACCGACCCTGTTCGGAGTACTTTGATTTATTGTTTCTTATTGTCAAGGCCGAAACCATAATTAGTAAACTCACCACTTTTTCAAATTATTGAGTGGGAGCGGGGAAGGCGACAGCCAACCCCACGGCCTCTACTATAGATGCAAGCACGTGAGAGAAGGGTGACGCCTCGAGCCGCTTTGATTTCAGCCCCCTACGGATGGTGTTCACCCCTATCGAAATTCAAGGCTTGGTCTCCGAACGGATAGGATTTTGGGTACTCGTTAACACTACAAAAAAACAGCAGTTTTGCGACGGCATTTTTGCGACGGACCGCATTTCCGTCGCAAATTTACGTTTGCGACGGATATTTTAATGTTTGCGACGGGACACTTGGCGGGACCGATTTTTTCACTTGGCGGGCAATTTTGCGACGGATTTTTTTATCATTTTGCGACGGACCATCGAATAAAATTTTATTAAATTATTTTATTATTCTAAATTTAGATAAACTTTGCGACGGACTTTAATTTCCGTCGCAAAACGGAGTTTTTGCGACGAATTTTTATTGTTTTGACGGAATATTTAATAAATTTTTATAACTTATTTCATTATTGTATGCACATGTTTGCGACGGAATTAGGTTTTGTTTATGACGGACATTATTTTCCGTCGCAAAATGGCGGATATCGATCGCATTTCCTTTTCTTCCTCATTTCACTTCTTCATCTCCTCTTCTCTCCCGCCCCCCACCCCCACCTCCCTGCTGAAGCTCTTCCGGCAACGCCACCTCCTCCCACCACCGCCGCACCACCCACAGTATGCTCTTCCCTCCCTCTCTCCCTAGACCCGATTTCCCCCCTCCCCTCCCCGCCGTATATGTATGTGTATATTTTTTTTTATTTTTGCTTTTATATATATATATATATATATGTATGTATGTATATGTATATATATTAATTGTATATATGTATATTTTTTATTTAGTTTTATATATATATATATATATATATATGTATGTATATGTATATATATATTGTATATGTATATGTATGTATATTTTTATGTATGTATGTATATGTATATTTTATGTATGTATGTATATGTATATTTTTATGTATGTATTATATGTATATTTTTATGTATGTATGTATATGTATATGTATATGTATATATATATAGTATATGTATATTTTTATTTCGTTTTTATATTTTTTTATATAGTGTATCATATGTAGTATAGATTTATAGATATATATGTGTAGTAATCATGAGTTAGAAAATGCTTACTTATGTATATTAGTTAGATAAGTTAGGAAAATGGTTAAGTATGTGCAAAGCCGGATGTTGGTTGAATTGGTTGAATTGGTTTGTTGAATGCTTAAGTATGTGCAAAGCCGGATGTTGGTTGAAAATGCTTAGTTTAGAAACCGGATGTTGGTTGAATTGGTTTGTTGAATTTGGATTGAAATGATGATAAGTATGTGCTTACATGATAAGCATAACATACATAAGGTCCTCAAAAGTCTTTGTTCTACCCGTTTGGAAAATGGTACTGGGGGTACTTTGTTATCCGGCAAAGCCTCCGAATTATTTTGACGTCGAACCTTTGACCATGAATCGAAAATTTAGGTTATAGTGTTGTTAGTTTCATAGTAAGTTGAGTAAAACTGAGTTTGCAAAAGTGTTGAGACAACCTTCAAAGACTATTGTTAGTCTCATATTTTGTATGATATGATGTGTAGGATTGAAAATGAAGAGAATAGAACGGAGTTGGATGTACGAGAGGTTGGATGCTAACAAGAAATTTAACCCGGTATTTGTGAATGGAGTGGAGGAATTCATAAAACATGCAAAGCGATTAGATTCGTTTCGGGCAAATAATGGAATGATGAAGTGTCCATGTAGTAAGTGTAAGAACACTAAATTTTCAATCGAACATGACGTGAGATTACATTTAACTAAATATGGGTTTTGCGCAAACTACTATGATTGGGTGTGTCATGGTGAAGAGTTTCCCATTCCGATCAACGTTCAACAAGAACGGAATGTGAACCCTTATCAGGACATGGTTAATGACGCATTACGTGATAGGATTGATCACGTAAGAGAAGAATTTCTTAACCAAGAGGAGAACAATGAGACACCAAACCCCTGAAGTTGCATCGTTTTTGAAATCTTTGAAAAGCGCAGAGGAACTTTGTATGTGATGGAAGTAGTGTCTCCGTCATCGCAAGCGGCTTCTAGGTTGCTCACTTTGAAATGTGATCACAACCTCTCTCACAAATGCATTGACGGGTTACGGTTTGATAGGAGATATTCTTCCGAAGAATAACTTAATGACCTCGAACTTCTATCAAACCAAAAAGTTGTTAAAGGCATTAGAGCTACCCCATGAGAAAATACACGTGTGTCCCGCGGGGTGTATGTTATTTTGGGAGGAGGACGAAACTGGACAAGTGTCGGAAGTGTGACCTTGATCGATATAAACCAAAACGAACGCAAGAGGTCAACGTGTGCCTAACAAAGTGATGACTTATTTCCGATTGGACCTAGATCGCAAGGTTGTACGCCACGAAACATATAGGCAAGGGAAACGAGGTGGCACGCGGAAAACCCCCAGGACAAAGCGGTATAATGGCCCACCCAAGTGACGCTGAAGCTTGGAAGCATTTTGACCAAATGCACCCCGAGTTTGCTAAGGAGCCTAGAAATGTGCGGTTAGGACTTTGCACGACGGTTTTGCACCTTTTGGTAATTTTGGGAAGAACTACTCTTGTGGCGACCATGGTTACACCATACAATCTTCCGCCCCTGGTTGTGCATGAAAAGAGCAGTTTATATTCTTATCGTTGCTTGTACCGGGGCGAAAAATCCGAAGAAACCTCGATGTTTATTTGCAACCATTGATTAAGGAGTTGAAGGTTTGTGGGAAGCAGGGTTGTTTACTTACGATGTATCCACAAAGCAGAATTTTCATATGGTTTGCACTAATGTGGACTATCAATGATTTTCCTGCGTATGGCATGTTATCGGGTGGACTACGGTGGTGTGAAAGCTTGTCCCTATTGTGGTGATGGAAACAAGTCGTTACGGCTCAAACATAGTGGTAAATGCACTTGGTTTGATTGTCATCGGCGATTTCTCCGAAGACCATATTTTTCGTGAGCGATAAAGGTTTTTTGAAGTCCAAACGGTATGAACACGCCGACTCCACCCGTAGATTGAGTGGTGAGGAGGTATGGGAATTTGTACAACACCTACCAAGCATCATTGATGGCTCAGATTCAGACTTGAAACGGCTTAAAAACTCCAAGAATGGTTGGTGGAAAAGAAGCATTTTTGGGATCTTCCGTATTGGAAAACATTCTTTCGCTTCGACATTGCCTGGATGTGATGCATATTGAGAAAAACTTCTTTGAAAACTGATTGACACGGTTATGGGCGTTAAAGGCAAGCGCTTGTGGTCCAAAATCGCTAAAGATTTGAAAGAGCTTTGCGTAAAGCGCCCGATTGTACACTTGTTCTTGACAAGCGTAAAAGAAAAGTGTTGTGTGAATGGGTCACCAAGTTGAAATTCCACGAGCGGTTATGCTTCGGACCTGAGTAGGTGCGTAGATCATGATGAATACATTCTACGTGGTTTGAAAAGCCATGATTGTCACGTTTTATGGAACGTTTGTTGTCGGTTGCCCTTCGAGAATTGATTCGAAAAATGAATGGAATGCATTGACCGAGATAAGTCAATTCTTTCGAGACTTGTGTCTTTGCTACCCTAAAAATAGAAGACGTGATTCGTTTAGAGAATAACATTCTTTGAGATTATTTGCAAGTTAGAGAAGATTTTGCCTCAGCGCTTTTTTAACTCGATGGAGCATTTACCGTACACTTGCCGTATGAGGTCGAGTTGGTGGTCCCGTGCAATATCGATGGATGTATCCATTCGAAAGGTTTTGAATCACTTAAAACAAAAGATTGGTAACAAAGCTTTCGTAGAGGATCAATATGCAATGCGTATTTGTTGGAAGAGATTTCAAACTTACGTTTCTATGTATTACGATGATCATATTGAAACAAAAGCAAAGAATCTTCTTGTTGGTGAGACTTCGGCATCGGCAATCGTCGCATTTACCGAGTTATTCCGTGATCATAATGGTACAACAATTGGGAAGTGCAAGACGAGGTTCTTGGATAATAAAGAATATGACTTTGTGCACAAGTACGTATTGGCTAATCTGCGAAATCATGAAACCGTATGAACTGTAAGTACCTCATTACTACATATATACAATGCTTACGCTTTTTTACGAACAAATATACATTAAGCGACAAAATGATTCATTCTTAGATTGTTCGAGCAATTTATTCGTGTTCAACAAACCTCAATTGACCTCGAAGAGATATTTGGAATAAACATGAACATGAATTTACCAAATGGTTTGGACAACAAGCATCATTGTTGAATGATGATTTGCTAAAAGCTTTGGCAAGTGGTCCTTCTCGTCAAGTCAAAACTTGGAAACGTTATTCGATTAATGGCTACAACTTTCGGACATTCAACCGGGCAAATCGATATTGGTAAATCTTGACCAACAACGGAGTTTGTGTCGGGATTCCACGGAAGGTGCCGACTATTATGGCACTTTAAATGAAATCATTGAGTTGGTGTATTATGGACATTCGATTATCTACAAAGCCGTATTGTTCAAATGTGATTGGTTTGATAATTCTGAACGGGGCATGAATGTGCATAAAGATTATAAGATAGTTGAAGTTCATCGTGGTAGGAAATATGGCGCTTATGATCCATTTGTTCTGGCTTATCAAGTCGAGCAAGTCTACTATGCTCCATATCCAAGTTTGAAAAAAGACAAAGATCAATGGTCGGTTGTTTTCAAAACAAAGGCAAGATCGACTATCGATGCTCCCGTCGAGGAAACCGTTTTCCAAGAACAAGTGATCAATGATGTTTCCCGATTATCTGATCCTCTTAACATTGTCCACCAAGATCTTGATGTCGATGTTGACTCCGATGTTGGGGATAATGACTTGGATGATGATGAGATGGAGGATTTCATTCAACAAGAAGATGGAGAGGAAGAAGAATCGGTTGATGATCTAGATACTGATGAAGAGGAGGAAGAACTCTTCCATTCTAGTAGTGATAGTGAATAATAATGTATTAAATATTTTATTTTGTCATGATAGTGAATAATAATGTATTAAACATTGTAATTTATTATTAATTAGTATAAACGCCTTTTTATTATAATTGCATTTATATTAGTATAAACGTCATTTTCTGTGTCAAATAGATGTCAGGTAGAGGTAGAGGTAGAGGTAGACGCGGTAGGGGTAGTTCCCCCTCCCCCGGAGCGTCTTCCTCCTCACAGACAGCAGGTTTGGATGATGAGATACACCAGATGAACGAGGAGGATTTTGGTGTCATTGTCAATGGTGACCTTGGATTGCCAGTTTTGGATCCCGAGGGGAGATGGTAAGTTAATACATATCTTGCTTTAATTTGTTTGTATTTTTATTTATATTTTGATTAACCAAATATATTAACAACTTATTGTTTTCAATATGACAGGTTTACCGACAACTATGTCAAGAAAATGGCCAAGAACGCCATAATCAATGGCTTCAACACTTTTGCCACCACGTGGCATAATGCGACCAGAGAAGCAGCAGGATAGGTGGTGGAACGCATTTTTAGGTACGTCGTTCATATAAATATAACTATATATAAATATAACTATAATTATAACTATACATATAACATATATATATATAACTATGTTGCAGGGTCATTTCAGCTTCGAGTTACGCCACGAGCGCCTGGTTAGGGAAGCTTTTGAGCGGTATGCTATCAACAGGGTCCCTGATTATATGTATCGGGCTCAAACAAACCCCCGTGCTCGGCTTTGGATGACCCCGGATATTCTCCGTCAGTTCGAGGAGTGGATTGGGAGTCCCGTAAGCAATTATTCAATATTTAATTAACAATACTTGTTATATATATATATATATATGTATGTACTAACTTGTTTATCTTATGTCGGAATAGGCGTTTCAGAAACATCAAAAAAGAAGCTAAACCGAGCTTCGGATCCGTGAGGAAGGAAGATCCCCGGGACACATGCTATGGGCAGACGCGCGTTATCGATTTCGCTCGGGCCATGGAGGACAATAGAGAGGCGCCCTATCGATCGGTGATCCGGTGAGTAGTTCGAAGAAGAAGAAGTCGGGCAACTTCGCCTCGAGGAAGTTTGAGAAAATCATGAGTACGTTATGTATTCTAAATATTATATATACATTATATATATATCATGTAATTATTGTTACTAACAAATTTATATCATACTTTGCAGGACGTCTTCACCTCGAAGAAGGCGAAAGCCCAGGAGACGCAGCCTGACACCCCTGTCGACGAGTCGCGTCTTTATTACGGCTTAGACGTGGTGGTTACGACAAGAAGGGAGAGTTTTGGCATGGGGTCATTGCCTCCATGTACTACGACAGCTCTTCTTTGCTCGACACTCATCGGCCGAGACATACTCTCCGGGCATAATCACCCGTCTCACCTGGGAGATGGCGAGAGAGAGACAGACTCATGCATGCGAAACCCCAGGCGAGGTTGGAGGAGCTAGAGAGAGACAGAAAGCGTCAGGATGACAGACTAGCGCAGATGGAGGCGTGGATTACCCAGCGGTTAGGCAGCATCCCTCCGGAGGGATGCAACCCGGGTACGAGGCAGCACAGAGATGACCATTCTGATCATGGACCTGGAGGAGGTGACGTGGGTTTAGGTAGTACACCGGGTCTGACTGGGTGACATTGTTTTGATACATTTTTATTTATTTTGGCTTATCGTATCCCCTTTGACATATCGTTTTATTCATTTTTTGACATTTCCCCTTTGACGTATTTTTTGACATATCCCCTTTGATATCGTATTCCCGTTTATATTGTTGTTGTTGATAGCCGGTAGCAATTGTAATGCTACCGGGGAAAATTAAGGCCGTTTTTTTGCGGTGGTTTGGCCGGGCTTTGCAAAAGCGACCATAATTTTCTGTTTATTTTATTTTTTGCGACGGAATATATCCGTCGCAATATGGTATTTGCGACGGAAAAGGCTCATTTTGCGACGGATATGAAAAGATCTAAAAATAAATAAATTATTTAATAAAAATAAGTTGCGACGGATTATACATTTTTTGCGACGGATTATACATTTTTGCGACACAATTTTACATGTTTGCGACGGAATATTTCCGTCGCTATTTGTTATTTGCGACGGACTATACATTTTTTGCGACGGAAATTATAATTAAAAAATAAAATAAAATACGGTAATTATCCGTCGAAAAATCCGTCGCAAACAATTTGCGACGGTTTATCCGTCGCAAAAGCGGGGTTTTCGCGACTAAAAAATGCTAAAAAGAAAAATCGTCGCAAATCCGTCGCAAACTATGGTTTGCGACGGAATAACTTTCTTGTTTGCGACGGTAATCTTCCGTCGCAAAACTGCTGTTTTTTTGTAGTGTAAGTCACTGACCGACCCTACGGCGGCATACTCGGGGCGTACTTTGAGATCTGATATAGTAGGTCTCACTCTTTATGGATATTTTCGAAATATCTAGGCTAGAAAAGGAAGGTAATCAATAATTAAGGTCCGGGATGTCTGATTCCCGTGAGATGTTTGATTCTCGAAGCTTAATCATTGAGAGAGATTGTCTCGCTTTTAACCGTCACCTCTTTGACCTACCTACGGCGGCATCGAGGTGTGAGGTTAAATCCTTGGAATGGTAGGATAGACTTTTTTATTAGTTTATTATTCCTAAAATAAAAATCTAGTAGTGAAAATTTATTTTTAACTTTCTGTCATGTTTATTTTACAACTTTAATCTCTAGGCTACTAAACTGTTAGTAATAGGACTTCATTAAAAATGTGGAAAGTAACAAGTGCGTTGTAAATTATCAAACAATGCATTTATTTTTTCGGAAGAGATTTATTCTCTTGAGCCTTTAAATTTTAAGTGACATAGTATAGGTATGTCATTCCTGTCATTCGTGTTGAACGAGAGACGACCATATTTAGTTTACAAAAGATGATTTAGGACTATATATAAAATTCATTTTGTGAATTTTAAAAGTGTAATTACACATCAATTTTCTAATTGGAAAATTGGAAAATCATATAAATAAGGAGTTGCTAGTTAGACGGTATTTGGAACCGATAAACTAGTGGGAGCCTTAGTCTTATGATTTGTTGTTTTTCTGAATCATTAGAAATGTGTAATAGATCGCACATGAGTTTCTCCATTCATTGGAAAAACAAGAATAAAACATTGCTAGTTAGGCAAAGATTTGGAACCGATAAACTAGTGGGATCTTAGTTCGGAGATTTTATAATCTTTGAAACATCATGAACACAAACATTGCTAGTTTAGACAAGATTTGGGCTCGATAAACTAGTGGGAGCTTAGTTCTAGGTGATGTTCTAATCTTTGAAAAATCATAAATACAAAGTGGTGCTAGTTAGGCGGTATTTGGAACCGATAAACTAGTGGGAGCTTTGGTCTTATGATTTGTATTAGAAAAATCGATAGTCCAAGCAAGTAACATCAACATCCCACGGTTCAAGAGTAGTGTCTACTCGAACGAATCGCTAGTTCAAGACTCTGTTTCCATTTAAGGAAAGTCGAGAATGGGAAAGAATGTTTATACGTGTTAGTCATCTAAACTAAGTAGTTTTAAGGCTAAACCGGAAAATTAATAAATTGGAAATTAAGGGATAAGGAAAGTGATTTGGATCACCGACCAATGCATCCTTAGCAATTTTTTCAAAGCTAAAGTTCTTTGGAAGAACTAGGCGACTTTGCATTAAACGATAAATAAAATAAACAACGGGCGCTTATTTCGAGATAGACTAGTGGGAGTGATATAAGGAAATGAATCTCGGATTCAATTCTTGAGTATCACAGAAAATTCATTTTCTATTTTCGGATTCGTTGGAACGAACGTATTCATTTTCAATAGGATAATCTGTTTGCCTTATTGACGATGAATATAACATTCGTAGCACGAATCCAAGACTCGGACTTTTGTTTGATAAAGTCAGAACCACTAAGAAATGCTGAATAAGTATATGTAACACATCTTAAACAATATAAACGCAAATGGTTTCCGTATTTAGATAAACACTTCTTTATATACTATTAATTGGTGCATATTCCCTAACGACAAGATCTCAAGGCGGCTTAGGGTGATTCCTATCTCGAGTCCACAGAACACATCTCAAAGGAACAATGACTAAGTTTCCTTTCAATCGGGAAAGGGTAATAGATTTAAAGAAGTTACATAGCCTGTTCATATCGACCTTCGGGTCATATGAAAGATACAAGCTAGTGTAGGAGCTTCGAGTAGTGACATACTTGTCGATAACTACTCGAAACTCCGGTAAGTTTATCCAAAATATTTGGAGGAAATCTCTGATTTCACTAGAGATAGAGTATTCCATACTTAGAAATAGGTTATTGCGTAGTCTTCGGGACTGATGCTCGGCCTGCCTCCCAGTGAAATGTTTTCACTAAGGGATACAACATAAATTTGCCTTATATAGTTATTGATGTGCTACGATATGCTGCTGAACTCATTTAAGATATTGGTTGCAAAATAACGGTTGTAATGAAAAACCGAGAAGTCTACCTAAAAGATGCCTATGCATTTATGGATGAGGAGTGAATTCAGTTCACCCCACTTCCGTAAATAAAGGCATTTAGCACCGAGTGCTTAAAAGGTAGGACTGGAAATTTTGCGTACACGTTCAGGTCGCGAAATATCTTAATGCATTGAGTAATGGTTGGTTATAAAACTCGTAAAATCAGATAATGACGATTATACTGTCGAACTCGGTCTGATAGAGTCTATAAATAACAACCTTGGATCTTGAAGTATTTGTACTCAAGATGTTACTAACTGATTTGTTCAGTCCACATCCAACACCGGCAGTTGGTGATAACACTTATAAAAACTACTAAACTAGATCAGTATATCAATCCACCCCGAACGCAGTGGGAGTATGGTTTGTCCATTACCCATTGCAGGACCTTACGGTCTATAGGGTAGATTGATGACCTATAGTCCTTTGTGGGATGTGTAGGATATTTAAAAGCCATAACCCTATGAATGGAGTTTGATACTCCAGTTCTGTTGAAACTCTTGTAGAACCACCTGAGTATCCAAGGCCCAGTGGGAGTAATTGGAACTACACGGAGAAGAGTCGAATGAATAGGAAAGTTTAATTTTCACCGTAAAGCTGAGTAATTTAGGGGTGATTCCCTAAAAGGTAGAGAGTTAACCAGACCGTGATCTCTTTTACCACCCAGTCTTGCTTGATTTCGTCAGAAAGTGGGAAATAGGGGTGATTCCCTAAGACTTCCTTGCCGAGCATTGAATCTGGATTCAATCGAATGTAAGGTTTTAGCTAAGAACAAATAACGGATTCGTTAGAAAGCAGGAAATAGAGGTGATTCCCTAAGACCTTTTTGCGAGACTAACGGTATCTTAAATTTATTCAGATAGAACCTTTGGCAGGATGCCCGCCATAGCTTATATCCTTTGGGGATAAAAGCAAACCTCTAGGTCATTTCAAAGTCATATATTTTAATATGTGGACTTGACCAGAATATTGATAAGTCTTTCGTAGATCGGGCTTCGATATTAGTAAAGTAGTATGTAGATTAATGTTTGTGAATGGTAACATCAAAGCAGTTGGAAACAACATGGGTGTGTTATCTAAAGTCAGAGTCTGACATGCCATCGGGATTCATTCTAAAGGATTTGATTCGCTCAAATTCGCGAGAATCGATCATTGGTAATCTCATCCATTCACCTGGTTAAGATCTTCTTGCATTTATGCAACATTCAACGATGTAGTCTACTCTACCTCTCAGGAATGATTATCTAAACTTGCGGATGAATACTAAATGGGATGTTTAGTGACTCCTCAAGTCTCTTCGGGAGAATGAGGAATAATATGCTAGTATATTGAAGAATATAAGTGATAACACTGATTCTGGCTTTAGGTCGGATTAAGGATGATCGTTAAGTCGATTTTGTCCTCAGTGTTGACTCAAAGGCATATTGAAAGTGTACCACCGGATTAGATGGAAAGGCAACGTTTTGATCCCAAAGATTGACTCAAGCCGAAAACCTACCTGATCAGTGTACCGAGTCACATGGTATTCGGATTCTAAGTACGCGCCGGGTCAATGACCTACCCTGCGGCGGCACACTCCGGTCGTGAATTACTAAGATGCGCTTGGAGGGTACAGATTTGAGGGATACGTCTCACTTGTTTTGAGCAAGTGGGAGAATGTTGTAGATATAAATATAAAGGGTGTGCTCTAAAACAATTAATCCACTTGCCTTTTCGTGCAAGTGGGAGATTGTTAGGTGTAGTGCCGAAAGACAATTATCTAATTGTTTTAGGGACGAAATTAATAATTCATCTTATTATATGCATGTATGCTTATAATTAAGACACTCTTGAAAACCCTAAGTACCTCGTTTATGTAATCACATAACTCAGTGTATGGCTATACACAAGAGGATTGAGTTAGTGATATGTACTTAAAATTAACTTAGTCCGTAGAGTTGATTAATCTGAGTACGGGTCTCATGATTAATATGCTAATAATGCGCCCAGAACACTTTACGGTGTGACAGTCTTATCCGGACTGTCGGTAATAGGGTACCTAATGGGGCATTTATATATGATGATAATCATATAGGGTTTTAGGAAATCACTAGTTTAACGCAGCGGAATTTAAAATTTGATTTCCTTTTCTAGATCGTTCTTCGTTTAATGCAATAAACACGTTAAGTAGTTTGACGGTTATACCTCAGATGATCTATAAGATCGTCGCTTTGACCGTCAACGGAGAGTAGTTCAGTGCGCAAGCCGTCCACGCGTCCGGCCTATATCGCTAATCCACACGAACCCCTTGTCGGAATCCTCCTTGGATTGCTATCGGAAAACTCCGGTTGCTAGACCGGCCTTTTTCCTCCCTCACAAACTCACTATGGATTGCTCTCTATTTTACACAAGAACTATGAGCTCTTGCAATTGTGATTTACAAAAGAGCTTGACACCCACCTCTTATTTATAGTTAAAAGTGGCGCCTCATATGTGTGTAGGAGAAGAAAACCTTTTCCAATAAAATAAGGAAAATCAACTAGATTGATTTATCTCTTTAATTATAATTTATTTTGCCAATATCTTATATTGAATATAATTTTCTTATTACCATAAATCTATTTTTCCAAAATCAATTAATATCTTATATTAATATTATGGTAATCTCATTAATTAAAGTGCACAATCCAAATGTATCTTATACACTCAATTGTGGCGCCCCATATGCCAATTAATTGGCTTCCAGAATATTCTTTAATTAATATAATTTGTATATAATTAATATCTTGTATTTTATTTATTCATAATAAATAAATACCACCATATTAATTTACCACTATAACCTTTATAGTCTAGAGATAAACTTTCCTTATTTGGTTATCAACCATAACCGCATTTTAGTCCGACTCGATGTTCATATGTGTGTGACCCGATAGGCTTCCGAATATGTTGACCGTAGACACAAAATGCAATTTACTAAAATGCCCTTCATACCTAACGATCACGGGATAGCGTCTAGCAACACACCGTGACCCCCAATCATCGGAAGAGTCAAAAGCAATGACTAATACCTTTCATGTGAAGCAGTTACCGTGTAACTTACAATCCTATCGCTGAATTAATATCCATACGATCGTATCTCGAGTGTCAATACAATGACGATCGTATCTTATAATTTGGATATCATGCTCTCTCGGAATAACACATTTACTCCCACTTTGCAAAGATTCTCGAGAGCTAGACATTCCTTATAAGAAGGCCATTTTGGATATTCAATCCCAATCATAGGATACGCGATTCCCGGACGACCAATCATGTATACTCTGCATGCTTCAGTATCATACCCAATCACTACCGCATGATCGCCCCGTGGTTAGGAGAAATCTCAATAGTGTCAAAGCATGACAATCCACACCGTGATTCCATGAAGACTCCGGTCAAAAGGATAATTACACAACCGCCACATAGTGTGACACTTAATGTAAGTGGGTCGATCCTAACATACGCATTCTCTAATACACGCCCACGCACGGTCAAAGTGTCCCTACACTTCGATAGACGAGATCTATCCTATCTTCTAAAAGATAGAAGACATCCAATACGTGCTAGTCTGATTATGTTGGAATAGTGTCCTAAACCCAATCGGGTTGGACCGGATCCGACCGGTCGGATCATTTCTACTATTTCTTTATGTTTGTACATATATTAAATGGCTTTTACATTTGTCATATATATGTTCTTTTAAAGAACCAATTATGAATTGTTATATGATAACGTCCTTAGTATTAAAGCGTGATAGAGAAACCATGATAGGTGATTATGGTTGATGAGATCTCTAATCACTTTAATAAGTTTGATACTTAAATGTCTCTAGGTGATGTACTATTAAGCAGGGCATTGATAGTATAAGCAGGACTAGCACGTATTAGATGTCTTCGCCTTTAAAGGCGGGGATAGATCTCAAATCTATCGAAGTGTAGAGACACTTGGGACTGCACGTGGGCGTGTATTAGAGAATGCGACGTTAGATCGAACCCACTTACACGATAAGTGTCACACTATGTGGCGGTTGTGTAATTATCCCAGGACCGAGTCTTCATGGCATCACGGTGTGGATTGTCATGCTTTGACACTATTGAGGTTTCCCCAGCCATGGGGCGATCATGCGGTAGTGATTGGGTGTGATCTTGAAGCACGCGGAGTATACATGATTGGTCGTCCGGAATCGCTGCACTTATCGGTAGGGTAAATATCCGAAGGGGCCTTCTTATAAGGAATGTCTTGTTCTCGTGAATCTTTGCAAAGTGGGAGTAAACGTGTTGCCGAGAGAACTTGATATCCGGTTTATAAGATACGGTTGTTAATGTTTGACACACTCGACATCGACCGTTGGGATATTATTACACGGCGATAGGATTGTAAGTTACACGGTAATCTATTTCACATGAAAGGTAGTAGTCATTGCATTTGACTCTTCCGATGATCGGGGTCACGTGTGTTGCTAGACGCTATCCCGTGATCGTTAGGCATGAAGGCATTTTCGTAATTTGTACTTTGTGTTCACGGCCAACATATTCGAAGCCTATCGGTCACACACATATGAACATCAAAACGGATTAAAATGTGGTTATAGACGATAACCGAATAAGGAAAGTTGATCTCTATACTATAAAGGTTATAGTGGTAAATTAATATGGTGGTATTTATTTATTATGAATAAATTAAATACAAGATATTAATTATGTTGATTAATTAAATATGTATATTGATACATATATTTTGAAATTAATGATATATGATATATATTGATTTTGCAAATTAATTAATCATAACATTATATTAATTAAAGAATTTTCCATAAATCATTTTTATGGAAAGTTGGTGGCGCCAATTTGGTGTTTAATGTTACACTTGGATTGTGCAATTTAATTAATAAACTTACCATAATATTAATATGTGATATTAATTGATTTTGAGAAAAATAGATTTATGGTAATAATATAATTTGTAATCAATATAAGATATTGGAAAATCAAATTATGAAAAGAGAGATCAATCACATTAATTGCTTTTCTTTATTTTATTGGAAAAAAGGTTTTCCTTCCTCCAAACTATAGGTGGCGCCCCAAACTAGTATAAATAAGAGGGCTTGCCAAGCTCTTTAACACATCATTCTTCCAAGAGCAATTGTTCTTGTGAAAATTGCAAGAACTCATAGTTCTTGTGTAAGAAAAGAGGGCTTCCTATAGTGAGTTTGTGAGGAGGAAAAGGTCCGGTCTAGCAACCGGGTTTTTCCGATAGCAATCCATGGTGGGATTCCGCGGGTCTGTTCGTGTGGACTAGCGGTAGAGGCCGAACACTTGGGCGGCTCCATCTTTGAACTACTCTCCAGACGGTCAAAGCGTCGATCTTTTAGATCAACCAAGGTAACCGCCGTCTTTAGTTTATTCGTTTATTTCTTAAACGAAGTCGATCTTGGGTCGATAGGAAATAAATTTTTGAATTCAGCTGCGTTCAGCGTAGATTTCTAACGATGGTATCAGAGAGAGCTTCGAGCTTAAGCAATAAGCGTGTTTATTTGCGTAGTTAATTTTATCGTTTAAATCACGTAATTAAAAGATGATATATTTTGATTCGTAAAATGATACACGAAAAGAAATTATTTTGTTTTGTGTATTTTATGTTTCAATGTAGTTCATAGTTGTGATTTGTCGATAGATGCAAGATTCAAATCACGATACGTTAAGTCGAGGTTGAGTGATGGATTCTCGGTGAACCCACTCTTCGTTAATTCGATGTGCTCGACTTTTTCGTCCCGTGATATTTATTGTGCATAGATATCTCGTTGTTTAGTCGTGTCATGGTTTAGAAACCAACGACATCCGCGCGATTACGAATCAAAAGGAAAGAAACAAAGAGAGATTTAATTTTAATTTAATTTTAGAATAGTTCTAATTAATTAAAATTAAAATTAAAATCATTTAAAATTAATCGTTAATTTTATTTCGATTAAAATCGTTTAATTAATTAAATGTTAATTAGTTAATTGATTGGATAAAATTATTTAATAGATTAAATGTTAATTGATTAATTAAGACGCAAGTAGTTAAATTTTAATTTTATCTTTTTCATAAGATTTTATTGTATGGATTAGATATAGTAGATATAATATGATTATATGGACCCCGATTGATCATGGACTCGACCGATAGGATAGATGTGAATGATTTAATTTTTCTCGTTGGTTTAAAAATTGTCCCAGCCGTTATGAAGAACGTGACCTAGTTTATTTTCTGCATTTATCCCATTCCCGTTGACTCCCCCCGTGTGCGGCGGGTGTATTTATTTTATTAGATAGAATTAAATGTAACAAGAATGGAGCAGAAGATGGAGACCAAAGAAAGACGAAAAATAAAGATCACATTGGAGAATGGAGCATTAAAGATCCTATTGGTGGTTGCAGCTACCCTTAGATTGTGACCCGCGGTTTCGTCAGTTTGTATTCGAAACCGCACCTAGGAAAAGTCCATGATCATACCGGTTACTTTACGCATTTATTATTTTTTTGCTTGTATTTATTTTATATGATACGATAGATGCATGACTAGGCACGATCTAGATAAATGTGTAGGATGTATGTTTATAGAGATAGACATATTTATGATGAGACCATAATTAAATTAATTAAGTGAATTAATTTACATAAATACTTCCACCTCAAAAGAATCAAGATGAAATTGCCTCCCCATATTATAATGACGGTGAAGAGCCTTGTTCGGATCCAACTCATCACCAAAGCAGGGGTTGACCTACCTCGGTATATCGTCATTATCGAGATATGATCGTATGAGATCTCACGAATATTGGGGTTATGACTTGACTAAGAATTCTCTCGCCACCAGCCCAAAGCGGGTCGTCTGGATTTTAGAGGCAAGGGTTTGACTACTTTATGAGATGAAAATTGTCAAAGAGTTGACTAGTCAAACAACAAGAGTCGTATAAGATACGATTGACAAAGATGTTGTCTACCTATTAGACTATTTTCGCCCACCACCAAAGCGGGGTCGCGGTAGTTTAGTGGGATCTTGTCCACTAAAGAAATTAATAATTCTTGAAAGTCAATTGGGAGTAGTTGACTAGTGGGAGCAAAATCATAAACCAAAAGACCATTTTTGATTTTGCGTGTATAAACAAACAACACTCTTTTATTTTCATTTTTAATGTTGTAGTTAGCAAATTCTATATTTATGTTTTATTCTCGATTAGTAAAACCAAACATGATTATACTTTGAGAATCGTTCTCAAATATGGTTAAGTAGTTTTAATCCTTTTAAATAAGCAATGACACGAGCAATCCCGTTATAGTAGTTAGAGACAAGGAGACTACATAATTGATGCGATACTCGAGACTTTAATTATTAAAGGAAAGCGGAAGCTCATGATATTGGATACGATCCAAGATGATCATTCAAATTCATACGATGACAAATAATTCAAACGTTGAATGAGAATGACCATGTCTAATTTTGGAAAGGTTGTTTTCAAAATTAAAAGATTTAAGTAACGACTTAATTCTATCATTGCTTAAAGGTTAATTGAATAGTTAATGTTTTGAATGCAATTCAAAAGGTTAAATAAACTATTTAATGAATTTAGATTTTCTTTATGAAAGGAAATTGAAGACATGGTTCTTGTGATATTTCTTAAGTCTTATGAAGACTACAATAAGAAACTTTTACAAGTACTTAAAGGATTAAAAGGAAAGTTAGGCGTGTGCTTAAATAGAGAACTTATCGAAGTTTCTATTATAGCAAAGAGAGTTGAGATAAATCTTTCCAAATTAAAAGTCAACCCTAAGATATATGATACCTTACGAGTGTGATTAAATTAGAAGGATTGGATGACAAATATGGAAGGTGAAACAAACGTTGTGACACTTACCATATTCGGATCTAGTAAATCTGAAAAAGGAACCAAATAAATGTTATTATGTTCGGTTCTTATGAAGAACATACTTTGAGCTATTTATTAGGATTTGGTAGACATACTCAATTGTAAAGAATGAATGTTATTCGATAAAGTTGGAGGGTCACTTTGAATCTAACATACTAGATTGATGTCACTATATAGATGATATATGTGATGGGATCTCAACTAAATATTTGTATGGTTATTATCCTTGATTTGTGGTTACTCAGACATAGTCTCTCCGGAAGGAAGCGTGTAATTAAACGTCATTCGATGATGTTGAACCATATGATTATGAATCATGTGGGTTATAATGTATCTTATCCAAAGAGGACTAAAATACCCTTTTATGAAAAGGTTATAAAATCTAGAAAAATTGTCTAAAGCCTAAACATACCGATGTTTGTTGGCTTATGACAATTAATGCTACAAATAATTGTTTGTTAATCTCTATGACTATTTTTAGAAATAGTTGAATGTACTTATTGAAGTACGACAATTCGGAAAGCCGAAAAGTTCGAGCCGATTTAATATAAGATTGATGAGCTACTTAGGAATTAATCTTCAATTGGATTGAAGTAATTAATACCTGGAAGGGTGTTTGTAAGTCGTCTGAAAACGAATAAGATTCTCCCTTGAAGGATACCATCTTTGAGATACATAATTAGATTGTGTTCCCAAAACGGAAACAACACTTTATATGATAAAGGTGTGACGCAAGCCATGCAAAGTATCCCTTACCCGCTTCGGGATAGAGCCCTTATACTTAACCAAGTTCCAAAGAATAAAGGTTGAATAAATTCCATATTAGATATGGAAGAGGATAATGTCAAATCTATCTTAACCGATGATTTGTAGTTGTCATAAGCAAAGTCATAAAGGCTTGAAGCCTTGTACGACATACGCAACTTTGTGGAATATCTTAGCAAGTATGCTGGATATTATTTACTTGTCCGTGGAGCAAAATGTTTGTCTCCAAACATGCCGTCTTCTAGAGGAAGTGTTTCTTCCAAAAGAGACAGTGGGAGTAAATAAGATCTCAAAAGAGTTTGAGAACCACAAAGATACATTCAACCAATGGAACATGAGCACACGCCACATAGCGATGAGGTGTAGATCACTGCTCAGTGCACACAAATGTTCTGTAAGTACGTGGATAACCTAAAGCCTGAAAAGGCTGCTGGTATGTTCATCCTGAAGAATGAATATCTCACGACTTATGAAGGAATGTTTAGAGGCAAGATTGAGAGATATGGCCAGGAGCCATAAAATCTGAATTAGATTACCATAAGGCTATAGTGACGGCTGAAGGGTATGAGGTGTAAACCTTGTAATTGTCTTTATGCTGCCAACTGTGCCCAGTTCTATTCAGACTATGCTTGTTATGACTTCGTATCATGACTATATGATAGTGTTGAAGATGTTGGGCGTATATTATTTCGATGTTCATAGACGATGACATGATATGTAAGTCCACGAGATTCATTTATGGACTCAAACAAGTTTCTCTAGACAATTTCTTTGTTTGATAATCAAAGGAGTTTGATTTAGTCAAAAGAAGGATATGCCCAATGTACAAGATGGATAGTGGGAGTGTGTTACGATTTTTGAGTAAGGTATATATATATCTCTCTAGAATTATCACCCCATGTCACAGTCAATTAATGTTTGGTAGTTCAAGGTCTTTACGAATGCACTTGGATTAGCAGTTCTTATTTTTAGAAATAAGAATCTATAGCGATAGATTTAACTGCTGTTAGATTATAGTTTACCAATATAGATGTGATGCTAAAATAGTTTAGCATAGATCACGATAGGAGACACTGCTAGCCCGTGTTCTCAAGATCTATCTATGTTAGGACGTTAGTCCTAAAGATGAGGTGAAGGATGATACTTATGAAAGGTTTCCTTTGCTACGGCAATTGGAACCATCATAAAAGTAAGACCAGATGTTCAAAGTGCATGAATAGTCATGAGCAAGTATGAAAGTAAATCTGGTGAATGTCGAGAATATCCTTAAACAAGTTAAGGAACAGTTCCTAGTTTATTGAAACTTGGAATTAAATAAACGTAGATATACAGACGTAGATCCTGAGTCTTATGAAGGCGAGTGGGAGCTACTGTCTGGGTTTGCAATCACTTTGATTAAGTGATATAGTGAGCTCGAAATGTTCTAGCATATGGGTCACTGTAAATTCTACAACTAGGCCAAAACACAGTAGTGCCTTAGAGGCGCAGCGGGAGCAGTACATGGATCTAGAAGGTTCATTCCTGAACCTTGTACGGTTCTTCCACCTTTTCTATATAGTTGATATAGTAAGTGGATTCATTGCTTGAAGCAAGGACCAGGGTCTCGTCAGAGATTCGTGTGTGTGTTGAGGCGGTTCCTTTGACTTGGTCATTTGGAACATGATATGAAGATAGTCTGAGTCCCCACGGATAGCGATCCGTTTATGGCTAGGGCTAGTTGCGAGTATTGCATGAGATTCTTGTGTTTCAACTTGGTCTTGTGTGTGCGAGTGATTGGTTTTAGGCCAAGTGGGAGATTGTTGGAATAGTGTCCTAAACCCAATCGGGTTGGACCGGATCCGACCGGGTCGGATCATTTCTACTATTTCTTTATGTTTGTACATATATTAAATGGCTTTTACATTTGTCATATATATGTTCTTTTAAAGAACCAATTATGAATTGTTATATGATAACGCCCTTAGTATTAAACTGTGATAGAGAAACCATGATAGGTGATTATGGTTGATGAGATCTCTAATCACTTTAATAAGTTTGATACTTAAATGTCTCTAGGCTGATGTACTATTAAACAGGGCATTGATAGTATAAGCAGACTAGCACGTATTAGATGTCTTACGTCTTTAAGGCGTGGATAGATCTCGTCTATCGAAGTGTAGAGACACTTGGGTATGACGTGGACGTGTATTAGAGAATGCGACGTTAGATCGACTCCACTTACACGGATAAGTGTCACACTATGTGGCGGTTGTGTAATTATCCCCAGGACCGAGTCTTCATGGCATCACGGTGTGGATTGTCATGCTTTGACACTATTGAGGTTTCCACAGCCATGGGGCGATCATGCGGTAGTGATTGGGTGTGATCTTTGAAGCATCGCGGAGTATACATGATTGGTCGTCCGGGAATCGCGTACCTATCGGTAGGGTAAATATCCGAAGGGCCTTCTTATAAGGAATGTCTTGTTCTCGTGAATCTTTGCAAAGTGGGAGTAAAGCGTGTTACTTGAGAGAACTTGATATCCGATTTATAAGATACTGATTGTTAATGTTTGACACTCGACGTACGACCGTTGGGATATTATTACAGCGATAGGATTGTAAGTTACACGGTAACTGTTTCACCATGAAAGGTAGTAGTCATTGCATTTGACTCTTCCGATGATTGGGGTCACGGTGTGTTGCTAGACGCTATCCCGTGATCGTTAGGCATGAAGGGCATTTTCGTAATTTGTACTTTGTGTCTACGGCCAACATATTCGGAAGCCTATCGGGTCACACACATATGAACATCCAGCCGGATTAAAATGTGGTTATAGACGATAACCGAATAAGGAAAGTTGATCTCTATACTATAAAGGTTATAGTGGTAAATTAATATGGTGGTATTTATTTATTATGAATAAATTAAATACAAGATATTAATTATGTTGATTAATTAAATATGTATATTGATACATATATTTTCGAAATTAATGATATATGATATATATTGATTTTGCAAATTAATTAATCATAACATTATATTAATTAAAGAATTTTCCATAAATCATTTTTATGGAAAGTTGGTGGCGCCAATTTGGTGTTTAATGTTACACTTGGATTGTGCAATTTAATTAATAAACTTACCATAATATTAATATGTGATATTAATTGATTTTGAGAAAAAATAGATTTATGGTAATAATATAATTTGTAATCAATATAAGATATTGGAAAATCAAATTATGAAAAGAGAGATCAATCACATTAATTGCTTTTCTTTATTTTATTGGAAAAAGGTTTTCCCTTCCTCCAAACTATAGGTGGCGCCCCAAACTAGTATAAATAAGAGGGCTTGCCAAGCTCTTTAACACATCATTCTTCCAAGAGCAATTGTTCTTGTGAAAATTGCAAGAACTCATAGTTCTTGTGTAAAGAAAGAGGGGCTTCTATAGTGAGTTTGTGAGGAGGAAAGGTCCGGTCTAGCAACCGGGTTTTTCCGATAGCAATCCATGGTGGGATTCCGCGGGCATTCGTGTGTGACTAGCGGTAGAGGCCGAACACTGGGCGGCTCCATGTTGAACTACTCTCCTTAGGCGGTCAAAGCGTCGATCTTTTAGATCAACCAAGGTAACCGCCGTCTTTAGTTTATTCGTTTATTGCTTAAACGAAGTCGATCTTGGGTCGATAGGAAATAAATTTTTGAATTCATCTGCGTTCCGCGTAGATTTCTAACAAAGTGGTATCGAGAGAGCTTGAGCTTAAGCAATAAGCGTGTTTATTTGCGTAGTTAATTTTATCGTTTAAATCACGTAATTAAAAGATGATATATTTTGATTCGTAAAATGATACACGAAAAGAAATTATTTTGTTTTGTGTATTTTATGTTTCAATGTAGTTCATAGTTGTGATTTGTCGATAGATGCAAGATTCAAATCACGATACGTTAAGTCGAGGTTGAGTGATGGATTCTCGGTGAACCCACTCTTCGTTAATTCGATGTGCTCGACTTTTTCGTCCCGTGATATTTATTGTGCATAGATATCTCGTTGTTTAGTCGTGTCATGGTTTAGGAAACCAACGACATCCCTTTTGATTACGAATCAAAAGGAAAGAAACAAAAGAGAGATTTAATTTTAATTTAATTTTAGAATAGTTCTAATTAATTAAAATTAAAATTAAAATCATTTAAAATTAATCGTTAATTTTATTTCGATTAAAATCGTTTAATTAATTAAATGTTAATTAGTTAATTGATTGGATAAAATTATTTAATAGATTAAATGTTAATTGATTAATTAAGACGCAAGTAGTTAAATTTTAATTTTATCTTTTTCATAAGATTTTATTGTATGGATTAGATATAGTAGATATAATATGATTATATGGACCCCGATTGATCATGGACTCGACCGATAGGATAGATGTGAATGATTTAATTTTTCTGTTGGTTTAAAAATTGTCCTAGGCCGTTATGAAGAACGTGACCTAGTTTATTTTCTCGCATTTATCCCATTCCCGTTGACTCCCCGTGTGCGGCGGGTGTATTTATTTTATTAGATAGAATTAAATGTAACAAGAATGGAGCAGAAGATGGAGACCAAAGAAAGACGAAAAATAAAGATCACATTGGAGAATGGAGCATTAAAGATCCTATTGGTGGTTGCAGCTACCCTTAGATTGTGACCCGCGGTTTCGTCAGTTTGTATTCGAAACCGCACCTAGGAAAAGTCCATGATCATACCGGTTACTTTACGCATTTATTATTTTTTTGCTTGTATTTATTTTATATGATACGATAGATGCATGACTAGCACGATCTAGATAAATGTGTAGGATGTATGTTTATAGAGATAGACATATTTATGATGAGACCATAATTAAATTAATTAAGTGAATTAATTTACATAAATACTTCCACCTCAAAAGAATCAAGTTGAAATTGCCTCCCATATTATAATGACGGTGAAGAGCCCTTGTTCGGATCCAACTCATCACCAAAAGGGGTTGACCTACCTCGGGTATATCGTCATTATCGAGATATGATCGTATGAGATCTCACGAATATTGGGGTTATGACTTGACTAAGAATTCTCTCGGCCACCACCAAAAAGGGGGTCGTCTGGATTTTAGAGGCAAGGGTTTGACTACTTTATGAGATGAAAATTGTCAAAGAGTTGACTAGTCAAACAACAAGAGTCGATAAGATACGATTGACAAAGATGTTGTCTACCTATTAGACTATTTTCGCCCACCCACCAAAGCGGGGTCGCGGTAGTTTAGTGGGATCTTGTCCACTAAAGAAATTAATAATTCTTGAAAGTCAATTGGGAGTAGTTGACTAGTGGGAGCAAAATCATAAACCAAAAGACCATTTTTGATTTTGCGTGTATAAACAAACAACACTCTTTTATTTTCATTTTTAATGTTGTAGTTAGCAAATTCTATATTTATGTTTTATTCTCGATTAGTAAAACCAAACATGACTGTTACCTTTTGAGAATCGTTCTCAAATATGGTTAAGTAGTTTTAATCCTTTTTAAATAAGCAATGACACGAGCAATCCCGTTATAGTAGTTAGAGACAAGGAGACTACATAATTGATGCGATTACTCGAGACTTTAATTATTAAAGGAAAGCGGAAGCTCATGATATTGGATACGATCCAAGATGATCATTCGATCATACGATGACAAATAATTCAAGCGTTGAATGGAATGACCATGTCTAATTTTGGAAAGGTTGTTTTCAAAATTAAAAGATTTAAGTAACGACTTAATTCTATCATTGCTTAAAGGTTAATTGAATAGTTAATGTTTTGAATGCAATTCAAAAGGTTAAATAAACTATTTAATGAATTTAGATTTTCTTTATGAAAGGAAATTGAAGACATGGTTCTTGTGATATTTCTTAAGTCTTATGAAGACTACAATAAGAAACTTTTACAAGTACTTAAAGGATTAAAAGGAAAGTTAGGCGTGTGCTTAAATAGAGAACTTATCGAAGTTTCTATTATAGGCAAGAGAGTTGAGATAAATCTTTCCAAATTAAAAGTCAACCCTAAGATATATGATACCTTACGAGTGTGATTAAATTAGAAGGATTGGATGACAAATATGGAAGGTGAAACAAGCGTTGTGACACTTACCATATTCGGATCTAGTAAATCGAAAAGGAACCAAATAAATGTTATTATGTTCGGTTCTTATGAAGAACATACTTTCAGATTATTTATTAGGATTTGGTAGACATACTCAATTGTAAAGAATGAATGTTATTCGATAAAGTTGGAGGGTCACTTTGAATCTAACATACTAGATTGATGTCACTATATAGATGATATATGTGATGGGATCTCAACTAAATATTTGTATGGTTATTATCCTTGATTTGTGGTTACTCACAGACATAGTCTCTCTGGAAGGGAAGCGTGTAATTAAACGTCATTCGATGATGTTGAACCATATGATTATGAATCATGTGGGTTATAACGTATCTTATCCAAAGAGGACTAAAATACCCTTTATGAAAAGGTTATAAAATCTAGAAAAATTGTCTAAAGCCTAAACATACCGATGTTTGTTGGCTTATGACAATTAATGCTACAAATAATTGTTTGTTAATCTCTATGACTATTTTTAGAAATAGTTGAATGTACTTATTGAAGTACGACAATTGGGAAAGCCCGAAAAGTTCGAGCGAAGCGAATATAAGATTGATGAGCTACTTAGGAATTAATCTTCAATTGGATTGAAGTAATTAATACGAAGGGTGTTTCGAAGTCGTGCGAAAGCGAATAAGATTCTCCCTTGAAGGATACCATCTTTGAGATACATAATTAGATTGTGTTCCCAAAGCGGAAACAACACTTTATATGATAAAGGTGTGGCGCCTTAAGCCATGCAAAGTATCCCTTACCCGCTTCGGGATAGAGCCCTTATACTTAACCAAGTTCCAAAGAATAAAGGTTGAATAAATTCCATATTAGATATGGAAGAGGATAATGTCAAATCTATCTTAACCGATGATTTGTAGTTGTCATAAGCAAAGTCGTAAAGGCTTGAAGCCTTGTACGACATACACGCAACTTTGTGGAATATCTTAGCAAGTATCTTTGGATATTATTTACTTGTCCGTGGAGCAAAATGTTTGTCTCCAAACATGCCGTCTTCAGAGGAAGTGTTTCTTCCAAAAGAGACAGTGGGAGTAAATAAGATCTCAAAAGAGTTTGAGAACCACAAAGATACATTCAACCAATGGAACATGAGCACACGCCACATAGCGATGAGGTGTAGATCATTGCTTTCGGTGCACACAAATGTTCTGTAAGTACGTGGATAACCTAAAGCCTGAAAAATTTCTTTGGTATGTTCATCTGAAGAATGAATATCTCACGACTTATGAAGGAATGTTTAGAGGCAAGATTGAGAGATATGGCCAGAGCCATAAAATCTGAATTAGATTACCATAAGGCTATAGTGACGGCTGAAGGGTATGAGGTGTAAACCTTGTAATTGTCTTTATCTTCGCCTAGCTGTGCCCGATTCTATTCAGACTATGCTTGTTATGACTTCGTATCATGACTATATGATAGTGTTGAAGATGTTGGGCAGACAGCTCGATGTTCATAGACGATGACATGATATGTAAGTCCACGAGATTCATTTATGGACTCAAACAAGTTTCTCTAGACAATTTCTTTGTTTGATAATCAAAGGAGTTTGATTTAGTCAAAAGAAGGATATGCCCAATGTACAAGATGGATAGTGGGAGTGTGTTACGATTTTTGAGTAAGGTATTATATATCTCTCTCGAGAATTATCACCCCATGTCACAGTCAATTAATGTTTGGTAGTTCAAGGTCTTTACGAATGCACTTGGATTAGCAGTTCTTATTTTTAGAAATAAGAATCTATAGCGATAGATTTAACTGCTGTTAGATTATAGTTTACCAATATAGATGTGATGCTAAAATAGTTTAGCATAGATCACGATAGGAGACCTTTGCTAGCCCGTGTTCTCAAGATCTATCTATGTTAGGACGTTAGTCCTAAAGATGAGGTGAAGGATGATACTTATGAAAGGTTTCCTTTGCTACGGCAATTGGAACCATCATAAAAGTAAGACCAGATGTTCAAAGTGCATGAATAGTCATGAGCAAGTATGAAAGTAAATCGGTGAATGTGAGAATATCCTTAAACAAGTTAAAGAAGCAGTTCTAGTTTATTGAAACTTGGAATTAAATAAAGCGTAGATATCTGCAGGACGTAGATCCCGAGTCTTATGAAGGCGAGTGGGAGCTATCATGCAGGTTTGCAATCACTTTGATTAAGTGATATAGTGAGCTCGAAATGTTCTAGCATATGGGTCACTTTGTAAATTCTACAACTAGGCCAAAACACAGTAGTGCCTTCAGAGGCGGCGGGAGCGAGACATGGATCTAGAAGGTTCATTCCTGAACCTTGTACGGTTCTTCCACCTTTTCTATATAGCTGATATAGTAAGTGGATTCATTGCTTGAAGCAAGGACCAGGGTCTCGTCAGAGATTCGTGTGTGTGTTGAGGCGGTTCCTTTGACTTGGTCATTTGGAACATGATATGAAGATAGTCTGAGTCCCCACGGATAGCGATCCGTTTATGGCTAGTGGCTAGTTGCGTAGTATTGCATGAGATTCTTGTGTTTCAACTTGGTCTTGTGTGCGAGTGATTGGTTTTAGGCCAAGTGGGAGATTGTTGGAATAGTGTCCTAAACCCAATCGGGTTGGACCGGATCCGACCGGGTCGGATCATTTCTACTATTTCTTTATGTTTGTACATATATTAAATGGCTTTTCTGTTGTCATATATATGTTCTTTTAAAGAACCAATTATGAATTGTTATATGATAACGTCCTTAGTATTAAACTGTGATAGAGAAACCATGATAGGTGATTATGGTTGATGAGATCTCTAATCACTTTAATAAGTTTGATACTTAAATGTCTCTAGGCTGATGTACTATTAAACAGGGCATTGATAGTATAAGCAGACTAGCACGTATTAGATGTCTTCATCTTTAAGGCGGGGATAGATCTCGCTCTATCGAAGTGTAGAGACACTTGGGTATGCGTGGACGTGTATTAGAGAATGCGTACGTTAGACTGACCCCTTACACCAGATAAGTGTCACACTATGTGGCGGTTGTGTAATTATCCTTAGGACCGGAGTCTTCATGGCATCACGGTGTGGATTGTCATGCTTTGACACTATTGAGGTTTCCCCTAGCCATGGGGCGATCATGCGGTAGTGATTGGGTGTGATACTGAAGCATGCGGAGTATACATGATTGGTCGTCCGGGAATCGCGCACCTATCGGTAGGGGTAAATATCCGAAAGGGCCTTCTTATAAGGAATGTCTTGTTCTCGTGAATCTTTGCAAAGTGGGAGTAAGCGTGTTACTTGAGAGAACTTGATATCCGGTTTATAAGATACGGTTGTTAATGTTTGACACTCGGCGCACGACCGTTGGGATATTATTACAGCGATAGGATTGTAAGTTACACGGTAACTGTTTCACATGAAAGGTAGTAGTCATTGCATTTGACTCTTCCGATGATTGGGGGTCACGGTGTGTTGCTAGACGCTATCCCGTGATCGTTAGGCATGAAGGGCATTTTAAGTAATTTGTACTTTGTGTCTACGGCCAACATATTCGAAGCCTATCGGGTCACACACATATGAACATCCAGCCGGATTAAAATGTGGTTATAGACGATAACCGAATAAGGAAAGTTGATCTCTATACTATAAAGGTTATAGTGGTAAATTAATATGGTGGTATTTATTTATTATGAATAAATTAAATACAAGATATTAATTAGGTTGATTAATTAAATATGTATATTGATACATATATTTTGAAATTAATGATATATGATATATATTGATTTTGCAAATTAATTAATCATAACATTATATTAATTAAAGAATTTTCCATAAATCATTTTTATGGAAAGTTGGTGGCATAATTTGGTGTTTAATGTTACACTTGGATTGTGCAATTTAATTAATAAACTTACCATAATATTAATATGTGATATTAATTGATTTTGAGAAAAAATAGATTTATGGTAATAATATAATTTGTAATCAATATAAGATATTGGAAAATCAAATTATGAAAAGAGAGATCAATCACATTAATTGCTTTTCTTTATTTTATTGGAAAAAGGTTTTCCCTTCCTCCAAACTATAGGTGGCGCCCCAAACTAGTATAAATAAGAGGGCTTGCCAAGCTCTTTAACACATCATTCTTCCAAGAGCAATTGTTCTTGTGAAAAATTGCAAGAACTCATAGTTCTTGTGTAAGAAAGAGGGGGGCTTCCTATAGTGAGTTTGTGAGGGAGGAAAAGGTCCGGTCTAGCAACCGGGGTTTTTCCGATAGCAATCCATGGTGGGATTCCGGCGGGCTGTTCGTGTGGACTAGCGGTAGAGGCCGAACACTTGGGCGGCTCCATGCTGAACTACTCTCCTTAGACGGTCAAAGCGTCGATCTTTTAGATCAACCAAGGTAACCGCCGTCTTTAGTTTATTCGTTTATTGCTTAAACGAAGTCGATCTTGGGTCGATAGGAAATAAATTTTTGAATTCCGCTGCGTTCCCGCGTAGATTTCCTAACAGATTATACTATCAATGTCCCATTTGATAATATGTAAGACTAGAGACATTTAAGTACCAACCTTGTTATAGTGATTGAGATCTCATCAACCATAATCACTATCATGGTTTCTCTATCACAGATTGATACTAGGGACGTTACTATATATATACAACAAATAATATGAAGATAAACAATATATAATAACATAAGTGCTTTTATTAATCATAATAAAGTTATTACATGAACTAAATAGACTGTAAATGACCCGACCCGGTCGGATCCGGTCCAACCCGATTGGGTTTAGGACACCTTTCCAACATAGGGCTGGACCGATTTAATTTGAGTTCTCAATATAATTCCGTAATCGAGAAGTCTTATCGAATCACAAGATGATCATATATGGATTAATCTCAATCCTGAGGTGATCACAGACGACTGCTTAGACTAGGGTAGGGTTTGATGTGTTAGTAAGGATCACTTCATAGTATGTGGTCCAACACTTCTCGTTGGCTCTATTATAGGATGAGTGAGTAGTCTGTGCTGTCACAGATATGGAATCCATTCATTCCCTCGGGAAGTAGAAAGATTGTTCCCTTATTTGTTAACCCTAGAAACTCATCGATGGGCCCAGTTCATACTATATTGGTTATGAACTAATTGATCACTAGGGGTTAATGGTAAATAAGGATAATATGTTTCGAGAAGGGTTTACGGAAATATCCCGGATCGAAGTGAACAGTCTATGGAGGATTTATCCGTATGTAATGATTATATCAGTGGACGCTTATCAACTCATATGTGAGTGTAAGTTTATATCTATATTCAGCAGAGTTCAGTTTCGGGTTTATGGTGGTGTAATCCCGGAATTAATAGATTGAATATTATTGTTCGGTCTGTCGGATAATATTATTTAATTTATTGTAGCAACTGAATATGGGTCCATGGTCTCCGACGTGGCTCCTAACATAGCATATGTTTTCTCGTCGTTTTACCTCAATTATAATTAAATAGTTGGATTGGACTATTTAATTGATATGTGGATTAATTGTTTAGTTGGACTAGATAATTAAATACATGGAAAAGAAATTTTTCGTGGACTCGGCCCAATGTGTCAAAAAATGCGCATGGACCTTATTTAATTAGGGTGGGGCGCATATTATTATTAATTAATTATCAAGGAATTAGTTTTCTTGGATAATTATTTAATGTGTGATTTATCTTTTATTTGTTAATTGATAATTCATGGATTATTAGATAATAATATGATTTATCCTAATTTGTTTGGGATAATTATTTTATTTATCTTTTATTTGGAATAAGGATTAATCTAATAATTATCTCTTAATTATTAAATCCTTGGAGAACAAGGATTACTCTCCTATATAAAGAGAGTTCTCTCAAGCCTTTTGACACATTGAAAAACACGCCATTTGTGAAGTATTATAGCTTGGAATTTTCGGCTATATTACTTGGGTTCGAGTTTTAGAAAAACTTTGGGTTTTTCTAAGGTAGCATATCAATGAGGTCCGGCGACTTGAAACACCATCCACTTGGTGTTGCTTGGAGATACACGTTGGAAGACGGTGGCATCTCATTGGATCGAGTAGCTTGGATTAGAGATTGTTCTTGACGTTTATACACCACAAACTGGTAAGCAATCTAAACCCCCTTTTAGGTTTAGATCTATTTATTTTATGTATTTTGGTTGACTAGATCTAGATCTATACTATTTCACTGCGTAATCGGGTGGATCCTGATCCATCCGATGATATTACACCCAACAGATGATTGGGACTAGATTTGAAAAAGGGATTATACTACCTCCAACAAGCCACTCAAGGAATTTGTCATCAAACCATGATTCTAATTCATCCGTGTGGCATCAGCGTTTGGGCCACATTTCTTCCAAAAATTTGTCCATGTTTCATTTGAACGCATTAATAATAATTCATGTTGGACCTTTTACTTCTAGTTCTATTACTAGTACATCTAGATTTGATTTAATTCATGTTGATTCTTGGGGAGGATATCGAGTACCGGCTATTAATGGTGCTCAATATATTATCTTTATTGTTGATGATTATACTCTTTGCATGTGGGTTTCTCTAATGCGACATATATAAATCTTAAAACCAAAGATTACTAGTTATATACATAAATGAGTAGGAATATCGGTTTAATGCTCGCATAGAATTATTCACGGCGATAACAACTTAACAAGGCAGAACTCGAATTTGACGATATGTATCCTCAAAATAACATAATCCACGAAACTAGTTGTGTTGAAAGAAAACACAAACATTTGTTAAACATGACACATGTTCACCTCATTCAAGCAACTCAAGGAATTTGTCATCAAACTATGAATTCTAATTCACTCGTGTGGCATCAGCGTTTGGGCCACATTTCTTCCAAAAAACGCATTAATAATAATTCATGTTGGACCTTTTAATTCTAGTTATATTACTAGTACATCTAGATTTGATTTAATTCATGTTGATTCTTGGAGAGGATATCGAGTACCGGCTATTAAGGGTGCTCAATATATTTTCTTTATTGTTGATGATTATACTCGTTGCACGTGGGTTTCTCTAATGCGCCATAAATCTTAAATCCAAAGATTACTAGTTATATACATAAATGAGTAGGAATATCGGTTTAATGCTCGCATAGAATTATTCACGGCGATAACAACCTAATTAACAAGGCAGAACTCGAATTTGACGATATGTATCCTCAAAATAACATAATCCACCAAACTAGTTGTGTTGAAAGAAAACACAAACATTTGTTAAGCATGACACGTGTTCACCTCATTCAAGCGGCCCTCCCGACGAAATTTTGGGGTGAGGCCATACTCACATCCACATAGCTCATCAATCATATTTCAACTCTTATCTTTAAAGGTAAAACTTCTTTTGAGCATTTATTTAATAAATTGCCAACATATTCTCATTTACGCACTTTCAAATGTCATTGTTGTGGATTTACACATGCCAATAAATTTGACTCAACATCTTCTAAATGCATTTCTCTGGTTATCCTTACCGACAAAAGGACTACTGTGCATACAACATAAACACTCTCAGGAAAAAGAAAAAGAAAAAAACTGCATCACGTGATGGCCCATTGTTTGAACACTTATTTCCATGTAAAGAAGACCAAAGCATGCATTGCACATCATGAGCCTCCATTCGTTAATTTTTCATAATTTGCATCTTTTAGTGAGTGTTTACAATCGAGTAGACGTTCGATAGTCACAATGAAACGTGGATCGACTTGTGCTTCTTATGGAAAGAGGTTTATTTTATATGGGCTTAATTTTACAGCTCGGTTTCAGACGGTCACTGTGTCATGTTTGATGTTTGTAGGTATGGCTTTTTGTGCTGTAGATTTCTTCCTTTGTCCTGCAACTGAGTCCTTCCTTTTTGGTACCTTCCTTTGGTTCTATATGCTTTCTTTACTGCTAGGATGTTGATGTGAGTCAACTTTACGTGACTCCGGTGCATTAATTACCCCCGTTTACCACACTTTCAGCACATTTTTGGGTGAATTAGACCGTTTTCGGGTAATATCGTGAGTTTATAGCACGGGGAGTAAATCCGTCGCTTTGATGATTTACTACCTCTTTTTAGTGATATTAACCCATTCCCGAGCACTTTTACCCTCCGGAATTGTTTGGATGTTTTTGGTTGTTTATGATGTTGAAGGGTATTGGTGTCTCGAGGACTCGGAAGATGACGATTTGTGGTGAAAAGCATGATCGAGGCAAGAAGAGGGGCCAAAAAAGGAAGAAAAGTGAAGATTTGGGGAAACAGGGGTTCAAACGCGCGTTTGAACCCCCCACACGCGCGTTTCATAAGTCCAGAAGTGATACAGAGTTGAGCCCTCTAAACGCGTGTTTGAAACCACCTTAAACGTGCGTTCCAAGTCCCCCAAACGAGCGTTTGAACCTTCTAAACGCGCGTTCCAGATGAAGAACAGTCAAGTCCCTGCCCAGAAATGATGCGAAACGCGCGTTTCAACTATGCGAAACGCATGAAGATTCCAAACGCCGGTTCCAGCCTCCAAACGTGCGTTTGGACCGATTTTTCTGCAGATTTTTCTCCTACCTATAAATACCCCCCTTAGACTATTTCTTGAACATGAATTACTTTCTTAGCAAAACTCTACCCATTTCTTAGCTCGATTTTTGTAATAGCTTAGAATACTTTCTCTTAGTGTACATCAACATTAACTTAGCTTAATATTTCCATTTCTTAGCTTAGATTTCCATTCCAATTACTAAGAGACCACCTTTTAATTACTTCTCTATTTTGTACTTTTTGGATCTAATCTCGAATTTCTGCACTTTAATGGTAATTTTCTCTTTTCTTTTACTTGTTATGACTTTTACTTATTGTATTGTATATGTTTTAACTAGTATAATGAGTAGCTAAACCCTCTTCATAGTCGAATCATGTGAAATTTAGTGAAATCACCCTTTGGGTGATGAAATTGGGAGTGGGTAGTTCTTTTTATTGTTGTATCTTGCATATTTCACGTCTTAGAACTTGTTATAACGGATTTGGGCTAGATTGATCACTTAGGTCAAAAATCACACACATCAATCTTGAGAGTTGTTCAGATAGAGAGATGTGGGAAAAGGGTTCTAGGATCACTTCTTAGAGTGAGGTTACTCGTTTTAACGTTTAAAAGCGGCTCTAGTGCATATATGTCTTGTGAATGAATCTCCTAGGGAAGGGTAGTTAACATGGCATAAGGTGTTAGGAGAGAGTTGTTGAGATCTTAACACCGGGATTAGAGTACGCACTGTGTGAAATTGAATGCAAGAGTTCGTTCGTTTAATGCACATTCCGGTTTTGTCATTCCATTGGGTGAAACTAGCTATTTTGATCATGGTTCGGCTATGTTCCTTAATTTATCGTTAAAACCTAGTAATTTAATCTTCGTTCTTTCTTTTTTATCTTTAAACTTGTTAGTAGGGATCACTTTAGAGTCTTTGTAGTTAAAAATACTTTGAAAATATTGTTCATCTAGACTAAGCAATACGTTCACTTTGGTACTTGCAAACACGATTCCTTTGGGTTCGACCTCAGACTCTGTAGCTATTCTAACAATCGACCCGGTACCTTTGCCGGTTAGAGAGTTAGTTTACCCACGGTTTCGAGTCTTTACAAATTGTTTTTGAAGTGGTAGATTTAATGCTCATCAAAATGGCGCCGTTGCCGGGGAATTGTGTGCTATTTGTGATATCTTGCAAGTGAACCGAAGGCTTGGGCCTAGGTTTTATTTTACTGTTTTCTTGTTGTTTGCTTTTTGTAGTGCATGACCTGGAGATCTCAAACACCACTCGAACCTTACATAGACGGGATTGAGGCTTACGCAAGGCGTAGAAATAGTCAAAGGAGAAGAAGTCGTCAAGTAGAGGAGTCGAATCCGGTCTTTGAAGAGAATAGTTTGGGTGAGTTGGGAGAAGGATCCGACATGGCACAAAACGGTGGACGAGGATTGGAAGGAAATTTGGGGAACGATAATGGAATCCCCAATCAAAACCCACCTCTTGTCAACAACAATGCACAAGGAGGTGGGAATGGACAAGGAAATAACCATGTGAACGCGAATGGGCCTATACCTCAACATGTTCAACAAGAGGCCCAAGGGAATCAAATGGATCCCGCTCTTATGCAACAGTTCAATGCATGGATGTTGAATCAATTTCAACAAAACCAAAATTAAGCTCACAATCAAGGTGCAAATGCGATGCCTAATTGGTTTAACGGTCAACAAGAGCAAAATCAAGGCGGATTGACTTGTAGAGACTTTGTGCTAGCTCCCACGGCAACCATGGGGCATAGTCCAATTCGAATGCCACCGGTGGCCACCAACAATTTGGAATTGAATAGAAATATCATACATTTGTTGGGAGACAATGCTATATTCAAGGGAACCGCTTTAGAAAATCCTCACTTGTTCATTGATCACTTTCTCCAAATAGTGAACTCGACAAAGATCAATGGAGTGAGTGATGAGGCGCTCAAACTTATGCTTTTCCCGTTCGCCTTGAAAGAACAAGCTAAGAGGTGGTATGATTCTTTGCCTAATGATTATTTGCACACATGGGAGGAAGTGATTAAGACTTTTCTACTCAAGTATTATCCCCCATCGAAGACCATGGATATGAAAGAGGCCATTATGTCGTTCAATGCTTATGAAGGAGAAGAGTTACATGAGTCATGGGATCGGTTTAAGGCTTTGTTGAGAGAGTGCCCGGGGCACGGGTTAAGATCTTATGAGGTAGTTCATGCTTTCTTTCGGGGTTTGGACCAAGTACATCAAAGTACCTTGCATGCTTCATGCAATGGAGATATTATGAGTATGGTGCCCGAAGTAGCCATGAACCAAATTGAGAAAATTTCCGAGACCTCGAGGCAATATATATCGTCAAGTAGAAAGGGGACAAGGAGCAAGAAGCCCGGTTTGGTTGAAGTGAAAGAAGTCGAGGCAAATGATCAATATCATGCTCAAGTACAAAAGATGGAGCAACAGTTGGGGAGATTGCAAAAGGAGAATGAGAGTGCTAAGCTTTGCCAAATTTGTAGTGGATCACACTCAGCAAAGGATTGTAGGATGACGACCAAAGCTCAAAATATCGCTTATCCTCAATCCTCGACTCAAGAGCAACCTAGTACTCTATCTCAAGACAACATGAATGAGTTAGCAAAGCGAATGATGAGTATTTGTTCTATGGAGCAATGGAATACGGGGCCCCAATATCAAAATCAATTGCAAAGCCCTTATCAAGGCCAACATATGGGGGAGCAACAAGGTGGGCAGCCGTATGAAGAATCCCAAGATGTAAACTATGTGGGACAAGGTCAAGGAGGGAATTATGGAAATCAAGGTGATGGTTCTTGGAAGAATAACACCAATCAAGGTTGGAACCGAAATCAAAACCAAGGTCAAAACCAAGGTTATAGACAAGGTCAAAATCAAAGCCAATCTTCACAAGGGCAAGTCTATCAACCTCCACACCAAAGGCAACAACAAGGAGGGTATAATCAACAAGGTTCTAACAATTATCAAAACCCTTCACCTTTGGCTCCTATACCTCAAAAGAGTGCAACCGATGTCATATTGGAACAAATGAACAAGAATTTTGCGGAAATAAAGAAGGACATGGTTGAGATGAACTACAAACATGGGTCCGCCATAAAAAATCTTGAAACTCAATTTGGTCAAGTGGTGGAACATGTTCAGTTAAAAGGCGGCTTACCGAGTAACACCGAGAAGAATCCAAGAAGTGTAAACACCATCTTAACTCGAAGTGGTAAGGTGTTGAGAACAAGTGGTGAGAAGAAAGTCCCATGGGAGGACAAAGCTAGAAAATCTCCTATTGGGACGGAAGCGGGAGCCATGGATGGCGACATAGATGGGATTGAAGACGATGAAGATCATGGAGAATATGTCAAGAAGAAGGAAGTTGAGAGGAAAGAAGCTCAAGCTAGGGGAGATTATGTGGTTATCGATGTGAAAGAGGAGGAATCAACTAGAAGAGAAGGGAAAGAGCCAATGAAAGAACCGTCTTCCCCACGCACCAAAGGTAAGAAAGGTATGATCCCTCCCACTTCTAAAGATTTTGATTTGATTACTCTCACTTATCCACCTAAAGGTCATAGACAAAGTCGTTTGAATCAAGCTCATAACCGTTTCATTGAAATTTTGCGTAAAATTGACTTGACCATTCCCTTTCTTGAAGCACTTGCAAACATGCCTGCTTATTGTAAAGTCTTAAAAGGCTTGTAAAATGATAAGAGTAAAATGGAAGGTTTGGTATGTTTGAATGAAGAGTGTTCGGCGATTTTTGATAGTAAGATACCCCCGAAAATGAGAGATCGAGGTGGGTTCACCATCCTTATTACTATTGGCGATACTGTGATTGAAAATGTGTTGTGTGACCTAGGAGCTTCTGTGAGCTTAATGCCTAGGGCCTTGTATGAAAAGTTAGGGTTGGGTGAGCTAGAACCCACGGGGATGACCTTACAAATGGAGGATAGGTCGGTTAGGACACCTATGGGGGTAGCGGAGGATGTTCTTGTGCAAATAGATAAATTTACCTTTCCCGTAGATTTTGTCGTCTTAGACATGGCGATGGATTCTAAGACTTCAGTTTTGCTTGGTCGTCCTTTCTTGACTACGAGTGATGCTAGCATAGATGTGAAGAGTGGTGATATTACTTTTCATGTGGGTAAGGAGAGCGTGACATTGAATGTGTATAAGTCTAAATCCTTTGCTTGTCATTCTGTCGAATCTACTTTTGCTTGTGTTGTTGCTACCACTAACCCACAAGTTGATAATGAGCTAACTGGAAAAGACACGGTGGATGCACAAAAGGTCATTGATGGAGTGAAGATCAAGACCAAGGATAAACCGGGATCGCCCGTCTCACCATCATTGTCTCATCCGGACCATAAGCCACTCGTCATAGACCCAAGAATTGGATTTAAAGTCAAGTTGAAAAAAAAGGGAACCCTAAGCAAAGGGCACCTTAAAGAGAAACCGGAGCGGGAACCAGAAAAAAAAAATATTGAGTGTTTGGCAAGAGGTAACTTCACGAGCTAGAAGAGGTACCCCATGTGTTAAATCTACCCCTTTAAAACCCCCTCGCGGTGTCTCTCATGAATATACTTATAATTGATATGCTATGTGTTTGGTTGCTTTGTGATGCTTTGTGGTTCCGGTCGTTGTTTTGAGTCTTTTGTGGTATAAGTCCGTTTAGTGCCACTACGTCGATGCTAACGACGTTAAACAAAGCACTTCTACCTTTTCTCGCATGTGCCAATAGTATAACTTTGAAACAATTGGCACCGTATAAGTCATCTTGTCGAGCCAACGACGTAAAACAAAAGCGCTTGGGGGAGGCAACCCACCTTTTTGGTAGTAATAATGTGTTGGGAGTGGTCTTTAGGTGCAAGAGAGGAGAGTTTGGCTTAAAAGAGAGGTTGGGGTGAGAATTTCCTTTTGGTTCTGGCTTTTGTACATAGACGGGGATGTTTTTTTTGTGAGCCTCTGTGGCTTTATTTTATGCATGGATGCTCTGTGTTTCTTTTGATTATCTTTACATCCAATGCGATTCCCGTCCAGTATGCTTGATATGCTTCGACTTGTTATTTGTAGCATGGCTTCTTTTTTTATATATCTCGTATATATCACCATCTTTTGGCACGTGGACTTTTCCCGTGCATGTGTTTGCCTTGGTTTTTGTTTTTATGGTTTTAGATACTCGAGATGGAGCTTACTAGAAGATGTCACGTGGGCTACTAGTGCGCCTTTCTGCCGGGTTTTGGTCAAACAACTAAGTCTTTTACTCTTTTTATCTCTCACACACCGAGGGCAAGTGTTTCGTTTAAGTGTGGGGTGGGAGACTTAGCCGTTCTCTTGTTTCTTATTGATAAATGTGCTTAATATGTGGTATGCTTAGCCTGAGACCGGGCTCGGGTCGATTTTTGGGTAATTTTTAAAACTTTTCAAGGGTTTTCAACACCGTGTTGTTTGTGTTATTTTCACATTCAAGTGGTAACCACCTTAGTAGGACCCCGAACATGTGCACTGTGGTTTGATATTATCTTGAGTATGGAGTTTATTATTTTTCACGCAAGCTACACTTTGTACACAATTTGATTACTACCACTTCTTAGACCACTAGTCTCGAGACAAAATAGGAAGGTTGCCTAAGTAGGATACGGGATGACGGTCTTGGCGTCTCTTTGACCCTACCAAAGCCAAATAAGCCTTATCCCGAACATTAGACCTTCGTAGCCCCTCTCAGCCTTGATAGAATGGTCTGACCACCATTCGTTTTATAGCCGTTTTGTTACTTAGTCAGAAACCTACCTTAAGCTTTATTTATGGTCACATTCCCTTCATTCATACCCTACGAGTGGACTTAGTCTTTTGTTAGGCCACACTTGCTAAGGCAAGTGTGGGGTGGGGGAAATGATGTCTTGTGATGGGTTGGTGTTTTCTCGGTTTGGAGCTATAAGGAGAAGAGGAGCTCATTTGGGCCTAGTGTTTGGGTTTGGCCCAAAAAGAAAAGAAAAATCTGTGAATTGTCTTCTTCCTTTCTTTCAAAAAAAAAAAAAAAAGTTCAAAATAAATTAGCTCTCTTTGCAATAAAAGTTTGGAGTATATAGAAATAAAGGGTTGGAATCAAAGTAATGAGCTCAAAAGTATACTTTTGATGTTGGAGTTGGGATAGTGAGATAGGTGCTAATGTATTCGACATCGCCTTATGAAACTTGAAACATAGTTGAATTAGGCAATGAGTTCGGGTATGTTAGCATTCTATGGTTCCCAAAGTGTTAAAAATAATCAAAAGGAGTTTGGATGGTTTGTATGGTAGAGATAAGGTGGTACACTTGTTGATTAGGTTCACTCGTACTTCTTTTTCTCCAGTTCCCAAAATATCCTTTTCGATTAACCGGAATTACCTTAGCCTAACATTATAACCTATCAAGTCCTACCCGATCGTGTCCAACCTTAGTAACCTTGATCAGTGGAGAGACTAGTGAATATGAAACAGTTGGTAGACTTTTGGTCGGGATTCAAGCCCCGACAATCATTTTGAGCACTTGGCTTTAGCTTGGCACCACACACACTCTATTTTCTTGATAATGTTATAACCGGTGTCTATATGTTCGTGTCTCCTACTCTGTAGTTACCTCGAGGGTGTGGGTAGTAGCACCTACGTCACAACGTTGAACCCCTTGGTTGTTTTAAAACGCCTAGTTTACTCGAGGGCGAGCAAAGGCTAAGTGTGGGGTGGTTGATGGGAGTCAACTTTACGTGACTCCGGTGCATTAATTACCCCCGTTTACCACACTTTCAGCATATTTTTGGGTGAATTAGACCGTTTTCGGGTAATATCGTGAGTTTATAGCACGGGGAGTAAATCCGTCGCTTTGATGGTTTACTACCTCTTTTTAGTGATATTAACCCATTCCCGAGCACTTTTACCCTCCGGAATTGTTTGGATGTTTTTGGTTGTTTATGATGTTGAAGGGTATTGGTGTCTCGAGGACTCGGAAGATGACGATTTGTGGTGAAAAGCATGATCGAGGCAAGAAGAGGGGCCAAAAAAGGAAGAAAAGTGAAGATTTGGGGAAACAGGGGTGCGCGTTTCATAAGTCCAGAAGTGATACAGAGTTGAAGCCCTCTAAACGCGCGTTTGAAACCACCTTAAACGCGCGTTCCAAATCCCCCAAACGCGCGTTTGAACCTTCTAAACGCGTTCGGATGAAGAAACGATCAAGTCCACGCCAGAAATGAAATGATAAAACGCGCGTTTGAAGATTCCAAACGCCGGTTCCAGCCTCCAAACGTGCGTTTGGACCAATTTTTCTGCAGATTTTTCTCCTACCTATAAATACCCCCCTTAGACTATTTCTTGAACATGAATTACTTTCTTAGCAAAACTCTACCCATTTCTTAGCTCGATTTTTGTAATAGCTTAGAATACTTTCTCTTAGTGTACATCAACATTAACTTAGCTTAATCTTTCTATTTCTTAGCTTAGATTTCCATTCCAATCACTAAGAGACCACCTTTTAATTACTTCTCTATTTTGTACTTTTTGGATCTAATCTCGAATTTCTGCATTTTAATGGTAATTTTCTCTTTTCTTTTACTTGTTATGACTTTTACTTACTGTCTTGTATATGTTTTAACTAGTATAATGAGTAGCTAAACCCTCTTCATAGTCGAATCATGTGAAATTTAGTGAAATCACCCTTTGGGTGATGAAATTGGGAGTGGGTAGTTCTTTTTATTGTTGTATCTTGCATATTTCACGTCTTAGAACTTGTTATAACGGATTTGGGCTAGATTGATCACTTAGGTCAAAAATCACACACATCAATCTTGAGAGTTGTTCAGATAGAGAGATGTGGGAAAAGGGTTCTAGGATCACTTCTTAGAGTGAGGTTACTCGTTTTAACGTTTAAAAGCGGCTCTAGTGCATATCTGTTTTGTGAATGAATCTCCCTTAGGGAAGGGTAGTTAACATGGCATAAGGTGTTAGGAGAGAGTTGTTCAGATCTTAACACCGGGATTAGGAGTACGCACCCGTGAAATTGAATGCAAGAGTTCGTTCGTTTAATGCACATTCCCGGTTTTGTCATTCCATTGGGTGAAACTAGCTATTTTGATCATGGTTCGGCTATGTCCCTTAATTTATCGGTAAAACCTAGTAATTTAATCTTCGTTCTTTTTTTTTATCTTTAAACTTGTTAGTAGGGATCACTTTAGAGTCTTTGTAGTTAAAAATACTTTGAAAAGATTGTTCTAAGCAATACGTTCACTTTGGTACTTGCAAACACGATTCCTTTGGGTTCGACCTCGTACTCCTGTAGCTATTCTAACAATCGACCCGGTACACTGCCGGTTAGAGAGTTAGTTTACCCACGGTTTCGAGTTTTCACAAATTGTTTTTGAAGGGGTAGATTTAATGCTCATCAGATGTCATGTTTTATACCGGTAAGCTTCGACCTTCATGAAATGCGCATAAGATAAGAACGGTAGCCTCCCCCCTTCCCCCTCTCCCTCCTAAACGTCCCTCCTGGTATTTTAGGTCCTATAAAGAATTAGCCTATCTTACTTGAGAATGGACTATTGATTTGTGGGTCTTCCGTCGAGAATTGGAATTCATTGAGGTGCTTGAATTGAGATTACATCAGATGGCCGTAGGTCATGGAACGAGAATGGGCCGATTTATATCGAGACAACTACTCTCTGGGTGTGATTTAACATGTTACTTACCTCACTGCCAGGGCCGGCCCAACAGTGAGGCCAAGCAGACCGCCGTCTTAAGCCCAACTATGCCGGGAGGGCCCAACGGTACATGTTTCGCTAAAAGAAAAAAAATTTCGTGTAGATACAATCCGATCCAACCTAATATAATATGTTAATTTATCTTTAGATAAATGGCCAATTTTTTTTTTACTCCAATCGATAAAGGTCCCAATAAAAAAAATTTATTTGACCCAAAAAAAATTAGACATACAAACAAGTTTTATTAATTTTTGTATTTACGGATGTTAAAAACGCGATAAGTGTTGGAAAAAATGTAGTACTTAGGATTTGACAGAGAATTAAAAACTCCAAGGCACGTCAATAACGTTGTCTTTTAAGAGATGTTTCGTCCCACACGATTTGTAACTAAGTGATCAAATGAAAATCTCTTTTAGGATATAATGGAGGTGTTTGATTCAAACAATGACTTGTTTGAATCAAACCCGAGGACACTCAAAGTTTTTCTGATGATGCTGTCAAACTTATGAATTTTCGTTTGCATACTTATGTTTTTTATAGGCTGCAAGTACCCCATAAACGAATGGAGGTACTCCTTGCACGAAAGGGTAGGGTTGTCACTGTTCACCGAATGAAAGCATGCAACCCTTATACGAAAGAGTAAGTACATATCAGTTCGAAAATGCATGTATCTGAAAAATCTGAAAATGTATATCCCTTCATGAACTGATGCATGCATTGGTTTAGGTATTGGGGGCATTGCCCCCGAACCCCCACGAGTTGGCGCTGCCCCCTCGACCCACCGCGACCTGACCGGGCAGGTCGAACCCCGTTTCGTTGCGATAACATAAATTCGTATGGCAACTCATATGTAAACGATAACCAAAATAGTTATTTATGAAAAAATATCTAACAATAAGTATGTTTTAAAAAAAAACAACTTCAACTAAAAGACCCAATTCGGGGACTTGGCCTTAAGCCCAAAAAAAGTGAGGGCCGGCCCTGCTCACTGCACACGGGACCTTACGTGTAATGCTCAGATCGTTTTCTAGCATTGGTAGAGTTTGTATGTCAGAAGTGTTGATGGAGGGTAATGTATACATGGAGTTTCGCGAAGCCAACTCAAGTACCAAACCCGAATTCAGGGATTGATGGAGTCAAGTTGCGGGACGGACGGCTCTTGTTGGTTTACAATAATACAATCTAAAGTGTTGTACTTAAAGACACGGAGGGAATGGAGTTCTCGAACTTACCCAGATGTCATTCAAGACACCGACGATATAGTTCACGTAACGTACACTTACCACAGGACACAGATTAAGAGCACTCGCAGTAGAATCTGTAAATGGTGATAAATCTGTATTTTACAGATCTAAACACATCAGATTTGTGTAAAATAGACACACAGTAGTGTCTGTCAAATAAATCTGTAAATGACAGATTCACGGGTGAATGCGCTATACCTCCATAATAGTTGATAAATCTCCGGATCCTTTGCTGCTCTCTCTCCTACCTCGCTCTTTTCCACCTCGGTCTCCCAACTTCTTTTTCTTTCATTTTTGCTCATTTTCTCATCTTCTTTCTCCATTCGAATACGAAATACAGGATCTAGCATAGCAAAATTACGTCTCTGGAATTTTTGATTGAAGATTTTTTTTTTCTGTCAAAAAGGAAGAAGCTTTCCGTGGAGGATTTCTGCAATTGATCGACATGAAAGAGTCTATCTAAGCAATTTAATTACACTCTTTGCCTGTTATTCTGGGATTCTACATGGGTTGTTGAAAAATTCGAGTTTCAGGTAATCTGATAACTTTATTTTATATATTTTCACTTAATGGCAAAAAGTGTTCTCTTTTTTTTTTCCTTCTCATGTATTTTCGCAATTGAGAGGTGTAATGATGGTTTTAGAGGAAGTTGTGTTCCATTTCAGGAATCTAATGCTAATGGCATATAGTCGGTAAGAGGACTATTTTCGTCTGTTGTTGTATAATGTCGATTTGGGGAAGGTGTTCTTAGCATTGATCATTTGTTGTTGGTAAACTGCTATAATGTTTTTGTATGAGTGTGACTATAAGTATATTGGTTGAATAATTCATTTATCTTCATTTATCTTATGTGGCTGAGTGTAGGTATCAGAAAAGAATTAAAATCAAATTGAAAATGTGTTGAGTGTTGTTGTAGTTGTTAATCCGATTGTATATGCTTCTGAAATTGAAACTAATCATGATCTTATTTTTGTTTCTAAACAAGATTTTCTTGTTTAGTGAATGTTATCTTTAACCATATTGGTTTGTGAAGTATTGCTCTGTTGATGTATGGATGAATAAGACCCATTGATGTTTCCTTTGTTGTTATGGCAAAACTGCTTTGTTGATGTTATGTGAAGATGTTGGATTGGTTTGGGAGAAGCTTTCTTTTTACTATGTTAATTATCATATATCCTCTTTCTTGCCTTTGCTTTGTTAAATCTTGGTGCATTGATCTGTTAAGCATTCTTGTGGCTTATAATATGTGGCTACTTGGTACTTTGTCAAAACCGCAAAGCCAGATAGGAAGACTTGAACAAAATGCAAGTTTATTGTTACAAAATATTAGTGGACATTCATGTATTGATATTTGGCACAATTTCATTATAAAAATATGCAATTTTTTATGTTAGATGTGGTTTTTGTTTCTTTCTACTACAATTTAGGTCTCTTTACATGGTTATTCCCTTGGAATTGTTTGCATTGTTTCAACAGGTTACTTCTGAGTCCACCAAATCGCTTTTCTTCGCCAAGGCCATCAGACTTTCAGTTGCCATCTCTCTGTATTTGTGTATGTTACGAATCAGCTACAAACACATCCTTAATTTGTCGGTTAAATTATCAGCAAGGAATGAGGCTCTGCTTTAACCTTCGCTGCTATTGATTACCCTTCATTCAGTTGTATTTTCATTTTGTAAGTAGAGATTCTGATGTAGTTGTCCTGGATATAGAATCTGTAAGTAGAGATACTGATGCAGTTGACCATTTGTAAAGATTCTGTAATATAGGTAAAAGTAGTGTTTGAGTCTGTAAAATAGAGAATCTGTTAAGAGACACTGATGCAAGTGCTCTAAGTGTGTTATCCTTCAACCTCTCTGATTAATGAATATTGATATGATTCACTTGGGTGGGAGTGGAACCTGTAGCATCATAATAAGGGCATTCATAATCTAGATTTAAACACTATTTGAAAACCTGCTCAAAAGCTGCTTGTACGTTTTAGGGGAAACAAATGGTGGATGTAGGTCATCTAACATTGTAATTCACAAAGGCTAACCTTCAAAGAATGATTTCCCTACAATAGCAATTTTGACGGAAATAAAGAGGGAGTAAAGAGTTTGGTTTGGTTTGGTTTTGGGTATAAAATATCCGAATCAAACCGACTAGTAATACACTTAAACAAAACCCACTCAACGCGACCTAACCTCAACCTTATTCTCTACTACAAACATTCTGTATACATTCTTCTTGAGTAGTGTTGGAGCATGTAGTAGATCGTCGAAACTTTAGTTTTTGAAGTGTCTCTAAATTTGAGAGGTAAACAGTTGTATCTTGGAAGACAAATGCTACAACCGTGTGCACGCGATAGGAGTAATATTGTCATAAGGATAGATTGAATCCACTCGTCTCGATTTGATCTCTTTTATTTATTCTGCATCTCTTATTTTTGCTGTGACTCTGTTTTTATTTTTCCGATCAGTTCTTAATTGTTTCTTGTTTTAAACTAATATTGTTTATGATATATTTTCTGCATATTTTCAGTTTTATTTTCGTATTAATTAAACATGTAATTTTTTCTGTAGTTTTTTTTTCTAAGGCCACAAACTCCAGATTTGATACTTTCTAGTGCATTGTATAAGCAAAACAATGGGAAAAGAAAGATGTTGGAATGACCACCTTTATTTCATTTCTTCATTATTACATTAGAGATCAAAGATTCAATTCTTACAAAAGAGTGAATAGGCTCAAAACATTGTCCTAGAATAACACAGAGATTTGAACTAACCATGTTGATAAAATCAGAGCTATGCAACGTTACAAACCTGATCCATGAGGTGAAACCAAGCTTTCAACATACACATGAGAACTTAAATGTTTGCAACGACCCAACTCAATGTTCCTATATTCTTTGCCCTTAGAATGGTATACAAGCAAAGCCGATCCATCTGATGTAACAATTTCGCCATTTCTTAAAATGCAAACAACCTGGGGCAAACAATTCGCATTATGAACAACATCATAAGGAATGGAAACCGCTTTAGACCAAGATTCTTCAACTCCATACTTATCCATCACCCACAAATCCATTTTCTTTAGGTCATTATCACAAAGCATGAAAAGCCGTCCACCTGACACTCCGAATACCGTACGAGACACGCCGGCTTCATAATCTGGCTGTTGCAATTCCCCATACTTCTCACTCAACATATCTAGGCTAACAATTTTCCATTCCCGAGGCGAAGAACCGGCAACCCAATACATCTTGCCATCGGCATACTTTCCAAACCAATCGAAATGAAGCCTACCCTCACAGTCCTCAATTCTCCTCCATGAATCTGTCCGGAGTCTATAAACCATAACCTCAGTTTCATAACCACTTGCCAAAGTCGCCCTCACAATAACGACCTTATAATCATCGTTGGACTCATCATACCCGAAGCCATATGAAACAAACGGATAACCTATCAGAGTGACATTTGGCGGCTTAGGCAAAAGCTTAGACTTTCTCAAAACTGGATTCCATAAAAACACATCATCTGCCCCAATAAGTAAACAAACCAAACCATTAATTATACCAGCAATCAAAGGACGCTGATCGGGCTTTTGAGACGGATATTCAATATCAGAAACATTCGTAGAGGGCTCATACAATGCAGAATAAAGAGAAAACTGCTTGATACCAGAAATCGGAACCAGCGTAGTGAATAATATCTGAGAATTCAAATATTGGTCCGCCTCAGAAGATGTGGAGAAATGGGACCTGACAAATTGAGGGCTTGATATCAAAGACAACCATGACTTTGAAACGCACTTGAATTTCAGTAAGGATTTGACGGGAAGGAGTAGAAGGATTTCGATAATCAGGTCTTGTGGAAGTCGAACTGGAGCATCAGTTAACAATTCAGAAATCAAAGTGCAAGGATCGTCAATTGGGTAGGTGGATCTTGATTGCTGCAGATGATGATGTGAATCTGTTGGAGTTGTCCCCATTATTTTGATTTTCTGAAAGTATTGCTTGAACGAGATTTGAGTATTGGGGAAGAAGCTGCTGCTGCTTGATTTTTTTTTTTTTTTTTTTTTTTTTTTTTTTTTTTCAGGGAGCTTTTATTTGCACCACACTTAACCTATCTTCACACCACAATTTTATGAAAAATATGTCATTTACCGCTTACATCATACCTATTATTTTAATAATTAAAAATATACCACTACACCATAGTCACTTTTCAAAACTTGAAAAAAAAAAACATCATTTTACCAATATATTTTTACTATTTCCAGATTTAAATAATTATATAATTATATATATATATATCCTAAACTTTTAAAAAAATACAAAACACCCCCCAAATCCTATCAAAAAACGTCCCCCACCATTCCCCCTCAATTCTCAAACAAAAACTACTCATTTCCTCAATTCTTCCCATCTTCTTCTCCCTCATCTTCTTTTCCATTTCTAAAAAAACCCACCATTTCATCTTCTTCCTCAGCTTATTTTTTTACATTTCTCATACAAAACCCACCCCCCTCTTCCATCTTCTTCTCCAATTTCCTCTTCTTCATTTCTAAAAAAAACCCATTCATCTTCTTCCCAACTTCCTTCTTTCATTTCCCACAAAATTCATTGATATCTAAGTAAACTTATCAACTCATTTCCATCACAACAACTCATTTCCATCACAACTCATTTCCATCTTCCATCATCACCAATCAACAACAACCCATTTTAATTTCATACTTTCATCTTCACCAATCAACAACTACAAGATCAATTTTCATTGCTTCAAAGGTGTTAAACAAAGACGATATCGTTTATATAGTGTTTATCATCTTTCATTTAACATATTTTGATAGCCATTGTTAGGTTTCTTCAAGTTATTTTATATGCCTACCAAGTGTTCGATAAAATGCTTAAGAGAATGGATTATGCACAAGTAGTAATTTTGTTGATGCATATAGTTTGTGAGTTATGTTATGAATGTATAAAGATGATAGAAGCAAGAAACTACTTTGATGATGTCGATTGTAAACAAAGAATTGAGCTTTACACGTGTGTTGGAAAAAAGGAGTGTTGACATGCGACCTTGTGGAAGTCGCATGTCTTGTGTGTAAAAGCGACCTTGGGAAGTCGCATGTATCTGGAGGAAAAACAAAATTCGACTCTCTTGGGGTCGATTGTCAAAGATGCGACCTCACCATTGTCGGACCACCGAGAGCGACTTTGCGTAAAGGTCGAACTCTACAGGTTCGACAATGGTAATGTCGTTTCTCCTGGAACCTTTTTTACTTTATTGTGAAAATGATTAGATCATGAAACCAAGATCATGAATGATTGTAGCTTGTGTTTAATTGAATGAGAAATGACATGAACTTGTCTTTTCATCTTTGTGTGCAGATGGGTAGGACAAAGGGCCAAAGTAACGCCTATCAATGATGAGGAGCCGTCAAGAAGGCGTCAAGCAATGACTGCCTCTTATAGAAGAGGAAAAACAAGTACACATTTGGAAGGAACAGGGGGGTAAACGTGTGGGGAGAAAAGCGTTAATACGTGAAATGAGGGATAAAATCTATAATGAAGATAGTGGCGAAGAAGAAAGAAACCGGGAAACAAAAGAATCTGAAGAAGAAGATAGTGGTGGAGAGGAGGGTAGTGAAGAGCGAAGATAATGAAATTGAAGGCGTTGAAGAGAGAGAGATGAGAGAGAAGTGAAGGGAGCGATGATCGGAATGAAGAAGAAAGTGATGAAGGAGCCATGATTTGGAATGAAGAAAGAAAGCAGTGAAGAGGGTTTTAAAGGGAGTGAGAAGAAGACGATTTGCTCTTAGATCTTGATGATGACGTGTTTAACTATGAATTGTACGATAAAAAGCATGATCACGTAGCACATCATTTACTGAAGAGGGAGGTAAATATAAGTTATCTCTTACAATGTAAATGTTTTAATTATGATATGGATTTGATTAACGACATCTACCATTTTTACTTTGCTTTGAAAAGGATCATGGATTTATTACGTACAAGAAATACACAAACAAAATGCATACTTGGGATTTGTACGAGGAGTTAGAGGCCACACGCAATATGATAAAAAAAACGATTTTGTATCGCCTATATAATGGTTCTTATAAGACGGCGAATAAGGTTCTTGTGTCGGCCTTTGTTGAGCGTTGGCATCCTGAAACAACATCGTTTCACATGCCTTTTGGTGAGGCGACTATAACTTTGGACGATGTTGAACAATTGTTGGAAATCCCTATAATTGGAAAGCCGATGGAGGAAGTGAAATGGGCAGAACTTGATCCGTTGGATGTTTGGATATCAAATCTTCTTGGAATACCTGTCCAAATTGTGCAAGTAGAACTGGCTCGTTGCTCAGGATATTCTCTGAGGACATCATGGATTATTAACAATTTGTCGAAGTCTAAAAACAGACGTTGCAAAGCTTTAGCCGAGCAAATCACGAGAGGTTTTTTGTTGGTACTTTTGGGATGCACTTTATTTCAAGACAGATCAGGGAATAAAGTGAAGGTAAAATATCTTTACTATTTACAAGATTTGAAGCAAGTGGATAAATGGGCGTGGGGTGCGGGCACATTGTCCTATTTATATAGGATGCTTAGCAAAGCAGCCACTTAAGAGACCAAAGGTGTATGTGGATATCTAACTTTGTTGGAGGTACATCTAAATTTTTACTATTTTTGTCTTCATTATAATTATGAAGAAAATCTCGTGAGAAATGTGGTATTTTCTTGTTTCAGGCATGAATATACGAACATTGTCCCAAACAACGGCCGCAAAAAAGGAGAGAGATCACCCGCGAGGATATCGGAACACAGAAATGGAATCCGTCATTCCACATGGCAGATGAAGCTGCAAATAAACAATTGAAGTATGTGAGGGGGGAGTTGGACAATAAACAAAGTGCAAATTACGAAAATGCCCTTCATACCTAACGATCACGGGATAGCGTCTAGCAACACACCGTGACCCCCAATCATCGGAAGAGTCAAATGCAATGACTACTACCTTTCATGTGAAACGATTACCGTGTAAGTTACAATCCTATCATTTGTAATAATATCCATACGGTCGCGACGTCGAGTCTCAAACATTAACGACCGTATCTTATAATCTGGATATCATGCTCTTTCGAAGTAACTCATTTACTTCCACTTTGCAAAGATTCACGAGAGTAAGACATTCCTTATAAGAAGGCCCTTTCGGATTGTGGTGATTTTTCCATCTGAGCAATTATATCATGTGCTTATATCAAACTTTTCTGCGCAATATGTTATATTCCCCTATCCCCGAGATATTGTCTTGTTTTTTTTCATGTGTGCAGGATATTCGCGATAGCACTTGTGAGCTTTCAGATGAAGCCAGTTTCCGGTGGATGGTCCACAGTCTACTGATTTCTTCAAGCGTTTCTGGATCCGACTCATGACCACTTCCAGAATTGCCAAATTCGAACTACAATCAGCTAAGTTTTTCTTATTCTGCACAACATGAGGATATGTTGTTATTTAAGTGTGGGGGAGGGATTGGTTGTACCTACAAAGTGCTTAATTTATTATGCTTACCACCATTCTTCAAAAATTCAACAAATTTTGAAATTTTAAAAATTGTCCCGAGCATGATTTTATTTTGGCTTACTTACTTGTTATATTCCCATACTTGTGCTCAGTTAACTAGTATTTTAGCATAGACCTTTGATAAATAAGCCTTTACTCGAATTATTTTCACGTAAGCCTCTTCGATGACGAGCTGAACTTAGGAAACTGTACCCATTTAAACCGATGATGTTTGATTCTGGTTATAAGAGCGTTCGCTGAGTGCTCATGTCATGGAAATTGTAATATGTGCGTAGTTGGAATTAAAGTAGGAAGTATCGTGAATATACCGAAGCCTGAATGTGATAAGTGAAACGTAACTACTGTGCTTTGGAAAAGTTGTTTTTCTAAGGAAAAAAAAAAGAAAAAAATAATACAAAAAAAAAAATAGAAACAAATTGAAAGTGTGTGTGTCGGAAGCTGGTCGATGATTGGAGTGAGGTAGGGCGTATCTCGAATGTCCTATACCACTATGATGACCAAAAACTCACGACAGTCAGAAAAAGCTGCCTTATGATTTGAGTAAGGTAGGTCATATCACGAATGTCCTATTCTGCTATGACGGGCAAGAGCTCATTCTGATGTGTGTATAAATGTGAAAGATTATTAAATCAACTTACATAAGGAAATAGTATGAATAAATGAAAGACTTAGTTATCGCCTACCTTATCCCCAGTATAGGCCAAGGTATATGTTGTAGGGAATATCCTCTGGGCATAACTGAAAAGATTTCGAAAACATATGTATTACTCTAGTCATGACGTGAGTAGTTTTGTAGGGCGTATGTATAGTCAGGGTAATTCATTATCTGTCTCTAATGGGTATTGGTTGGTTAGCTTGAATTTAATTGTCAAGTGTGGAACCAGTGGAAGTTGAAGAAGGCTTTGCACACACTACACGTTTGAGTAATTGTTTATTACATGGGATGTATGTTTTTGATGCTAGTCGACCGGTAGTGATTTGATATATGGGAGTATATGGGATTTTTACTTAAGTAAGTCTATGATTTCTTGTTTTGTTTTGCTCGGGACGAGCAAAAGATAATTGTGGGAGAGTTGTTAAGGGTGATTTTATATGATTTATATCGTTATATTTTATAATGATTTCCTCCATATTCATATAATTTGCATAGAAATTAAGGGTTTAATCGAATTATTGAGCAAATGAGTTTTAAAAGTATTTAAGTGTAAACTTGAGCTAATTTCGTGATTTTATTGGTAATTATCTATGGTTTTACACTTTGCGTGTTCTTATGGTTTTGAAGGTACATTTACATGTCATGGAGAGGGATTGAAGGAGCTGAAAAGATACTTGATTGAAAATACTACCATGCAACGGCGCCAAAAACTTGTTCTCGGATTTTATCTAATGAAAAATAAACAAGTAATAAATTTATAAATCCGGTTTACCCCAAGTGCAGGGATCGTAGTATAGTAGCTACAACCGGAGTCGATCTCAGGGAATCGTCGTTATCTAGTTCATTAATTTTCCTAAGATTGATACCATTATTATTAAAACCTAAAATAACAAAACGAAAAGTAAAACCGGACAGGGAGGATTGTCGGTCAAAGCCAGGAAAGATCGTTGCGAAAAATAAATCTAAACTACAAACTAAGAAAATAAATAAAACTAGTAAAACCATGACAATGACTATGGTGATTCAACAAAAAACAAGCAATGATCCACCGTCTCGCAACCCTCGCTTTCTTTCTAAGGTTATCTTATGATGATTTAATTAAACTTGTGATTCACCTAACAAAGGTACGAATTCCCAATCTCTTAGGTAATTCGTCTATCAATCTTTTATCTTTCGATCTTAAAAGATTAACACTTTCAATTCGTGAGGTGTAAGATTTATTCAATCTAGCAACCTAGATATTCAACCTAATCAACTCTCGTTACTTATAGGTTAAAGATCCAATCTTTCCTATGGTGATCAGTTTACACCGACTCGTCACATTAAAAACATCAATAGCAAAACATCTCTCGATATAAATTTGCATAACACATAATCATAGAAAGAAAAACAACTTAAATTAAAACTCGCAAAATCATCCAAAGGAGAAATAAAAACGCCGCTGCTGAAAAGTTTCACATGCTTTGCCCTAAGTTTGATCGACTTCCACCATCCTCATGATCCGGAAGGAAAAGCGAAACAAAATAAATAAAACAACTAATCTAACCCTCGGTCGACCAAGCACCAAGGCTTGGCCGACCGAGCACAACTCGGCTTCAGAATTTAGGGTTTTTTGCGGCTGCTGTAATGTGTATATGATGATATTTAGGGTTGAGAATGCGGCTGCTTTTATAGAAGACTAGGTCGGTTATGCTGATGTCGGCCGTGGACGCCCGTCTGATACCTCTGGACGCCCGTCCAGAGCGTTCCCTGAACATCCTGAATCGACTTTCCTGTCTGGACGCTCGTTCAACATTTGTGGACGCCAGTTCAGCAATTCTCTCAAGACTCTGAATCAAATTTTTCTCCCTGGACGCATGGTGAACGCACGTCCATCCAGTCTTGCATGCAATTCTTCATTCCAAATTTCACTTGCATCCTTCCTTCCATTTAACCTTCAATCAAGTATCTTTTCAGCTCCTTCAATCCCTCTCCATGACATGTAAATGTACCTTCAAAACCATAAGAACACGCAAAGTGTAAAACCATAGATAATTACCAATAAAATCATGAAATTAGCTCAAGTTTACACTTAAATACTTTTAAAACTCATTTGCTCAATAATTCGATTAAACCCTTAATTTCTATGCAAATTATATGAATATGGAGGAAATCATTATAAAATATAACGATATAAATCATATAAAATCACCCTTAACACGGATATTCACCCCTACTGATAGGGTACGCGATTTCCAGACGACCAAACATGTATACTCCGCATGCTTCAGTATCACACACAATCACTACCGCATGATCTCCCCGTGGCTAGGGTAAACCTCAATAGTGTCAAAGCATGACAATCCACACGTGATGCCATGTAGACTCCGGTCTTAAGGATAATTACACAACCGTCACATAGTGTGACACTTATCCATGTAAGTGGGTCACTTAACGCATCGCATTCTCTAATACACGCCCACGTCATACCCAAGTGTCTACACTTCGATAAACGAGATCTATCCCTGCCCTTAAAGACAGAAGACTTCTAATACGTGCTAGTCTGTTTATACTACCAATGCCCTGTTTAATAGTACATCAGCCTAAAGACATTTAAGTATCAAACTTATTAAAGTGATTAGAAATCTCATCAACCATAATCGTCAATCATGGTTTCTCTATCACAGTTTAATACTAAGTACATTATCATATAACAATTCATAATTGGTTCTTTAAAAGAACATATATATGACAACATAAAAGCCATTTAATATATGCATAAACATAAAGAAATAGTAGAAATGATCCGACCCGGTCGGATCCGGTCCAACCCGATTGGGTTTGGGACACTATTTCAACATAAACGGGGGTTGAAACATGCACCGGAGCATAGTAAAGTTGACTCTCATCAGTCTTCACCAAAGTTTTGAATTCTAGGATGCAAGTTATATTGCGTAACTTAATCTCAGAAGAGCAGTGCCTTTCTAAAAGGGAAAGACATAGCAAACAATGTGCTTCTTGTTCAGGAAATGACCCAGTTCATACATAATAAGACAATGGGCCACAGCGTCATTTTCAAGTTTCCTAGCCTTTTATGGAAGCAATGCTGAAGAAGTTTGGATTCTCGGAGCTCTTTATAAGGTTGATTATAAACAATCTCAAGGGTATTCAGTTCTCAATTCTTATAAATGGCAGCCTTGCGGGTTTTTTCTAGTCTTCAAAAGTGATCAAACAAATCTGATAGATGTAATGCAGCTTCCTACATATATGGTTAACAAGTTGGAAAGGATAATGTCCCAGTACTCTCTCTAGAATGACTCCTCATAGAAGAAAAGAATGATATGGAGGAAAGTTTGAAAAGTATGCAATCAAGTTTTCTTGCATAATTTTGTGGAAACTCAGAAAAGGTCAAAGGGTTATGGGGGGTAGCTAATTCCCCTTGTATAAGCTTTACACTTGGAAAATGCTATGTTCCACACAAGAATGCATGGATGACAATACAAGATACATGGGTCCTCCCTTGTATAGGTGGGTCTGGTTACCAACAGATTCTCGTCAATCTGTAGCATCGATCCGCATATGAGATTTTGAGGAGCAAAAAGCGTACTAAATATGATTTCGGCGAAATACGGAAACCTTATGTACATTAAAAAAAAAGGCAGCCTTTCTGTGGAGACTAGTTGTACAACTTGTTACCATTTCCACTACATCTACCTTCGATCTGCAGGGGATGTTTGACGTGTCCCTACTGGTTGTTCAGTCTAACCGGCAGTGTACCGGGTCAACTGTAGCCTAGTTGGTGAGTCAATGTCGTATCCCACAAGGAGTGTGTTGGTTAACCACCGATTAAGTTCATATTTTCGATCCAAGTCGCAATTTGTGTAAACAATAAGTAGCACGTAAAATAAATAAACTCAATGAAAAATGGAACTAACCAAGATAATGCTTTGATCCAATGGACTTTCCTTGACTATGATAGAGTTGGCTACCTACCTTCCTTCCTAAAATGTTCAAGAGTGTAAACCGGTGTGTTCCTCGACTAGCAACCCCTCTTCTTTCGAATGAATGAGATCACTCTATGCCTCCTCCTTGACTTAGGCACCCTAAGTCTAATGATTCAACATGATATGCACTTGAACACAAGCCTAAGCTACCCTCGGATAAGAAACCGAATTCTACTTAAGGTCGGTTTTACCTTCCGATTCTTCTACCATTTTCCCACACTCAATATACCCTTTCGGCTCTACCAAGTGTGTATATGCAAGCTAGGGTTAATTACTTCCTAAATTACTAGCAACAATACCAAGTAAAAGAAGGTTCAACACTACAAGAAACTTAAATGTAAAACTACCAACTCATTCACCATCGAAAGAATCCATTTTCACATCACATTATCTTGGCTAGCTATGAAACTAGCCACTCATGGTTATGAACTCGAACATATCAAGGTTAGAATGCATAACAACAAGAACAATTAAATCAATGTAAAGGCTAAGAATTATACCAGTCACAAGCTAACAACTTGAAAAGGGAAAACTTGCATTCAACCTTCAAAAGCTCTAATGGAGAGAGTGTATCTCAAAAGCTACAAACTTTTCCAACTAGAATTCATCCAAGGAATCAAACAAGTATTCTTAATGTTTACACTTGCAATTTAAGAGCTAAAGTTATGAGGATTTTGGCTAGATGAGTCTTGAAAGTGGAAGTGCCTTCAAGATAGGGAAAAAGTTGTGTTTTTTCAGCCCCCCTTTGAAATCAAGTCAAGAATAAGCTTTAAAACTTGAAATTTGGGCTTCTCGGCGTCCGCCAACTGTGCACTCGGCGTACGCCAACTTCTGACAGGTAGTTGGGTGAATGAGAATCATTAAATGCGGTTCAGGCTCTCAACTGTCAAATTCCGACGTCCACCGCCTGTGCACTCGGTGTGCGCCGACATCTACTCTTAGATTGATTCTTTAACTTCTCCAACAAGAAACCTCCCTAAAGCTCGATGGACTGTTCCAAGCTCTTCCGAAACTCACATCTAACCTGGGTATCTGCAAAACAAAGCCAAAAACGATACTCCGCATAATTCTGATAACAAAATTTGGCATAAAAGCCTAAAAATACGGGGTTAGCTAATTAAAACATATTTACACTTTTTGATCTATTTCACCACATAATTGCATGAAATTGATATAAAAGCGCCACTAAAAGCTTAAGAATTGGGATAAAATGCATCATTCGGTTGCCTAACATCAATGTTGCAGTATGCAGAAGTTCAATATATGCAGAAATTTGGGAGGCTCTTACCAACATCAAAAGGTTATACGTGGCATAGGTTAGAGGATTGAGGTTAGGCGTTAGGCATTGCTTTTATATATATATATATATATATATATATATATATATATATATATATATACTGAGAAGGATGGGAGCAACCGATTTAATCTATTAACCTGCTGCATTTGTAAACCTGTATGCCTAAGGTAATAGGTAATACAAATAACATACTAGGGCCAAGTCAATGGAATGACCCTAGTAGTATGTTCCTTGTAAACCTGCACAACATATTGAACCTATTAACCCTTCTTAGTATCCATAGTTCAAAAATCTTACATGGCTGGTGTTTTTGTGAGTAAACAAAACATATATAAATTAGTCCAAAAATAGGTAGACAGAAAAAGAACAAACCTTAAACAAGTAGCCTGCAACTTTAACAAGTTTCTTGCATTATAGATGTATAACATGTGCAAAAAGGTAATGGGCAAATACAAGAAAGGTAAGAAGGCGGGCAAAATATATCAACAGCTTTAAAAAAAGGGTCAGTTCCAAAAATTATAAACGCCTACATCCAAATGTTGGAAGAACATCTGCCTACTACTTGAAGAATATGGTATAGCAGCATGTTCAAGAGGACTGACTGGGTAATGCTTTCTTTCATGTTATGGATGGCATGGTACATGTTGTATTATTTTTAAATATGAGAACAAATACTGCATGTCTTTAACTCCCTTGGATTTTGCATATACTGAATGTGAGGCCAGGCCATATATTATTACTGACACCTATGTGTACAAAACTCCCAGGTCATATAGACAACTAGCAATTACTAGATGGAAAGGAAAAACAGCTTAAGAGTAAACATCCTAAGAACGCAGAAACTGAAAACGGAGAGCGGCCATAAGATAAAGACTTTTGTGGGAAAGAACACAACCAGAAAGTCCAGATTGATACTTAAGATACTCAAGAAGAAAATCAGGTAGCTAAAATTCACAGAGGGTAAGCAAAACATAAACAAGTGCACTTGATTATTTTACGGGAAATAAACGGTGTGGTCTAACATGGTAAGGAAGCTTCAACGAATGATTTCCCTAAAATAGCAATTTTGACAGACAGAAAGAGGGATAAACTAAAGAGCCATCAGATCTTACCACGTTCTTCGCATTCACAAGAGCCTTAGTCCTTCCTGTATGCAAATATATAATTAGCTTCTGTTTCGGCTTAGGCTTAGTCTGAATACTTACTACTTTGCCACAGTTTTTCTTCACATTGTGTTATTTTCATTCACTACTCTCTTCTTACATTCACTGCACGTGTGCTAAATATATGCAAGAGCCTTGTCCTTATTTTCATTGTACTGCTACAAAAGCTATACTACAAGAACCTTTAATTGTAAACGTACTTTGTTTAATGAAATCTATGTAGTTACCCGACACTACCTTGTTTATCTTAGCTTTCTAAGTGCCACTCAACAAACAAATAACAACCAAGCAAATAGCAACCTCTAATGCTTATATCATCTTGCAACCCTACGTAAGGACAACGACAAAAGGTGCAACACCCGGCTGAGTCACACTAGCTATGGGAATAGTTTTTGAATATGTCCACACATGTGATTTCTGATCAGAGAAAAAAAATCCAAAATTCAGTGGAAATCATACGCGATCTGATTATATAACAACCAAAACAAAATGCCACCAATCTTCCCAAATGAAATTTAAAAAAACATGCTGGAAATACTACACAAAAGATTCCTAAGCATTTCCCAGAAAATTATCCGTATGAACATGATATCCTCACAAAAATACTACTCTTTTGAGAAGAAAAAAAATGATAATAATCACCAAAAGGGAGCAAAGTGCAGACATAATATCAGTGTATGAGGAACAATGGGAAAAGAAAGATGTTAGAATGACCACTTTTCATTTCATTGATTTTATCACCCACAAGACCTTTTCAAGATGCAAGCAACAGCTTCATGACAATGACAACTTCCATTAAAGATCAAAGATTCAGTTCTTACAAAGAGTGAATTGGCTCAAAACATTGTCCTAAAATAACGCAGAAATTTAAGCTAACCATATTGATGACATCAGAGCCATGCAACGTTACAAACCGGATCCATTAGGTGAAACCAAGCTTTCAACATACACATGAAAATTACAACGTCTGAAACCACCCAACTCAATGTTCCTAAATTCTTTATGCTTGGAATGGAATACAAGAAAATTCGATCCATCTGATAGAACAATTTCGCCATTTCTTAAAATGCAAACAACCCGGTGCCTAGAGTAGGGCTTCGCACGATGAACATTATCATAAGGAATGGAAACCACTTTAGACCAAGATTCTTCAACTCCATACTTATCCATCACCCACAAATCCATTTTCTTTAAGCGATAATCACAACACACGAAAAGCCGTCCACCTGACACTCCGACTGCCGTATCAGACATGCCGGCTTCATAATCTGGTTGCTGCAATTCCCCATACTTCTCACTCAACATATCTAGGCTAACAATTTTCCATTCCTGAAACGAAGAACGAAAAATCCAATGGATCTTGCCATTGGCATACTTTCCACACCTATCTAAAGGAAGCACACTCTTAAAGTTCTCAATTATCCTCCATGAATCCGTCAGGAGACTATAAACCATAACCACAGTTTTATTACCATTTGCAACAGAATATACACTTACCGCAAAAACGAACTTATAATCATCGTTTGACTCATCATACCCAAAGCCATTTGCAGCAAACCGATAACCTTTCAAAGTGACATTTGGCTTAGGCAAATGCTTAGACTTTCTCAAAACTGGATTCCATAAAAACACATCATCTGCCTCGATAACTAAACAAACCAAACCATTAATTATACCAGCAATCAAAGGATAATTATCGGGCTTCTGAGACGGATATTCAATATCAGAAACATTCGTAGAGGGCTCATACAATGCTGAATAAAGAGAAAACTGCTTGATACCAGAATTCGGAGCCCAAGTAGTGAATAATACCTGAGAAGTCAAATATTGGTCCGCCTCAGAAGATGTGGAGAAATGGGACCTGACAAATTGAGGGCTTGATATCAAAGACAACCATGATTTTGAAACACACTTGAATTTCATTAAGGATTTGACGGGAAGACGTAGAAGGATTTCGATAATCAGGTCTTGTGGAAGTCGAGCATCAGTTAACAATTCAGAAATCAAAGTGCAAGGATTGTCAATAGGGTAGGTGGATCTTGATAGCTGCAGATGATGATGTGAATCTGTTGGAGTTGTCCCCATTATTTTGATTTTCAGAAAGTATTGCTTGAACGAGATTTGAGTATTGGGGAAGAAGCTGCTGCTGGGTTTTGCACGTCGGACCGCTGTTCTCCTCCTCCTCCTCAGCAGTCAGACCTAACAAAAAAAAAAAAGTGGTCGTCTTTTTTTGAGTTTTTTTTTTTTTAAATGTTACTATTACACGTACATGCAGACATGCTGTGTAGGAAGGAAATTAGACCTCCAGGATTCAACATAGAGGGAGTGGCCGTGCAAGACAATCGAACCACACAGCGTGATTTCATTTCCGTAATAAAAATGTGTGGTCAGATTATGCCACACGGCCACTCCTATGCAAGTTTCCATAAGAAACCTCCGTGTAGGAACTATCACTTTTAACATTGGTTTTGGTTTTGTCTACCATGGATCAATGAAGCACGACACCTAAGCTAGGCATCGTGCGATGTGCCCGATTCGTTTACGACACGATATGCGATCGATACGTTTCCGACACGTGTCGGCTGATTAAAATAATATTATTTATAAATTTAATATCCGACACATCTCAGACACGCTCGACACTTCTCAACACGGAGCCGACACTCTCCAACACTTCTGAACCCAATTTTTTTAATTTATTTTTTTCTTTAAATTTTTTTCAATGGAAACATTTTGATTTTGTGAACTTCAGGAAACGTTAAAATATCCGATTTTAATCTTGATTATGTTTCTTGTTGATAAACAATCATTTTTATACTTTTTAATATTTTACGACACGACACGTGATCGACACGCTTCCAACACGTGTCGGCTGATTAAAATAATATTATTTATAATTTTAATATCCGACACACATCAGACACGCTATCGACACTCCTCAACAAGGAGCCGACACTCCCCGCACTTCTGAACCCAATTTTTTTAATTTGGTTTTCTTCCTTTATTTAATTTTTTTTCATTGGAAACGTTTTGATTTTGTGAACTTAAGGAAACGTTAAAATACCCAACTTTCATCATGATTATAATTTAACAAATAATACGTCGTATTAAGTTTATATGTTTCTTGTTGATAAACAATTATTTTTACACTTTGTAATATTTTGAAGTTCAATCATAATTTTGTTTTTACTTTTGACACCGTATAAATGTCGAATATATATTTTAAATATTCATAGAGTTCATGTATTACGTATCTTATTTTGTCTAGTTTTCATATAGGGGTAGAATAGAGAATCCAATGTTGAATCCATTACAACATCAATTCAAAAGAATTCAACAAATATCCTTCAAAAGATTTTTGATAAGTGCCAAAAGATAGTCTGATCAATCACTCAACACGGCTATGGAAGAAAGACTTAATTCTGGAGGTGTTTTAACCCCTTTGAAGCAGAAAAAGTTGTTGTATCCATTCCCCTTTCTCCGAACCTGTTAGCCGATAGACTAATTAGGCATTTCTCGAAACAATGGAATTCGATCATTCTGTAAAAACAAGTTACCAATTAGCCTATAATTTAAAGTAAAAGCAGTTGGGAGAAGGGATGTGGACAAAGGGACATCCCCCATCCCCATCAAAAAGCTTGACAATGCGGAAAAAAGGAGTCACTGTAACCAAAAAGCAGAGTTCTTGGACATTACTTGTTAGATTATGCTTCCAGTTGTTTGTTTATGTTGCTGCTGATATTGAATTCTTCCATCCTCTGTTTTAAACGTGCTTCTCTCCATTCCGTTGGAAGAGAGTAATGTAGCAATATTTCTTACAAGAGATTGAAGTCGTTAAAAGGGGGATTGTCAGGGTAGTCGGATAAAGAAAACAACTAAACACAACAATGTGATTAATAACTGTATGTCAGGTGTAAATTTTACAGTTTCCAATATAAAAAGGGCTTACTTGCAGCTGCAGTGGACTGACTATAACTACAAGTTACCCACCCTGCCATGAAGTGCAAATCAACAACAACAACCCTCTAATGCTTATATCTCATCTTTTTTCCAAATATGTACCTTCTTTTTCCATTAAAGGAAGTAGAGGTTGTGATTGCTGATCAGAGAAAAGAAATCCAAGATTCAAATGGAAAATCATTCGCAATCTTAGTTATCTTTCAACTACGTTCATTACTACACAAAAAAGATTCCTCACTGATGATACTCGACCCGGATTAGGCCACGTGTCACCTTTAGGGGTGCTTAATAAGTTACCACTCCTTGAGGATAAGGTCTTGAGGGCCAAAGGCCCTAATGGCCGATCAGAGGGCGGATCGTCTACCACGGGAGACCGGTCTGAGCTCCTCCTCCAGCCGCCGCAGGACGGTAAAGGCCTGGCGAAGAGGAGCTGCCCAGTTCGGATTTTGGGGGCTGAACGGGTAACCTTCCGAACAGCTCCGCTGTTATTCCACGTGTGGGATAAACGTATATGGAAAGAATCCTTAGTCATAAAGGCTCTAATCTTGACATTAAATATGTCCATAATTATCTCTTATTTTGGGGATTGAGTCATATTTATCCTTAGGGATTAATTATGAATTATAATACTTGCCCACCAAGTAAGAGGGGCGAGGGATGACCTATATAAACGACCCTAAGGAACTACGGATTGCTTGATTCCAATTCGATTATTGGATACGTAGGCAACTCCCAGAAATATTCTGAGAGCTCAGTCCGAACACACTAAACATCTCATCCCTGTACGATAGTTTAGGGTTTTTAGGGTTACCGGTCGTTGTCACATAGAAGATTGACCCGCATTGGTTACTGGACGATTTCCAGCATCGTCATTGGCGCTAGAAGGAGGGTATTCTACTGATAACTGATCCAAAAAACAAGAACCCCTAAAACCGCTATGGCACCACCGAAGAATACAACCAAGAAGAATGCAGATCCGACCCAACAGGGAGGAACTCCAGCTATTCAAGGCGAAACTCAGGATGTGGCGGCCCAGAAAGGGGCCAATCTCCAAGGAGATCAGGTAGATCCAGTTCTTCAGGACCCAGCCAATCAGGCATTGGTTGACGCTCTGAAAAATCTAGATAATACCACTATCAAGATTATTCTGGACGAGACCTCAAGGAAGGACCCCCTAAAACCCAAGAGAATCTCCAACACCAGGCCCCTGCTAAACCAGAGGTCGTAGAGTCAAGCACCCATACGGACCACGGAGTTACGCGTTACCCGAACGACACGGCCAAGGCCGAACTGGACAATCTGCTTGGTAAGCGATCAGACAATTATCTCGCCTGTCGCGCGCCTCTTCACCGAGCATATGACCACTATCCCCGCCCAAAGAGGTTTTAAAATTCGAAGATAAGCGCGATATGATGGATCCAAGGATCCTTATGATCATATGCACCAGTTCATCTCCCACATGAACCTATATAATGCATCGGACGAGATGAAGAGCAAGACTTTTCCCGCACTCCTAACTGGAAGAGCTAGGGAGTGGTTCAACAGGATCCCTCCTAGATCAATCTCAGACTTTGGGACTTTGACCAGGAAGTTCGTTCATGCATTCATTGCAGCACGACCTTTCCAAAGAAATCAAACTCATCTGTTAACTTTAAAACAAAAACAAGATGAATCCGTATTGCGTTTTATAAAACGATTCAATGAAGAGGCCGCACAAGTTCAGGACGAAGATGACAGGTTGCTGGTCGCCTCTTTCGTGGCAGGTCTGCGAGAGGGACGGCTACACGCAAAGCTTAACAGCAAGCTCCCAAACACAATGGAAGAATGTCTGGACGTCGCATATAAGTACTGCCAGGGAGAAGAAGCAAATCGACTTAAAAGAGAGATGGAAAAGGGTGAGAGCAAGAAAAACAAGCCTGAAGAAAGATCGGACAAAAAAAGAAAGTCAGTTTGGGATCGGGTAACTGCGCCCATCTCTGATCGTCTGGGGAAGAAAGGAGCTCTGCAGGACAGAGACTTCATCCCGCTGAACAGACCTCATGAACAAGTCCTTGCGATAATGCAAAGAAAGGGCATTGCTAGGACCCCACCCCCGATGAAGGGGCCTAGGGAGAACAGAAATCAAAGCAAGTATTGCAAGTATCACCAGGATGTAGGACATGACTCAGAGCAAAGGCGTAGACTGATCCGAGACATTGACGCAAAGAAGAATGGAAGCGGCAACTTGATGAAGTTATAGATCGGTCTCAAATGTCGAGCCTGCCGGGCGGCGAGAGTTTAAGCGTAGGAATAACAGTGATAAAGATCATCGAGATGAGCAGAGGTGGAGAAGAGATCGTTCTCCTGATGCTCGAGGACATGCAGATAATCGCCCTGTGAACACAATCAATACGATCTCAGGGGGGCCGAACAGTTCAAAGGTGACATAAAGAGGAAACAACAGTGTCTCATACCCCCCGCCTACGAATAAGAGGCAAAGGATGTCGTGAGAAGTAGTGTATGGACCAAGGGACTCATTACCATTAGTGATCAACAACGGAAGGATTGGTGATTGAGTCGTGATTAGTAGGAACCGGATAAAAGAATCAGGTGGATACGGGTAGTGCCGTGAATGTCCTCTACCATAATGTCTTCATAGCGATAAAATCAAGGACGCCGAATCTGTCCTCCACACCTGCTCGGCTTCGCAGACCTCCGGTTCATCCATGGGGGTGATCAAGCCGCCACTACTTTGGAGAAGCGCGCGAGAGAAGAACCCTAATGGTGGACTATGTGGTGGTGAAGGCACCATCAGCTTACAACGTGATAATGGGAAGGCCAGCCCTTATAGATCTTCGGGCTGTGATTTCACCGGCCCATGTTAGCATGAAGATCCCAACAGGGGAGGGGTCGATAGAAATCAGAGGCGATGTGGAAACAGCCAGGAGCTGCTATACTGCAACAGTGAATGGGAAAATGGTGCAACAGGTTTGTATTGAGGAACTAATACCCAGTGAAGAAGAGAACTGGTCGTCTGAGGATACAACAGAGGTTGTACGTCTATGGGACGAACAGGAAGACTCGACAGTTCGCATTGGGGCCTGGATCCCCTCCCCACATAAAGAATCATTGGTGAAGATTCTTGAAGACTTTAGAGATGTGTTCGCTTGAGGGCACAGGATATGCCAGATTATCCCCGATCCGGGCGGTACATAGATTAAAGGTGGATCCGAACAAGAAGCCTGTCCGTCAAAAGAAAAGGCACTTTCGCGCCCGAGCGCATTGAAGCAATCAAGCAAGAGGTAACGAAAACATCGCAAGCAAGCATAATAAATGAAGTGATGTACCTGAATGGTTAGCCAACCCGCACTAGTCAAGAAACCAGACGGGAGTTGGAGGATGTGCGAGATTTCACGGATTTGAACAAGGCGTGGCCCGAAGGATTGTTACGCTCACCCAAGATTGATCGTTTAGTGGACTCCACTGTAGGATATGAAGTGTTCGCATTCTTGGATGCTTACAAAGGTTATCACCAGATCGTGATGGATCCGGAAGATGCAGAGAAGACCGCTTTCATAAGCGAGTTTGGGACGTCATCGCCACGCCACAATGCCTTTGGACTAAAAATGCAGGGCAACGATCGAGGGTCGTTAACTCGATTTTTGACAAACAGATAGGAAGATGTATGGAGGTGTACGTGGATGACCTCCTAATCAAGAGCAGGTCTCTTGATCAGTATTTGGACGATGTTAGAGAAGTCTTTGGGGTCCTAAGGGAGACTCATATGAAACTCAATCCAAAGAAATGCACGTTTGGGGTCGATCGGGAAGTTCCTAGGATACATGATATCAGAGACGGAATCGTGGTATAACCCGGATAAGATCAAGCATTAAAAACCATGTCTCCACCAAAGAACATCAAAGAAGTTCCGACCCGGCGAGGCGGATAGTCGCCTCGAACAGATTTTTATCGAGATCAGCACAGCGTGCGTTGCCTTTTTTCAAAATCTTACGGAGAGCTAGCCCTTTTCGCTGGGACGAACAAAGCCAGGTCGCATTCGATGAACTAAAGAAGTACTTAGCTGAATTTCCCACAAACAGCTCCTCAGGAAGGAGAACCTCTGTTCGTCTATTTAGCTGTAGTTGAAGAAGCTCTGAGCGCAGTACTGGTAAAAGAGCAGAATGGACAACAGGTACCCGTTTTCTTTGTGAGCAAAGCACTCCACGGACCAGAAGTTAGATATTCAAACGCAGAGAAACTGGCGTTAGCGTTGGTACATGCCTCAAGGAAGTTGAGACCTTACTTTCAGGCACATCCCATCATCGTTATCACGATCACCGCACGCGGCAGATATTAGGACGACCGTAAACTTCGTGTAGGTTAGCGAAATGGGTTGTCGAATCGGCGGAATACGACATTGATTTCGCATCACGGATCGCGATCAAAGCATGTGTTTTAGCGGATTTTCCGGCCGGAAGGAGTATCTCGTTGGTTTAGATGTTGATCTTGAGAAACAAGAGGTACGTAGGTGGAATTTGTACGTTGATGAGCGTCAAGTAAAGACGGCGCAGAGCAGTCTCTCTTAGTCAGCCCAAAGGGAGGAATTTCTACGCTCTAAGATTTGATTTTAAGGCTACAAACAATGAGGCTGAGTACGAAGCTTTGATTACGGGACTCACGTTGGCAAGTAAGCTTGGGGCGGACGATCTGCAGGTGTATAGTGACTCGCAGCTCGTGGTGAATCACATAAACGGAGAATATGAAGCTAAGGAAGAACCTATGAGAAGATATTTAACAGCAGCTAAAGCACTCTTAGAGAAGTTTCAAAAGGTCCGGGTTGACCAGATACCACGAGCTGAGAACAGGAGGGCAGATGCTTTGTCCAAATTGGCATCAAATTTTTTATCAGAAAAGAAAGTACTTGTGGAACTGTTGAAAGAAAGAAGCTACGAGCAGCAGGCTGTACGGCCAATTAGGCAGGCCAGTACGTGGATGGATCCAATTGTGTTGTATCTTAGAGACAATATCCTCCCCCAAGACAGAATTCAGGCTAGGAAAACGAGGCTCGTGGCAGTGAGATACTCACTGCTCAAAACGCACTCTCACCGCAGATCTTATATTGCTCCATGGTTGAGATGTGTGACTGAAGAAGAAGGGAATTACCTGCTCAGGGAAGTGCATTTAGGCATCTGTGGAAATCATCAAGGAGCACGAACACTTGCGAGGAAGTGCCGGCTGTTCGGTTATTATTGGCCAACAATGTTGGAAGACGCCAAGGAATTGGTGGAAAAGTGCAGATCATGCCAGGTGCATGACAACTTGTCACATCGGCCATCCCAAGAGATGGTTCCGATGATCTCCCCCTGGCCATTCGATCAGTGGGGGGTAGATCTGGTCGGACCACTCCCCAGAGCCCCAGGCAATGTCAGGTTTTTAATTGTGGCAATCGATTACTTCACCAAGTGGGTCGAAGCTGAACCATTGGCCACTATAACAGGAAGGCAGATACAGAAATTTTTGTGGAAGAGCATAGTATGCAGGTATGGAATCCCAAAGACTTTGGTTTTGGACAATGGGACTCAGTTCGAAGACAGGGTCGTCCGAGAGTGGTGCAATGAATTACATATTACACAACACTTCACTTCTGTGGGATATCCCCAAGCTAATGGCCAGGTCGAACAGACCAACAGGCAGATCAAGGCAGGACTGAAGAAACGCTTAGAGGAGGAAAAAGAGAATTGGACAGATCACCTGCCTAATATATTATGGGCATACAGAACAACTCCGAACTCAGCTACTGGGGAAACCCCTTTTAGCCTAGCATACGGATGCGAATCCGTGATTCCAGCCGAGATCGGCCTATCTTCTCCACGGACAACGCTCTACACAGAAAGTGAACAAGAGGCAGAACTTAGACATTCCAAGGACGATCTGGAGGAAGCTCGTAACATAGCCTTCATAAGAATGGCTAAGTACAAACAACGAATTTCTCAATATTATAATTCTCGAGTTAAGCACTCGTACTTTAGAGAAGGGGACCTGGTGCTCAGAAAGAATGAAGTTAGTAAGCAATTACCCCAAGGGAAACTGGCTCCGAACTGGGAAGGACCTTACAAGGTGGTCAAAGTACATGGTAAAGGGGCATATCAACTGGCCGACGCAAGTGGCAGAACTGTTCCTCGCAGCTGGAATGCCTCTAACTTGAGAAAGTTTTACGTCTAGGACAGGTTCCAGACTATTTGTTATGTTAGCATTTTGAATAAATTGTAGTCAGACATCAAATATTGAATAAAGAGTTTTATTACTATATGCATTGTCACTATGTTATTTGATCACGACTAACTATCGGACTCAATGAATCGATCCGAGTCGGATTCGAATAAAAATTTGCCAAGGCAAATCCAAAAAGGTCTGCAAGACAGATTTAAACGAATCGATCCGCAGTCGGATTTAGTGAAAAAATTTGCCAAGGCAAATCAAAAAGGTCCGCAGACAGATTAAACGAATCGATCCGCAGTCGGATTGATAAAAAATTTGCCAAGGCAAAAAAAAAGGTCTCCGAGGGCGAGAATTAAACGAATCGATCCGCAGGTCGGATTGTAAAAATTTTCCAAGGCAAATCCAAAAGAGGTCTGGCAGATGACTCAATGAATCGATCCGCAGTCGGATTCGAGTAAAAAATTTGCCAAGGCAAATCCAAAAAGGTGCAGATGAGACTAAACGAATCGATCCGCAGGTCGGATTCAGTAAAAAATTTTGCCAAGGCTAACCCAAAAGGTCTGCGCAGACACAAGATATGACGGCCGGACTAAGAATACGCGCCGAGCTGCAAAAAGACCTAAAATACTTAGCAAGTTGAAGTAATCATACTTCCTAAGTCTGCAGGACAGGCGATCAGCGCATACATTGAAGTACTTCATTCGAAAAGCAACGCTTTATAAAGGATGTACTTCAGGGGGTAAAGGGCCACAACACAAAAGTAAGGGCAAAACCACCAAAAGTCAAAGCAATAGCAATGAAGATGCCAAAGAAAAACATATTGCAGAACAGGTGCCAAAAAGGCACAAATTGTCAAGAACAAAAAATAGCAGAAGAAAAAAAAAAGTGCAAAGTTTTTCAACAAAATAACAAAGCCCTTGATTTCTAAGGATTAGCAGCAGCATCTTGTGGTGGATCGGTCGGGGTACCGGAGCGCTGAGCTGGGGAGGTTCCAGTCTGACGGGTCGCAGCTCGACGTCCATACTTTTCAGCCAGGTCCACACCGCCTTGATATTCCTCACTGGCCTGGCATACAACTCGTTGCTGCTGGCTTGCAGAGCTCGCCATGTCAAGATCTCGAGATAACCACCAGGGCATCGCTCTTTGGCCTGGTTAACACCGAGGTATACCCATGGCTCAAGATAGAGCCAAGTAACACCTTTAAGGCCCCGGTAAAGTGCTCGAGCTCTTATACTCGTGGATGGCCCTGAGCAATTGCTCGTGCATAGCAGCTTCCAACGACGCATGATCGGCTTGAAGTTTGGCCAAGGCCTCTTCACGGACGACGCCAGATGCACGCAACTCCTCCAACTCTCGCTCGTTGAGCTCAAGACGACCTTCTCCGGATCCGCAACCGGACATCTTTAGACAAAGATTCTTCTTTGTGTTTGTTACGGTGGCAGAGAGGTCGAAATCCGCTTCTCCAAAGATGCCTTCGGGAAGAGAAGTCATTGAGTCGGTGAAGAACCTCCTTCCCGACTTTAACCACCTTGTGAAATATCAAGTGTAAATCGAGAGCAGGGTAGAAAGGTGACTCACAAAGAACGAAAAAGGAGACTTACGATCGATGCGAGATCTTTGTCCGGCGGCTTTCGGCTAAGAATTCGCCGAAGAGCCCGAAGTTCCTCGTGAAGCCTCCTGGCCGCACTCCAGGCCTCTTCCGTCAGATCGCTGGCGTTGTCTTGATTGGTCACCGTGGTTCGAGACGCCCAGAATGACCAGACTATCCTCTCTTTGCTCGACATGTTGTGCTCCTGTGGTCGATCGCCTTGTTGAAGGCCGCGACGGAAGTTCCCGGTTGGCCTCTGGGTTAAGCGATTCGGGCTCGAGCCACTTCTTCCTCGGAGCCTCCAAGTTCTGCTGGGCTCTGCACATCTTCCTCTTCATTGAGTGCTTGGTCAAAAATGTCGGCAACATCAGCCACTGTAAAAGGCAAAAATTATTAGAACTGAGAAGAACAGCAAAATTAAGTATGCAAGAGAAAGGAGATTAAGGGAACAGCTCCTACGATGGTCGTATTCATCCCGAGTAAGCCTTAAATAGGGCTCGGGACCAGCATCGAACAAGCGTGCAGCTTCGATCGGCTTCGTCCGGCTAGTACTCAAAGTCAAGGAGGACATTGGCGTTAGCAATATCATTCAAACAAATTCTCACCAACCGTAGTGGGGACACACATCGGGCGGGGAGCGGAAGTAATTCAGTTACTCAACTCTGGTGTCCATCGTTGCGAATGAAGAAGAAGTTATTCTTCCATTCATGGATTGAAGATTTTCCTGTAGAAAGCATGGGGATCCCCCTCCGCTGGTCTGTACGGCGTGGAAAGTAATACCACCCGCTGTGGTTCCTTACCTTCTTGTGTTGGTAAAAAGTCCTAAAAAGATCCACGTCGAACTCCATGTCTGCTAATCGGAAGAAGATCGCAGAACCAATGATTGCCCTAACACCGTTAGGGGCGATCTGCGTAGATCCCAGTTGATAATGCCTCAGTACGGCCAAAAAAGCCGGACAGAACGGAACTCTAAGGCCGCAAACGAACTGATCTTTGTACACGGTGCAATATCCCTCTGGGGGCTGATGGGCATAGAGGTGGGAACCCCCTGGTAACTGGGGGGCATAGTGGTCCATGTCTATGCCATACCGGTTACAAATTTGCAAGAGTCCATCCTGGGTCAGTTTAGACCTAACACCGAAAGCACCTATAGCTGTTCTGGCAGTCATATGGGCCCTGAGGCACTGATTTAAGGAGGAAAATCCAAAGGAGGAGTAGTATCTAGACCTAGATGAGGGTTGATCTGTGACGATCTGCTCGGAATTTATGCGAGCAGCAATAGTGTTCAGCGCAGAAACATCTATAGGGCCACCGAACTGGATGAAAGGCTGAGTGACCTCGTTTTCGATTCGAGAATGGGACTCAAATTCTCTATCAATGGAGCCGCCAGAGGCGTGACTAGCCTCATAAACCGGGAAGGTAGAGAGAAGAAGAAATGTAAAAGAACAAAAGCAATAAGAGTTGGAAACTTACTTGGAAATGCAGGGAGTCCGGAGAGGAGACTTCGAATTAATAGCGACTGAAGGAAGAGAGAGGGTCTGATATGAGGGGACGGGTTTATAACCTCTCTCCTGACACTCAAGCGACATCAGTTATAGAGAAGAGGGAAAAACGCCTCGCAAACCGCGTATGTAATGATTATCTATTAAATAGGCCACCACCGGCACCGTCGCTTGAAAAAGCGCGTGACGGGCAAGTGTCGACGAACCATAAGCAGAAGCAGATCTGACCGACTAAGGAAGTCAAGTCAGATCCGGGGGGCTTATGATGATACTCGACCCGGATTAGGCCACGTGTCACCTTTAGGGGTGCTTAATAAGTTACCACTCCTTGAGGATAAGGTCTTAAGGGCCAAAGGCCCTAATGGCCGAGCAGAGGGCGGATCGTCTACCACGGGAGACCGGTCTGAGCTCCTCCTCCAGCCGCCGCAGGACGGTAAAGGACTGGCGAAGAGGAGCTGCCCAGTTCGGACGGGTTGGTTTTGGGGGCTGAACGGGTAACCTTCCGAACAGCTCCGCTGTTATTCCACGTGTGGGATAAACGTATATGGAAAGAATCCTTAGTCATAAAGGCTCTAATCTTGACATTAAATATGTCCATAATTATCTCTTATTTTGGGGATTGAGTCATAGTTATCCTTAGGGATTAATTATTAATTATAATACTTGCCCACCAAGTAAGAGAGGCGAGAGATGATCTATATAAACGACCCTAAGGAACTACGGATGACTTGATTCCAATTCGATTATTGGATACGTAGGCAACTCCCAGAAATATTCTGAGAGCTCAGTCCGAACACACTAAACATCTCATCCCTGTACGATAATTTAGGGTTTTTAGGGTTACCGGTCGTTGTCACATAGAAGATTGACCCGCATTGGTTACTGGACGATTTCCAGCATCGTCAAGCGTATTCAAACCCGAACTTATCAAGGTCATGAGCATACCTTGTGGCGTTCACAAACCGAGGTTCTTAGATACAAGGATATCTAGGGGTCGAGGTCCTTAATCCAAGGTTCTTAGGTACACGGATACCTAGGGGTCGCGGAGCTCGTTTTCATTGTTCCTACAATCAAATCCTTGGGCAAATTCAGAATTGAGCCGCCTCGGTTCACTTCAGTTGGTATCAGAGACATGCATTGTAGGTAACAAATATCCAATTTTATTTCTTGTTCTTTATTTCAATTATCATCCCAAAAAAAAAAAATCGTTTTTATTTAATTATTTTGTCGTTCCCCAGCCAAGAACACCATAACTCTTTAAATCTTCATAATCTTACCCGGTAAAACTTGAAGATTCTTCAAACCTTCAAACTTTCCCCAAGAACCCTAATTTTCCAGAATCCTAATTTTTCCAAACCTTTTTTTTTGTATCAGGTCGTTTTATACCCAAACCACCTCCAAACAATCTGCAATTTTGACCACATCTAAATCAACCTGTTATCTACGTTTTCTCTCTTTACCTCATCTTGAAATTCCGATCTTATCCTCGTCGGAATCACCCCACAACAGCGACCGTCCTGTCGGAAATTCTGCACCCGTAGATCTGTTTACGTTTTCGATTTGAGTAGGTTACTCAACTCCAAATCACCTCAAAATTTGCGATCTTATAGGAAATTCTTTGGTCTACAACTTTTGTCTTTTGAGTTTCCCCAGATTCGAAGTAGTTTGAGCACAATCTGTATGAGAAGTGACTGTTTAAATTCTGGAACTTTCTGACAGCATCATATTTAGGGTTTGCTCATTGTTTTGGTTTGTTCTACGTTTGAACTCTACACGAGGGGTGAGAGAAACACGAGAGTTGTGATGATATAAATATTTTGCTGATACTATCATGGCATATGACATATTTCGCACACCTTGCTTAATTCAAAACAAAGCATACGAGTTGTGCATTGATCATTTGGAAGAAGAGAATCTGATTAGCAGTAGGGTAGTTAAAGAGTTGAACTTGCCGACAGAAAAACATCCTTATCCTTATTACTTTGTTGTTGGAAGTCGTCCGTTTTTGGTTACAAGGAAAACATGGATTTCTTTGTCCGTTGGAGGTCATCGCTCTAATACATTATGTGATGTGGTGCCTTTAAAACGTGACCACTTGATATTAGCAAAGCCATGGTTACAATTGTACAAGGTACGTCATAATTCGTCCCGCACTCGGTATTCTTTTTCTTTTTATGGCAAGAAGTATGTTCTTGAGTCGCTACCCTATATACACGAGGGTGATTTCAAGAATGATGAATCCAAAAATGTGGAAGCTGAGAAGCGTGAGAGTCATGATATAAAACTGAAGAAAGCTTCCAAAGGTGTTTTTTTGGTTTTTGCGGTCATTGTAAAGGGGATGACCATAACTTTCAAGATTGTCCTAAATTCTTGCAAGAACTACGTAGAATTGATGAGGAAGCTCGTTTGAAACGTGAATCAGCAAGGGCAAAAGACTTGGTTGCAGCGACAAACGAAGAGATTATTAACACTCGAGAGGAAGAGTTGAAAAACGATGAAGATAAGAGTGTGGTGGAGATGAATATTGAGAATGAGTCTGAATTTGTAGAAGAGAAAGTAGAGGTGTCTGAGGTGTCTATTGTGGAGGAAGAACGCGCGGAGTTGTTTTTGGTTGAGGCAAAAGAAGATGCTATGGTCTTCAATTCTTGTTCTGGTTTTATTGAATCTTCTTTGCAGGTACATGATGATCAGCCTCATGAACAGGACACCGGGCTGTTGGATACCTCTGATGCAGCCCCTATATTGCCTTTGGTTTGTCTTGGTCCTGATCATATTGATGGCAAACCGGAGCATATATTCTTTGACCCGTTTTGTGCGTATGCTGATACCTCACAGTATACGATTTGCTGTGGTTATATTGCTTCTTTCTAGGTCTTCAACCACATTTACCTCAAGCCGAGAGCTATTTTTTATTTTTCATTGGTAAAGCATGGATCTCCATATCACCATGCCAATCATTTGAAGTTGTCTCTACGTATTATATTTGATCCCGGAATATCAATGACATTTTTTGCGGGTTCTCTAGACTTTGTGCACATTGATCAACTATATGACGTCCTTCTGATTCGAGGACGAATCCTTTCCAACTGGGAGGGAATGATGTGATCCGTCCCGGAACTTCGACTTGAAATAACGTGGCCATGAAGACCTTGAAGACCATTATTTGTCTTTGTTGGCATGGAATTAATACTTAGAGTCTTTTATGATGTTTTTTAGTAGTAAAAGGCCAAAAGCTCATTAAGGGAGGTGCCTATATGTTAATATATTGGGTTAAATATTTATTTTCAGCAAATAAAAGCCATTTGGGCTTATTAGAGTCAAGTTAAGTCCATTAGTAAATAATGTGGCGAAAATTAGGTTTTAATTATCCCACATTGCTAGTTTGTTTTATTTTCTTGAGTCTGTAGCCTATATAAAGGCAAATAGAGTCATTGTAACAGACAGTTAAACTTTGAGTGAAATATATTTATTTGAGTCCTTTTGAACTTGTGAGTATTCTTTAGTAGAGTATTCAAACCCGAACTTATCAAGGTCGTGAGCATACCTTGTGGCGTTCACAAACCGAGGTTCTTAGATACAAGGATATCTAGGGGTCGAGGTCCTTAATCCAAGGTTCTTAGGTACACGGATACCTAGGGGTCGCGGAGCTCGTTTTCATTGTTCCTACAATCAAATCCTTGGGCAAATTCAGAAATGAGCCTCCTCGGTTCACTTCAGTTACCATAAGTGATTTCTCCTTCAATCTGTTCTCGTAGTCTGGTGAATAAATAGGCTGCCCAATCAAATTGCAGCCCCCCAACAGCTTATGTCCATCGGCCTCGTTCTTACTTCAGTTATGGCATGCATTGATCCAAGCTTGCCCTCAATGCATTTACCTATCAGTAGTCTGAATTCCTCAAAGGGCTCAGATCATTCCTCTGGCAGTTAAATTTCTTGTTCTCTGTTGTGGCATTTGTAACATCCCGACTTTTCGGAAAGGGTAAAATAGTCATTGGGCGTATTTACTATAACCTAATTATTATTTATCCTATTTATTTAATTAAAAAGGATTTAGTTATTTAATTAATGGGTTTAATTAAATGGCTATAAAAGGGGATAATCCCCAAACTATTTCTCATAAGTTACACACGCAATTTCTGCAAAAAAAAGAGAGAAGAAACGAAATAAAAGGAAGAACCGTGTGATCAGTCCGTTCATCTGATCAAGGTGCCGTAGGAGAGAAAAGTGATCAGCACGATGAGACGCAACTTTGGAAAATAACATCTCTTGATTTCGTAAGTTTTCAGTTTAGCCCTAGTTTTCGGTATTCGTAGGGTTCGATTCTTGAAAAATTCGTATCTTGTGATCCGTAGCTCTGTTTCGCAGCCATGAGTAGTCGAAACGATCGTCTTGAAGCGTAGAATAATCTAAAAATAGTTTCACAGCAGTAAACCCAGGTAATATGCAGTTTATTGCACTTTTTCAGTTTCGTTTTTCTGCAAAGAAATAGGATTTTAGGGTTTCTTGTTGATCACATAGGTTTTGGGGTTGAGGATCAACAGTTGTTGCAGTTGCTTGGTGTTTTGCTGTCGGTTTTGCAAGCAAATAAGGTAAGAGGCTCTTCCTATGATTCCAATTATCGTTTATAAGGTTTAGATTAAGATTTAAGATGTTTAGATGCAAGAAAGATGTGTCTTTTCGTTGATCAATGATCATAGATGTTTTGGAATGTTCAACTATGTTTATCTATGTTTTACTGTGCTTAATTTGATGTTAATTAGGTTAGAAACGAATGGTAATTCGTGTCTTGATGATTTTAGCGTTTTGGGAAAAACCCAGGCGGGCGGGCGTCTGCATTAGGCAGACGGGCGTCCGGGACCCTAGTAGCCCAGACGGGCGTTTGCATTAGGCAGACGGGCGCCTGAGGTGAGATTTTTGATTCAGGATGTAGCTGTTTTTGGCAGACGGGCGTTTGGGTTTAGTGGACGGGCGTTCGATTTCGGACGGGCGTCCATAGGGTTTTAAACGGGCGTTCGGGGTTAGACGGGCGTTTAGGTTTTTCAAACGGGCTTTATACCTGTTTTATTTGTTTTCACTGTTTTCACCGTTTCAGCTTAGTTTCAGGTTTTATACACATGTGTTTACTGTTTTAAACCCTTAAACATGATAAATTAACATTGAATAAATATAAACAAGCCTGAATTGAGCTTCGATTCGTTCAGCTTAAAACACCGAATGTACTCTTAAAGGGAGTGAAGTTCGGATCCGTCGGAAGAGCATGATAGGCTTGTGCTTTGATGAATTAGTATTCATCAATGTCTGTGTAATTGCTAGGCCTTGTCCGTGTCTAGTGGTCTAGGAATAGAGTAGTATGTGTGAGGGAGATTAATTGAAAACACTTAGGTGGCTAGTTAATCATCCTAATAAATACGTACTTGACTAGTAAAAGATTAAACAACATGTCTCTCTTGGATAGGCACGATCTATATCGCGATGTATGCCTACCCGAAGGTGGAAGAACTCCGAGGTCAAAAAAACCCTAAGTACGGAGGGACTCACCGAGATGTATGCGTACTATCGGAGCCTACCTAGTCTAGCCTCCGTGGATATTGGTGTGATCCACTAATATGTTGCAATCGATATCTCCTGGTGGATGTGATGGATTTTTGCAATGAAAATAAACAAGTAATAAATTTATAAATCTGGTATTCCCCAAGTGTAGGGATCGTAGTACAGCGATTAATACCGGAGTCGATCACAGGGAATCGAGGTATCTAGTTCATTAATTTTCCTAAGATTGATGCTATTATTATTAAACCTAATATAATAGAACGAAAAGATAAACTGGACAGAGGATTGTCAGTCCAAAGCCAGGAAGGGTAAAAGCGAAAACGAAATCTAAACTATAAACTATAAAATAAACAGTAAACAAGACGATGATCATGGTGATTAAACAACGGACAAACAATAATCCACCGATCCCGCAACCCTTAATTTCCTCTCTAAAGTTATCTTGTGATGATTTAATTAAAGACGTGGTTCACCTATCAAAGGTATGAATTCCTACTCTCGTAGATAATTCGCCTATCAATCTCTCATCTCTCGATATATAAGATTGACGCTCTCAAAACAAGGTGTAAGATTTCTCAATCTAGCAACCTAGATATTCAACCTATCAACTCTCGTTATGTCAAGGTTAAAAATCCCATCTTTCCTATGGTGATCTAAGGTTTACACCGACTCTCGTCATACGGCAAATATCAACAACAATTCATCTTTCGATATCGATTGCATAACACATAAGCATAGAAAAGATACAACTTTAATCAAAATCACAAAACAAATCTAGATTGAAAAGAAAGAACCTGCTGAAACGGATTCACATAGTTTGAACAATTGCTCAGCCTCCAAGCATTCAGTATAAAACAGCAAAACGAAATAGAAAACGGAAAAGAAACAAGAAAAATCGCAACCCCAGCCTCCCCTAAGGGGGCTGGGGCTGCCTAGGGTTTTCTCCTAATGATTGTGTATCAATAGGACTCAATAATGTATTATTAGGGTTGAAATCCGCGCTGCTATTTATAGGGAAAGTAAGTCGGTTTTCAAAGATGTCGCCGCGGACGCCCGTCGGAATTGTGGACGCCCGCCCAGATCCTTGGAGTTGCTTCAGACGCTCGTCCACTCAGCGTCCAAACTCTCTGAATCAATTTTCTTCTCCTGGACGCCAGTTCACTTTGATTGACGCCCGTCCACTCGGGATGAGCTTGGACGCTTGATTCATTTGGATCCAAATTCAAATCTTCATCTCTATCTCTTTTCTTCTAGCCAATTCCATCCTTATCTCTTTTTCATCAATGTAATTCGACTCTTATCTCTTTTTGATCTTCATTTGAGCATCAAACACGTACCTACAACACATCAAAACATTGCAAAATGTAGTATCTTCCAAATCAATATAAAACCATCAATTTTACACATAAATCATACAATTTTGCAACTAACCCATTAAAAACATCACTTGCTCAATACTTCAATACAAAGCTCGATTTCTATGAAAAACATCTAGATATGGGGAAATTGACATAAAATATATCCTTATAAAACGTATAAAATCACCCTTAACAACTCCCCCACACTTAAACCTTGCTCGTCCCGAGCAAGACAAAACATGAACAAGGCGTAGGATAACAAAATTCCAACCAAAAATACATACAATCATTTTCAACAAATACAAAGCATATGTAATAAATCAGACGTTCACCCCGGTGTGTGTGCATAGCCATATTAAACTTCCACTAAGTCCACACTTGAATTTTCTCAAGCAACTAGCAAATACCCATCTAAACCAAAGAATAACCGACACTTATAACACGTACCTCTACAAAACATAACATGTCCCGAAAAAAGATAATAAAATACGTTTAGGATCTTTCCGACATACTCGAGAGGATAATCCCTACAACATATCTCATGGGTTTATACTGGGATAGTCGAAGATAACTAAAGTTCCTACCAACTTTCCATAGTACCATCTGCAAAATTTTCTTTAAGATTAACTTAATTCCACATATATAGCATATACCCTCATTCCCAAAGAATAGGATGTTTCGTGATAACACCCTAATTTGGACTACTATCATCAGCAAATGGGAGCTATTGAACCTCATAGTGGTATAGGACATTTCGTGATAATGCCCTACCGCACTCAAATCATTGGCGCACTACATCCGACATACACATATTTTATTCATATTATTCATCTTAGATTGGTACACAAACCTTAAGATATATCCCTCCTATCACATTCAAACCTTGAGATATTCACAGATATCATACTCCGACTCTAACCACAAACTATTATAATTCTCCTAACATGCATATTAGCACTAAGTACAAAATTATAAGATAACCAAAATTACTAATCCAAACGGATACGACTTTATATTTTAGCTCATCATTTAATATGGCTCGTGAAAAATAATATCGGGTGAAACATCCAACCTACTAAACATACAAGATCTAAACATCAATGACTATATAGTATCGTAGTTGAAAAGGAATGTACTCGCTCGAGGCAAAACAAAATTCTGAAAAATTTAGCGCATTTGCATAGAAACATAATAAATCAAGCAAATGATATGTAGATACACCAAACCATTCCCTCCCTCACACTTAGATTACAACATGTCCTCATGTTGTGCAGAATTAAAGAAAAGATAAAAGAACTTAGCTGATTCGGTAATGATATGAAGATAGGCTGAAGAAGGATAGATAATCGATCCGCGGTTCCGAGGCACGAGATGTCATATGTATTCCTTTCCAGATTCACTTCCAAGGCCAGCTTAACAAGAACATCTAAAAAAAAATACCTGCACCACTTGAAAAACATGGCAGTATCTTGGGGAACACGGGGGAATATAACATGGCAAAAATAATTATAGACAAGAAATAAGCACATGATATAATGGCTCAGATGGAAAAATCACCACACAGGGAAAGTACAGGACACCTAAGCGTCAAATATAAAGCCACAGAAGCTTTACAAAACAAATAAGCTCAACATGTGCATACAGAAATAATGATAGAGGACACTACAAAGTAGCGGGGCTAGGTGCACTAAAAAGATAAATAAAAATAAAAGAAAAAAACAGAATAAAATACAATGCAACTAAATGATATGCAAATATACTAAAAAGGCAAAACGAAAATAAAGAAAATAAACTAGCCCAACTAATTCCATAGATGTCGCCCTAATCTAAGCACGGTCAAGAATATAAACGTCTACTAAATAACGCCACAGAAGCGCAACAAAATTCGATTATGCAAAGCCACAGAAGCTTGCCATGTGAAGTGTAGACGTGCCTTTAACAACCCTAACACCCTAGATAGACGACAAAAGGAACAGCATAAGTCAAATTTGGAATCACGTCTAGCTAGGTGAATTACTCAACATGGATTGCAATAGATGGAAAGAAAACCATAACGGTGAAAGAACATGACATCTACGCATATACAAAGGCCACAGAGGCTCACATGGAAAAGAAGTCATAGAGATTTTTTCAGATTAAGCTCATATAAAGATGGAACATATACATGGAACATTACAAAATAGTTGGGCTAGGTGCAACTACATGAAACTATATTACAATGCAATCTACATGATATGCAATTAAATGATATGCATCTAAATGATATGCAAAAATAAAAGAAAGAAAACTAGCCCACTCATTTGCAACACGACATGTATATAATAAACGTCTACCAAATAATGACAGTTTACGATAAACGATAGTACTATTCATTACATGCAGTGTAGACGCACTTTAAGACTCATCAAAGGTGATAGCATTATGGAGAACCAACAGTTAGCTATACTAAACAGATATAACTCATAAGAGGCAATGGTAGCAACGGAAAACCGACAGTAGCTACCCATATGAGCTACAAAAAGAACAAGAAAGCACATAGGTGTCAAAGCTCACAAGATTCATCACAACGATATGTAGCATACGGAAACCGACATTAGCTACTAAATAACAATAAGAACAGTTATAGCATACGAGAACCGACATTAACTATAACATGCATAGATGAATCATGTATATAAAAGTTAATCAATTATTTAACATGGATCGGTAGATGGAAAGATGTAAACATGCAAGTTCGTGAACATCTACGTAAAAATAACTAGCCACGTAAGCTCATATGTAAGTATCCACGCCAAATAAAGCATTAAAAATCAAGTTAAGAAAAATTTGAACTAAGCATCTCACAATCACGACTTACCTAACACTCAACTTATAAAACAACTAAGTGTGTGTGAATGAATTTCATGACACCCTCTTATAAGTGCATCCCAAGAATCAGAGGTAAATGGGTGTGTAAGATAAAGAAGCCATGCCACAACAGTAACGTCGAAACACAAACAGTCACTCTAACATGGACCGCAATAGATGGAAAAGGCCACAGAGGCTTAAAGTAAAACATCCAAGTCAGGGGGTGAAAGAATGCAAATTCTTATTACTATATTCATCACAAACCCTTAACATTTTTAGAAAAAAATTGGGTGGTTGGACGGCCGTTCATGTGTCTGGACGGGCGTCTGGTCTAGGATTTATGAACTGGACGGTCGTGACGCCCAGGTTCTCGTAAAGCATATCCGAATAAGTGGGGTTGGATGGACGGGCGTTCACTTTCTGGACGCACGCCCGAGAGCCACACAGAGTGGACGGGCGCTCGAAAAGTAGTAGACGCCGTCCGGCACTCTAGAGTAATGCGCACCAAACAGAAACTTGACCTATATCATAAACCTTAGATACACTTCATACATCATAAACCCAAGAAGCTTTAAGAAAACCTAGTTTTTATTAGGAAAAGAAAACCTAACCTTAGAAGAAAAAGAAACCTAATAAACCCTAATGAACAAACCCTAGTAAAAAAACTACCTAAAAAAAAAAAAACTCGTCATCTAATTCACGTTTCACAAATCGAAAGTTAAAAAAACTTTTGCACATTCTTAACCCAACGGTCATCAAACACGGCAAAAATAAAAAAACTCTCAATTTATTTAACGCTACTTTTATTGAAAACTACCTAAAAGATACGGAAAGCGAAACCTAAACCTAAACTACTAAAAATTTAAAACAGTAAAAACAGAAAACACTAAAAAAGAAGGAAAAAACGTGTTGAAATCTTCTGAGCCCAAAATGGAAGGGAAAACAAAGGATTTTGACTCGAAAATGGTGTCGAACGGGTGGCGTCGGAACGAGCTTTCCGAATTGGGGTCATGCGCGCCAAACGGACACTCGAGCCGAAAGTTATGGCCAAAATACTAACAAGTGCTAAAACGATCCCTTTTATCCAAAAATTTGACCGCGAAAAACGTGGAGTCAGATGATTCAACCTCGTAACCCTACCTACGAAACCTACCTCTAAAAAAAACGAAACCCTAGTACATTTATTTAATAAGCAAAAGAAAGACAAACCAAGATATCTACCTAAAACAAAAATAAATAAAAATCGGTGATAGACAAAGCGACGGGCGCCCAAGTTATTGGACGGACGTCTCGCTCGAGAAAGAAATAGACGGGCGCCCAAGTTATCAACGCTAAATCTGCTCGGGCAAAACACAACAGAGACGATCGATTTGGACGGACGGGCGCCCAATAGCTCAGACGCCCGTTTACGTTCAAATCAAGCACATAAACGCCGCTAAACACGAAAAAGGTCCAAACAAAACACGAAAACTAAACAAAACCCTAATTGGAACCTAAACACAAACCTCTGAAAAATTAATAATCACTAGATAACACAAACTACCTACGAAAAACAAAACAGAACAACTTTAGAAAAAAATTAATAAGAAACTAGACGACCGTACCGATTCCCCGGCAACGGCGCCAAAAACTTGTTTTTGGTTCCGTTGGCGGGAATACTCACCACTATACTACCTTAGAAAAATTAATAATGAACTGGACAACCACACCGATTCCCCGGCAACGGCGACAAAAACTTGTCACGGATTTTTGCAATGAAAAGAAACAAGTAATAAATTTATAAATCCGGTATTCCCCAAGTGTAGGGATCGTAGTACAACGATTAATACCGGAGTCGATCACAGGGAATCGAGGTATCTAGTTCATTAATTTTCCTAAGATTGATGCTATTATTATTAAACCTAATATAATAGAACGAAAAGATAAACTGGACAGAGGATTGTCAGTCCAAAGCCAGGAAGGATAAAAGCGAAAACGAAATCTAAACTATAAACTATAAAATAAACAGTAAACAAGACGATGATCATGGTGATTAAACAACGCACAAACAATAATCCACCGATCCCGCAACCCTTAATTTCCTCTCTAAAGTTATCTTGTGAGGATTTAATTAAAGATGTGGTTCACCTATCAAAGGTATGAATTCCTACTCTCGTAGATAATTCGCCTATCAATCTCTCATCTCTCAATATATAAGATTGACGCTCTCAAAACAAGGTGTAAGATTTCTCAATCTAGCAACCTAGATATTCAACCTATCAACTCTCGTTATGTCAAGGTTAAAAATCCCATCTTTCCTATGGTGATCTAAGGTTTACACCGACTCTCGTCATACGGTAAATATCAACAACAATTCATCTTTCGATATCGATTGCATAACACATAAGCATAGAAAAGATACAACTTTAATCAAAATCACAAAACAAATCTAGATTGAAAAGAAAGAACCTGCTGAAACGGATTCACATAGTTTGAACAATTGCTCAGCCTCCAAGCATTCAGTATAAAACAGCAAAACGAAATAGAAAACGGAAAAGAAACAAGAAAAATCGCAACCTCAAATTTCCCCAAGGGCGGGGGCCGCTTAGGTTTTATCCTAATGATTGTGTATCAATAGGACTCAATAATGTATTATTAGGGTTGAAATCCGCACTGCTATTTATAGGGAAAGTAAGTCGGTTTTCAGCATGTCGGCCGCGGACGCCCGTCCGGAATTGTGGACGCCCGTCCAGATCCCTTGGACTTGCTTCAGACGCTCGTCCACTCAGCGTCCAAACTCTCTGAATCAATTTTCTTCTCCTGGACGCCAGTTCACTTTGATGGACGCCCGTCCACTCTGGATGGAGCTTGGATGCCAGTTCAGCTGGATCCAAATTCGAAATCTTCATCTCTATCTCTTTTCTTCTAGCCAATTCCATCCTTATCTCTTTTTCATCAATGTAATTCGACTCTTATCTCTTTTTGATCTTCATTTGAGCATCAAACACGTACCTACAACACATCAAAACATTGCAAAATGTAGTATCTTCCAAATCAATATAAAACCATCAATTTTACACATAAATCATACAATTTTGCAACTAACCCATTAAGAACATCACTTGCTCAATACTTCAATACAAAGCTCGATTTCTATGAAAAACATCTAGATATGGGGAAATTGACATAAAATATATCCTTATAAAACGTATAAAATCACCCTTAACAGTGGATATACATCAGGCGTAGTGCCCTTGAGTGCGGTTGTAACATAGATAAGTTAGGTAGAAACGTTTAGTCAATTCATGTTGATGGACATGAAATGAACCCCAGATTGAGTCGGTCACACATAAATAACTAAACGATTAAATATCTTTTCTTTATAAATCTTAATTGTTGTCGTAGCTTCTCACTTTTACTAAGTACTTTGTACTTACCTCCTTTGCATTTTCTTTTGTATGCATTGTGGGGTGAGAAGATGAACAGGTTGATCAAGTATGTAGACGACGGCTTTTGAAGACTTAAAGTCTTGAAGAAGCTTCTAGATTATTTTCTTTGTAAAGGTTGTATTAGACTGGTTGTATTTCTTCTCTTAGTTTTGATGTACTTCTACTTTTAAGGCATCGTATTGTATAAGTCTTTGGGTTTTTCATCGTTGTAATCTTAACTATCTATCTTTAGTATGGTTAATTTCTATTCATAGTAGCTTTTATGTTTTACCCGAGTCTTTTTAGCTTCCGTTTGCTTTTATTTGATACGACGACGTAGAGGCTTGCGTATAATATTAGACTTATTTAATGCTATACGCGCCGAACGTTTCTCTTCCGGATAAGGGCTCGGTATCTGGGAGCGGGGCGTTACAGTTGGTATCAGAGAAAAGCGTCTTTTCTGTTCTAGGCATCTCTTCCTTTAAGATAAGAACCCTTTAGACCTTTTAGAACTTGAGCTGGGTGGTAATCCTCGTAAGACTAAGAACCCTTAAACCGTGGTTAGGTTGTATCAGGACCAAGTGAAGAGTCGTCTTAGACGGAGGTTAAGTTGAGTTCTCTGTTCACATCTTTTATGTGATCACATCAGTTGCGTTTCTCCTAGTATCCTTAGTAGAAACTCTCTCTTCTTTTGAAGTTCCAAACCGTAGCTTGTTGCATAGGGTTGTGAAACTCCTCTAAGTAAAGCTTTGGGATCGGAGTCTTATGCCTACACTTTAAAGTCGAGGTCCTCTTGGTTGATTTCCTTTTCCTTATTCTTCCCCTATTGAAATCTCTTCACCTTCTCTACACATGAATATCTAAGTTTACTTTTATTTTGGCCTAACTTTGTAGAGAATAATATTTGATTCAGCTCTACAAGTCCTCCACTTTCTCTTTTCACTATCACTTGGTTGAGTTCATCAACATCCTTTGACCTTTGCTTTGCTTGAGATGGTTCTACACGAACTCCATGTGTAACTCTATTATTTCCAAGTACTCCTCAGCCATTTCAACTCATAGTGTTAAAGGTCTCTTACTTTGGGCACATACTTTTCATCATCCTCGTGTTTGGATTTACCCAATATGAGTGAATGCTTTTGTTTCCGTGTTTTCCCTTTAACATAGGATTGTCTCTCCATACTCCAAAAATTCTGCAAATTTTCAGCAAAGTATATTTCTGTCTTATCTACAATTTCTCTTTTTACATCAACTCGATAATCATTATGGATTATTCAGAAAATTCATGTTTATGCCGGACACTCTGTCCAGAAAATCTGCAGCAGCACCTTCATTTCTTCTTCTGTTTTGAACAGGTTAAACATCTTCAAATGACCTAAATTTTTGATATGTTTCAGAAAACAATTTTATCTACAGATTTTATTTTGGAATTAAGTTCAGATTATCTTTCTTTTGATCTCGATTTGCGATTCAACACAGTGTTTATTAATCTGGAAATTCTGGCAGCTTGTGCAATCGTCAGAAATAACTGTTTTTGACCAACTTATCTTCATTCAAAAATTCTAATATTTTTATATCACCTGGAAAACTCCAGTATCTAAATCTTTTTTCTTTGGATCGTGCTCAAATCACTCTTTGTTTGTTCTGTACAAATTGATGATGTCAGATCCGGAGTAACAATCATACACAGCAACCTAAAAGGAATTTTCACCTCTTTGACTTAGGGTTTGGGCTAAGAGGGTAGTAAGTTACGACTGTTATGTTTAGGAGTTCCCTGAAGTTTGATCTCTTCCTGAGTTAAATATTTTAGTAGGATGCTTGTAAAGCTAACGTTATAGTTTCTTTTGCAGTGTTAAACAAGAACCAAGATGCCATCCTCCAGCATGCCATGTTTGATGTTAAGACCCTTTTCGTTCCCTCTTGTAATTATACCTTATCTGGTATTTTATTTCTCATATAATCCCTCATTTGAGATCTTTAAACGCAACAAACTCTCTCGGTTTGGTGTCATGAATTATCTCCGAACCATATCTCCATAGGCCTTTCTTTTGAACAAACTCATTCTTTCTTACTTTACAAATCAAGAAACAAATTCTCTTCAAAGTTCTAAATTGTTGCACTCCCATCCTTCATTTCAAATTCAAATTTGACTAAGCCTTCTGATGTCAGAACATTCTTTTTACTTGTGTTTATTCTCAGCTCCCCTCCTAAGGGTAGTGTCGATATTGTAACTATTTCACCTAATGCTGCCTGTTCCTTTAAGGTATGCATATCTTCTTTTGATGGTCAAAATTTTAAGCCTATCATGGCATTCCTCTTCAGTTACTTATCTTTAACCTCCTAGCAATTTATGCTAAACTTGTTTCAAGCAGAAGGTAGACCTTTTCAAGATGCCTTCCGAACTTATTTAGCCAACCGACGTTTGAGTTCCTAAACTTTTGATCTCCATTTCAGGTTATTGCACCTTGTACGCTTCAGTTTTAAATCTCTTTCAGGCCATTTAGAGCCATGAACCGCCATATACATCATTTTGACTTCCCACTTCCTGTTTGGCGTTTCTATTCCAATTTTGTTGCACCGGTTGAAAGTCTATTTTATTTTAACCTTGAGCATTTATTCCGTGGCAGTGTACTATTCCTCTCGAGTAGTGCAACCTTGAATCTTTGATTTGAAACGTCAATAATCGTTTAAACTTCTTTTGAAGGTTTGAATTAATTCTTTGAAATCAAACCTCATTCGACAATTTTTAAGTATCGTTCCTCTTCATTCAAAATCTTGCTTGATGCTTATTTATTCAAACTTTTGATATCCCGTTACAATTTCGTGGGGAAAATTTCTATTTCTTTTAAATCTTGTAATAACCTCTCTTTGACTATTGTAAACTCGGACACTTCCTGACAAGTGTTTAATTTCATTCTGAAACCCTTGATTTGCTCATTTTCCTTCCATAGCTCCTTCATGATGAGATTCTTGCTCTCTCTTGATTTCCATCTTTCTAGTCCTTCTGGTGCTCGACCTTGAACCTTTACCTTGCTTTTCTGTTGTGTGATGTTTCCCTTATGAAACTCATGTGAACTGAAGATTTTTCTAATTCGCCAACATCCATCTTTGTTAACCAAATGATTAACAATCAAGGTCACTTTCTTAATGTTCTCAAGCTCGGTGTTCTCTTTTCATACATTGAGAATATGTTCAAGTCCATCTGGTGATGTTCTAACGTCTCCACTTTCTAAAGGCTTATATGAAAGCCTATTACCATTCTTTCAAGTTGCCACTGAAGTCTTTGTAGACCACCGTATCTTGCAGAATTCCTCTCTCTTAAAAGAACTTCATCTGCAATGTGTTCTTTTGTTTTCCTTCTGGTGGCTATCTTGTGTATTACGATACAATACCTTATTCTTCATCCTAGAACCAACTTCAACTTTCCTCGACGTGGAATCATCTTGTTTTGCTTGTAACCCAAGCGACCTTCCTTATTTCAAGTGCATTGTACCCTTCCTTGGCTTACCTGGTTGACATACCACCCTGGTACTCAACTTGTCACTTTTCAACTTCTTTTATTTTCCAAGATAACCCTAATTGGCATAAGGATTGAATCAGACCGTCGAAGAGAAAGCATGGAAAGGCACGTTTCCCCATCCCCAAGAAGCCTCAGAAGCTTTCAGCTGGGATCATTGCAGATCTTCAGCAAGCTTGTGGGGCCATGAGCGAAGTTGAGATCGAAAGAAGTCAAGTGTGCCAGAAGTGCAGTTTCGGCTGGGAAGATTCAGCTTTCCGGGTATAGGTCAGCATGAGCAATCAAAGAGCGGTAAACCGATGATTGCAAGATTCGAGGCAGTTGATGAGTTCGTGAAGAAACAAGTTGAAGATCTAATGGTTTTGATTACAAGTGAGTGGTTGGAGCCCAACCAGCCTTGGTCACGAGTTAGATGAAGATAGCAACCGTTGGTAGCGGAATCAGCTTTGGGATTCTGATTGTGGAGGATCGGGAAGGACAATGAAGAATGGAAAACCCCGAGATGATAATTGCAGGTCCTCTCAGAGCGACCAAGAAGTACAAGAATTGGAACAGTACTGCTGGAGATCTTTCAAGAAGTTAGAGATAGAAGAACACGAGTTTCTGGGATGAAGTGGAGCGACAACAGAATACGAGACCAGAGTTGATACAGGAAGCCAACGAGAAGATCGAGGTGGATCGTCACAACCTCAAGTTGGCTCATTACAAGCAAAAGAGTTGGGAAGATGGAAGAAGACGAAGACTGAAGAAGAGTTAGGAGACGAAACGCTTCGCAAAGTCCAGAGTTCAAGTACCTCTCGGTTACATTCGAGTTTCGAGGACGAAACTCCTCTTAAGGGTGGAAGGAATGTAACATCCCGACTTTTCAGAAAGGGTAAAATAGTCATTGGGCGTATTTACTATGACCTAATTATTATTTATCCTATTTATTTAATTAAAAAGGATTTAATTAAAAGGATTTAGTTATTTAATTAATGGGTTTAATTAAATGGCTATAAAAGGGGATAATCCCCAAACTATTTCTCATAAGTTACACACGCAATTTCTGCAAAAAAAAAAAAAAAGAAAAGAAACGAAATAAAAGGAAGAACCGTGTGATCAGTCCGTTCATCTGATCAAGGTGGCGCAGGAGAGAAAAGTGATCAGCACGATGAGACGCAACTTTGGAAAATAACATCTCTTGATTTCGTAAGTTTTCAGTTTAGCCATAGTTTTCGGTATTCGTAGGGTTCGATTCTTGAAAAATTCGTATCTTGTGATCCGTAGCTCTGTTTCGCAGCCATAAGTAGTCGAAACGATCATCTTGAAGCGTAGAATAATCTAAAAATAGTTTCAAAGCAGTAAACCCAGGTAATCTGCAGTTTATTGCACTTTTTCAGTTTCGTTTTTCTGCAAAGAAATAGGATTTTAGGGTTTCTTGTTGATCACATAGATTTTGGGGTTGAGGATCAACAGTTGTTGCAGTTGCTTGGTGTTTTGCTGTCGTTTTCGCAAGCAAATAAGGTAAGAGGCTCTTCCTATGATTCCAATTATCGTTTATAAGGTTTAGATTAAGATTTAATATGTTTAGATGCAAGAAAGATGTGTCTTTTCGTTGATCAATGATCATAGATGTTTTGGAATGTTCAACTATGTTTATCTATGTTTTACTGTGCTTAATTTGATGTTAATTAGGTTAGAAACGAATGGGAATTCGTGTCTTGATGATTTTAGCGTTTTGGGAAAAACCCAAGCGGACGGGCGTCTGCATTAGGCCGACGGGCGTCCGGGACCTAAGAGCCTGTGGCGGCGTTTGCATTTAGCGAGACGGGCGCGTCGAGGTGAGATTTTTGATTCAGGATGTAGCTGTTTTTGGCAGACGGGCGTTTGGGTTTAGTGGACGGGCGTTCGATTTCGGACGGGCGTCCATAGGGTTTTAAACGGGCGTTCGGGGTTAGACGGGCGTTTAGGTTTTTCAAACGGGCGTTCGACCTGTTTTATTTGTTTTCACTGTTTTCACCGTTTCAGCTTAGTTTCAGGTTTTATACACATGTGTTTACTGTTTTAAACCCTTAAACATGATAAAATAACACTGAATAAATATAAACAAGCCTGAATTGAGCTTCTGATTCGTTCAGTTAAAACACCGAATGTACTCTTAAAGGGAGTTGAAGTTCGGATCCGTCGGAAGAGCATGATAGGCTTGTGCTTTGATGAATTAGTATTCATCAATGTCTGTGTAATTGCTAGGCCTTGTCCGTGTCTAGTGGTCTAGGAAGAGAGTAGTATATGTGAGGGAGATTAATTGAAAACACTTAGGTGGCTAGTTAATCATCCTAATAAATACGTACTTGACTAGTAAAAGATTAAACAACATGTCTCTCTTGGATAGGCACCAGTCTATATCACGATGTATGCCTACCTCTGAAGGTGGAAGAACTCCGTAGGTCAAAAAAACCCTAAGTACGGAGGACTCATTTGAGATGTGCGATCTTATCGGAGCCTACCTAGTCTAGCCTCCGTGGATATTTGTGTGATCCACTAATATGTTGCAATCGATATCTCCTAGTGGATATACATCAGGCGTAGTGCCCTTGAGTGCGGTTGTAACATAGACAAGTTAGGTAGAAACGTTTAGTCAATTCATGTTGATGGACATGAAATGAACCCCAGATTGAGTCGGTCACACATAAATAACTAAACGATTAAATATCTTTTCTTTATAAATCTTAATTGTTGTCGTAGCTTCTCACTTTTACTAAGTACTTTGTACTTACCTCCTTTGCATTTTCTTTTGTATGCATTGTGGGGTGAGAAGATGAACAGGTTGATCAAGTGTAGACGACGGCTTTTGAAGACTTAAAGTCTTGACGAAGCTTCTAGATTATTTTCTTTGTAAAGGTTGTATTAGACTGGTTGTATTTCTTCTCTTAGTTTTGATGTACTTCTACTTTTAAGGCATCGTATTGTATAAGTCTTTGGGTTTTTCATCGTTGTAATCTTAACTATCTATCTTTAGTATGGTTAATTTCTATTCATAGTAGCTTTTATGTTTTACCCGAGTCTTTTTAGCTTCCGTTTGCTTTTATTTGATACGACGACGTAGAGGCTTGCGTATAATATTAGACTTATTTAATGCTATACGCGCCGAACGTTTCTCTTCCGGATAAGGGCTCGGTATCCGGGAGCGGGGCGTTACAGCATTCCTCCCAATTTCCAACCAAAAAGCATCAATATCAACCACAACACTTTTTCTACTTTGGATGGGCCATTTGTTGAAAGTTTAAGATGTTGGTGAAGTAAGGATGACGTAATCACCAATTTCTTGCCATTCAACATGGTGGTGATCTTTTCAGGAGTCATTCTACCATTCTCGGTAATGGTTCCTTCCATAAACTTGGCATTTTTCTAGAACGAGATCCGGTTCTCATAGCATATTTCCTTAATGGGTTGGTTAAGGAAGGTCATCAACCCTAGATTTGCACATCCATCTACCAACCTTTATGCCTGTGCATCATTGTTGCACAGCTCCAGATAATACTGGGGTTTAAAGAATGACCCAGTGACAATAGTGTTTTCATACTGCTTTGCGGACATAGCGGTTGAAGAGGATGATGCCATTTCTTGACTTAGTGAATTTTTGAGAAAAAGATATGAAATTTTATTGGAATATTTTATTGAATAATAAGAGAGCGTAAAGATTGTGAAAATGGTGAAGTGTGGGTTATATGGTGGGGTGTAGGTGTGAATAGGGTTTGACGGTTGAGTGTTGAAGAAATTTACCCAGACGTAATGGGGTGTAAATGGCATGATCATTTGTATAAGAATCACGGTAATTGAGGATAGTGGGGGAGAGGATCGAGAGAGTAATGACGATTAACGAGATTCAAGGCGTTTCCATCTCTTCCATTATTTTCTGACATTAAATCCCATATTTTAATCTTCATGTCCGATTTAAAATAATATCCACGTGTGTAATTTCCAATAATAACTGATCCATTATTCCTCCGATTTTCCACATGCATAATCATTTATCCGTTTCACACTTGCTTTAGCTGCTTGAGTTCACTGTCATCTAGTCAACTGAGTTGTGAGTGAGCTGGTATCTTCACTAATATTCCACTGTCTTCCAGTTGAGTGTATTTCGCAAATCCAGTTGTTGGACTGCCAAGTGAGCTCACCTGAAATAGAAAATGTCAACCCCACTGGTGAAGCCACTAAGCTGGTTAATCCAGTTAGCTGCTCCAGCTGGTGTAGCTCAGTCCAATTCTATCATTCCTAGCTCAGTCCTTAATTTGCCAAATCTTTCATGACTGTGTGGTTTAGTGAATATATCTGCTAGTTGATTTTCAGTAGATATATATATTCCAAGATCACACCACCCTTTTCCACATGATCTCTGATGATGTGATGTCACACATCAATGTGTTTTGTTTTTGAAAGAAGTAGTAGATTTTATATGATTGATATAGCACTTGTATTATCACACATGATCGGAATTTTCTTCTCATCTACTCTATAGTCTTTTAGCTACAGTCTGATCTGCAGTACTTGTGCACAACAACTTCCCGCTGCAATAAATTCTGCCTGAGCTGTTGAAGTTGATACGGAGTGTTTTTTCTTACTGAAAGATCAAACTAGTCTGCTACCTAGCATCTGACAAGTCCAGAAATACTTTTTCTATCCACTTTGCATCCAACATAATCCGAGTCAAAATAGGATATTAACTTGAATACTCCAACTCTTGGATACCAAATTCCTACATTTATTGTATGCTTCAGATATTTGATAATCCTCTTATCTGCCAGTAAGTGTCATTTCTTTGGTTGTGACTAAAATTTTGCACATGCCCCTACTGCAAATGCACTGTCTGGTCTGCTAGCAGTCAAGTAGAGTAGTGAACCAATTATCCCTCTATAAAGCTTATGATCAACACCCTTTCCCTGTTCATATTTTCCAAGTACTACTCTTGCACATATAGATGTCTCTGATACTCCACTGGTATCCATGACACACTTCTTTATCAAGACTTTTGTTTATTTGGCTTGATTTATGAATATGACATTTTTCATCTGCTTCACTTGTAATCCAAGAAAGTAGATGAGTTCTCCCATCATACTTATTTTGAAATTTGCTCTTTATGAAATTTGCTACTTTTCACATAGCTTCTCATCATCTAATCGAAATATAATATCATCCACATATATTTGGACAAGTAGTGTACTTGATCCATCTTCTAGTTTGAAAAATGTCTTGTCAATGGTTCCTTTGCTAAATACATTGCTGATCCAAAATTATGAAAGAGTCTCAGACCAAGATCCAGGTGCCTATTTGAGTCCATACAATGCCTTCTTTGGTTCGTATACTTTATCTTCTTTTCCTTTGATCTAAAATCCAGGGGGATTCTCCACATATACTCCTTTTTCTAGTAGTCCATTCAGAAATGCACTTTTCATATCCATTAGATAGACTTTGAAGTCTTTGTGAGCTGAAAAAGCTAGAAACAATCTAATTGCCTCCAATCTTGCTGCTGGTGCAAATGAAGTATTGATCTTGCTACAATAAAGTATTGATCTTTTACTTTGTTGTCTTTATAGTCACTTATCTAGTTGAATGATTGCTTCAAGTGGCTAGTATGGCCATCATAAAAACGAAATTTAATTTATCTTAACAACAACACATTGATATATGAGTAAATAAGGACGGAGGCAAACACATTCTTCAAATATTGGAAATTCTGGAACTTGAAGAGGCAAATTCAAAGGAAAAACGTAACTGTACATACAAAACAAGAGAAAAGCAAGTAAACGGGATCTTGATTCCTAAATTGGCATGTTTTTTGTACAATGGATACATTTCAAACACTGAAAATTGAAAAATCAAAATAAAGGTGAACAATTGACCTGAAAGGTTGAGAAATATAGGTTGAAGGTTTGAATATCGGCCGGAAAACTCTTACACATGCCGGAAACTTTAAAGAAACTACTGGAAACTTCAAAGTCTGTGTCAGAATCTTCTTACTCCTGCCGGAAATTTCTTGCTTAGCTGGAAATTTTTGTGGGTGGAAAACTAAAATTTGCAAAAATGTTCAAATGCTGGGGATAGCCTCCTTATATAGACAAGGCGGGATAACGAAACAATGCATCAGAATTCAAAATTCAAACGCCATTATGAAAAGGCACAGTTATCGAGACGACCCCAGCCAATCAGAGTTCACGGCTCTTCACATCAGTCGTCTTACCCGTTACGGAACCGGGGAAATGCCTTGAATCTCTTCTCTAACAGTTACGACCCTCAAAGATCATATCGGCTCCATCACTAGACTTTCTCTTCATCAATAACAAGCCCATCCGCTTAATAGCGCGACATCATAAGCCCGTCCGCTTCATAGCGCGGCACCTGGGCTCAACCGCTTCACAGCGCGGCCCTAGAAGCGAGTCACTTTATGCCACAAAAGCCACAAAAGCCTGTCTGCTTCATAGTGCAACACCTCTCAGCAAGTTGTTTTATGTCATAAATGCTGAAAAAGACCATCCGCTTTATAGTGTGGATTCAATCCCGATCGCCCATAAGCTCGGCATTCAAACTACACTCAAGAGCCAAACGTTGGCATGGCTAGCTGCTCCACAGCCAGTTACTTCGGCATGAGGTAAATCAACCTAGTGACAAATTTACTCCCTACCTTCCATTTTGCACAAATTCTTAAGGCACGGAGTAGGGGGCCATTGATATGCCAAACCTGCAAGCAGGCCTACGGATCCTCATTTGACCCGAACAAGGGACCAACAAAGGACCAGGTCCAGGACCTGGAAAGTCCGCATGTGCGTAAGCTAGACCAGGCTGGGTATGATCCGGCCCGCCAGTAGCCATTACAGACCTACCGTTGGCTAAGGCAACATGCGTCGATTAACAACTCGTCAATCCGCCAAGCTCAACGCTATGCCTAGGATCATGGCCTGATCTTGCAGCCCCCAGTCTGCAATCCGCAAAACCGGACCGTGCCTCCATATCAAGGCAGGCATGATTCAAACAAACAAGGGCAAGACAAACACATCAAATGACTAGGAATTGGGTCCGTTCCCAGTGAACCCGCTATAATAGATGTCCGAGATAATTATGTTATAATCATAGTTATTTATGTCCTATCGTACTTAATTATATCTTGTCTTAATTAGCATAATCTTCATTTGCAATCCGCCTATAAATAGCGGCACCTTGTATATCATAATCACTCTGGAAATATACAAAGCGGACAAGACTTTGCCAATTTGTCGACTCTCGCAGCTCTACTTGTTCATCGCATCTTCATATATTTCTTGAGCACCACCGTGAACCACCTACGAAATCACTCATAAACAGTCAGATATGGACATACAAACACCGTTTCTGCCACCTTGATAATTCCGGGCTTCTTATTCCTTCTATTCGATTGGTCAAACATAGATGACTTACTGGGAAGCACTCATCAATGTTTTGAAGAGTGCAACCAGGTTGTTTCTATCCCTACTGTGTCTTTATTATTTGTTTCAAATTTATATGGCATATCACCGCGGTTTGTAATTGGAGAACAATTTTACGTTTGCGGAATAGCTCAAATCTTGGATTGCCGACTCAATTTGTTGCATCCAGCTGGCTGTTATACTGCAAATCATTAAGAGGAACATAACATTGTATTGGAATGACACATGGACCATTTCTATTGACGCACCCTTAAATCTTTTGAAAGTTGCAAACCATGAGTTATCTTTTTATTTTATTTTATTTGCACATTGATATTCTTTCTTAGCTTAAGAATGATTCATTTTCCTTGCACGAATCATATGAGTATGGAGGCATCCTGGAAGCTTATCTTTCCATACATCCTTGGCACTGACTGATGATAACTAACCTTTTTTCAAAGACGGAGGATGATGGGCACAACACGAGTTTCTTTTGCAATTTTTTCCATTCCCAATATATTTTAGGGGGCTATTATTTTTTGGATAATAGGGTGATTTACTCTTTCACATGCGCGGGATTATCCAACATTGGGTTTCCCACATATATGTTCTAGGGAGGCACGTATGACTATGCTTCGTTTACGTAATTTGGTATACGGAGAGGATCATGATACGACTTTGTACAAATATTTTGTATATTTCTTAATAAAAGTCTTCGTTTTTTTATATATACTACATCCGTCCCAAAATATATGTCATTTTGGGTTTTTTTCACACAGATAAAGAAAGTGATTAAATGTAATATTCTGATTTTCAGGAAAAGGCAGACGTGTCATTTTGAGAAAACGAAATATTATTATTTCTTTTCATTTATGGGAGTTAAGTATTTAATTGATTACATATATATATTTTCGAATTATGTTTATATATAATTAAGGGATTTCTGAATTTTGTTTATGGTAATTAAGGGTAATTAAGGAAAAGGGGATTAATTGGGAATTGGTATTTAAGGAAACTTAAATCAGATTATTCCCAAAACCTAAACACAAATTTAGAAATCAGTTTCACGCTCCTCTTCTCTTCGGCTTTGAGAAGAGAAATAGGGCTTGGATAGTTTTCGCAAATTCTAAGAGAAAACTTAACCGTTTTCAGATCAGCCGAGAGATTTGGAATCATTGTGAGAAGAGCACCGTTTGGATATCAGTTGGTGGGAAGTGCAGCAGATTTTCAGAGGCTTTTGAATCTGGTTTTTGGCTACAATCAAGTAAGAGACTCTTCCTGTGATCTCGATTCTGATTCGTAAAGTGTAGATCATGTTTTAAGATGCGTAGATGCAAGAAAGATGTGTTTTTCGTTGATCAAAGGATCATAGATGTTTTGGAATGTTTAGATATGTTTCTCTACATTTTAATGTGTTGAAATCGATGTGAATTAGGTTAGAAATGGTTTAGAAATCACGTTTTGAAGATTTTAGCGTTTTGGGAAAAACCTGGGCAAACGGGCATTTGCACTAGGCAAACGGGCGTTTGCGATCACAGCAGCTCAAACGGCCATTTGCACAAGGAAGACGGGCGTTTGAGGTTAGACATTTGATTTAGGACGTAGCCTTTTTTGACGGATGGGCGTTTGGGTTTAGTGCACAGGTGTTCGATGTCGAACGGGCGTTCAAAGGATGTCAAACGGGCGTTTGACCTGTTTTACCTTGTTTTTACTGTTTTAGCGTTTCAGCTTGGTTTTCTGCTTCATAATCATGTTTTCACTGTTTTAATCCCTTATTCATGATTTATCAACATTTTTTAAACATAAACAAGCCTGAATTGAGCCTCTGATTCGTTCAGTTAAAACACCGAATGTACTCTTAAAGGGAGTTGAAGTACGGATTCGTCGGAAGAGCATGATAGGCTTGTCCTTTGATGAATTAGCATTCATCAATGTCTGTGTAATTGCTAGGCCTTGTAATGTCTAGTGGTCTAAGAAGAGAGTAGTAAATGTGTGGGAGGTTAATTGAAAACACTTAGGTGGTTAGTTAATCATTCTAATAAAATACGTACTTGACTAGTAAAAGATTAAACAACATGTCTCTCTTGGATAGGCACCAGTCTATATCGTGATGTGTCTGCCACCTCTGAAGGTGGAAGAACCCGTTGGTCAAAAAAACCACATGTTCGGGGGACTCCACTGAGACGCGCGTACTATCAGAGTCTACCTATTCTAGACTTCGTGGATATTAGTGTGATCCACTAATATGTTGCCAAGAGTGTCCAAAAAGTGGATACGCGTAGTGCCCTTGAGTGTGGTTGTAACATAGATAAGTTAAGTAGAAACATTTAGTCAATTCATGTTGATGGACATGAAATGAACCCCATATTGAGTCGGTCACATAAAAACAACTAAACTTCTAAATATCTTTTCTTTATAAACTATAATTGCTGTCATAGCTTCTCTTTCTTATTAAGTACGTTGTACTTACCTCAAATGCATGTTTTCTATGTGTTTGGGGATGAGAAGACGAACAGGTCGATAATGTTTACGAGGAGGAGTTCGATGATGAAGTTTGAAGATGCCTCATTGAAGACTTTACTTTTATTCTTTTACTATTCTTCTTTAGACTGTGTTAGGCTTTTGGTCTTTCGAGACTTGTAGTACTTTTACGTTTCTTTTGAAAATATCGTACGTATCTTTTGGATTTCGTATTTTTCTTTGAATGTAATAAGTTACATTTCCATCTTTAGATTTCATGTTTCTATTCTTGGATGTTTGGAACTTTTCATACCCGAGTCTTTTGCTTCCATTTGCTTATTTTGATACGACGTAGTAGAGGCTTACGTATAAAGTGAATTTGTTTTTATTTTATACATTCCTAACGTTCCTTTTCCGGATAAGGACTCGGTGTCCGGGAACGGGGCGTTACAGTTTGTATCAGTGAGAAGACTGTTTTAGGCTTCCTTTCTTTTAAGATAAGTTTCTCTAGATCTTTTAGTAACGTTCTGGTTTTCTTTGATCATCAGGATGGTGTTCACGAGAACTGGAGCGGGCGCAGAGACTTCTACAGTTCGACGGGAAAGTCCTACAACGGTAGTAGGAGGCGGTGTTGTGAGGCAGATTCCTCCACCTCAGCAGAGTTTGTCACCACCTCCTCACACTGCGACACCACGACCTCATCAGGAGCAACCTCCACAATGGCATGTGGGGAGTTCGGTTCAGTTCACTTTGGTAAGTGATGTTCCAACATGTTTCGTACCGCCACCGGTAAGCTACCCTCCACACCAACAAACCTTCTACCCACCACCAGTCAGCGTTTACCATCCACCAGCGAGCCACCCTGCACCATTAGTGTTTCACCAACAATAGCAGACTTTCTACCCACCTCCTGTAGGTCATACCCCTCGACCTACTGTACCACCTTCACCGCTTTTAGGCCATCAGCAAGGTTTTGGTTACCCACCCTTTGGTTTCCAACAACCTCAGCCAACCCCACAGCATCACCAAAATTACCATCAGGGATACTACCATTTTCAGCCTGAACCTCATGGAAATCCAACTTACCCTCAGCAAAAGCAGTACCGACAACAAGTACCTTTTGGTTACCCTCCGGTTTACCCACCAGTTAGACCGGCATTTGAGCAAGCACCAACTATGGATTGGTATACAAGATTGAGAAGGAATCGAGTTGAAAACTTCTATGGGAATGTTGAACATTCAAAGGAATGGATAAGACTCTTCGAAAAGGCTTGCAGAAATATACATGTGCCTGAGACTGAGATGGCACAACTGGCAGTTAGTTTTCTTTTGGGTGCAGCTGAAGCATGGATAGATGCGATACAGAGTAGCAATGGCAAAGTAACAGACTGGAAAGCTTTCAAAGCAATGTTTTACAACGAGTACTTCACAGCAACAGTACAAGCGGACAAGGCAAGTCAGTTTTTTGAAACTTAAGCAGGGTAATCACTTGACGGTATCTCTGTACACCAACAGGTTCAATGAGTTGGGAAGGTTTTACCCTGAGCTGATGAAAGTGGAAGAAAGGAAAATGGCCCTTTACAAAGAAGGGTTGGCCTATGAAATTCAGTCTGGCATGTTGGGATTTACAGTGAGGACTATGGTAGAGTTTCTGAATAAAGCCTTGGAGGTCGAGACCTTCAGGAAGAAGGCTACTGTTGTCATTGGAAACAAGAGGAACTTTGGGACTAGTCAGGGTAATTATCGAGGAGCACCACAATAGGATGTCAAGAAGACAGTAGCTCCTACGGCAACAAAGGCCTTAACCAGTGCACCGTTGTGTTCCAAGTGCAATAAGAATCATTCAGGCGAGTGCCGATAGAACACGAATAGTTGCTACCTTTACAGAGAACCGGGACACTTTTCTAGGGAATGTCCCAATAAGAGGAATAAAGGGAGTACGAGCCGAGGAAACGGGAGAAGCGGCCTGAGCCGACCAGTTAGAGTTTTTGCAGCTGACGCTAAGGATGCAGAACCAGAGGATGATGTTATCTCAGGTACCTTATTGTTGTTAATTTATTTTATTAAGATATTTTTATAGCACGGTTATTCATGCTGTAATTTTATTTAAATGAATGAATATGCACCTTAGGTACGATAATGTTAAATAATCTAGTGGTCAGAGCTTTGTTCGATACGGGAGCGTCTAACACCTTTGTGTCGACCAAGGTAGCAAAGAAGTTGAGTTTACCCTCGGAACCTTTAAGAAACACCTTGGAGATAACTACACCGTTAGGGAAGATAACAAAGGTAACTAGGATGATACCTCCTGTGGAAGTTCGAGTTGGATCTTATCGATGCAAGAGCGACTTCACAGTTTTAGACTTTTCAGATTTTGATGTGATTCTTGGAATAGATTGGCTATCCGAGAATTATGTTCACCTAGATTGCCGAGAGAAGAAAGTGACTTTTAAGATACCCGGGAAATCAGATAAGACGTATCAGGGTAATGTGTACAAGCCGAGTAAGAAGCGACATCTGATAATTTCAGCGGTTAAGGCAATCAGAGCTTGTCAGAAGGGTTGTGAAGGCTACTTGTTGTACGCAGTGGATGTGGAACAAGTGAAGCCTAAGTTAGAAGAAACTCCAGTAGGAAGAGAGTACCCTGAGGTATTTCCAGAAGAGTTACCGGGAAACATGCCGGATAGGGAAATCGAGTTTGAGATCAAGTTGATATCGGGAGCGACACCAGTTGCTAAGGCACCCTATAGAATGGCACCGGCTGAATTAAAAGAGTTGAAGGCTCAACTTAAGGATATGCTTGAGAGGAACATAATTCAGCCCAACACCTCGCCTTGGGGAGCCCCTATGTTGTTTGTCAAGAAGAAAGATGGTAGCATGAGGATGTGTATCGACTATAGGGCGTTGAACAATATTACTATCAAGAACCAGTACCCTTTACCGAGGATAGATGACCTGTTTAATCAGTTGCAAGGCAAGAAAGTGTTCTCTAAGATTGATCTTAGGTCTGCTTATCATCAGTTGAAGATCAAGGTGGCAGATATACCGAAGACGGCTTTCAGTACGAGGTATGGACATTATGAGTTCTTAGTCATTCTGTTTGGACTTACTAATGCTCCATTTGCATTTATGGATTTGATGCAACGAGCTTTTATGCCATACTTGGATAAGTTTGTGATAGTGTTTATAGACGACATCCTCGTATACTCTAAGGATGAGAAAGAACATGAGGAACACTTAAGGATACTGTTGGATACCTTGAAGAAGAACCAGTTGTTTGCTAAGTTCCCTAAGTGTGACTTTTGTTTGAGACGAGTCAGTTTCTTAGGTCATGTCATTTCTGGAGATGGTATTCAAGTCGATCCCGCTAGGATAGAGGCAGTTGAGAATTGGCCTAGACCTACCACAGTCTCAGAAGTAAGAAGTTTTCTTGGATTGGCTAGCTATTACAGGAAGTTTGTGCAAGACTTTTCAAAGATAGCTAATGTTGGTCCCTTGGAAAGGCTAACACAAGTTTAGAGGGGGGGGGGGGTGAATAAACTTGTCACCAAAAACTTCTACCGAATCGGAAAAGCCCAGAGGCGAGTTTTGCCAAACTCAAACTGATACTCATATCAGTTTTGTTCCTGTCGTAAAACTTGTGCGGAGTTCAGCTAACTTAACTGAGTATATAACAATACTGACTTATATTTGGTCTTGTTAACTAGCAGCGGATAAAACTAGCCTTTAGTGCAATAGATGTGTCAATAAGAATCTAGACCTTCTATGTATCAGTTTTGTGCTGACTCAGTGTCTGGTGTTTGCTGAGTGATAATGCAACAAATAAAACAAACATAAGTGCATAAAGTAAATCAACACAAGATTTGTTTATGGAAGTTCCGGGTGGTGTAATCCCGTACGTCTCCCCTTCTCCTGTGGTGTAGGAGGTAACACTAGAATTTGAGATAACCGTTACAAAATCCTAGCACTATGACAGTCCTTCACGACACCCTAGTTTCACTGTCTACACAAGATGAAGAAAGGTGAGATTGCTCCCTTCACTCTACACACTGATCTTTCGGAGGTGGAATTGCTCATTCACTAGCTCACCACTAATTCAAACACAGTCCGCAGACTGAACCAACAGTTGTGGCAACCAAGTTGCAGCCGTATGAAGAAAGGTGGAATTGCTCTCTTCAAACTATGCACAGCCAACCCTTTTTCAAAAAGGTTAGGTTTAGAATTAATCAAGAGATTAATTCAATGAGCTGTCTGATTCTTCTGGATCTGACTTTGTAGCTCCAAGATGCATTCTTTCTCCCTTAATGGGTTACCGGATCTTTCTTTGAAATCTTCAAGGCAATTCTGTTGGCTTCCCCTTTTCTAGATATATATATGATCTGATTTTCTGGATCTGGATCTTTGGATATGTGCTTGTAAAGCTCTTTTTCTGATCCTTCTCTCGTCTTCTTCAAGTGATTCTCTTGTGTATTTATAGGGGTGATGTAACGGTCACTAGCTCTTGTAGCCGTTACACTTGTCGTTTAGCCAACGTTCATATATACGATCTTTGTCGTATTGTCAGTTTAAATTCAGCAAGGCCTTAACTCAGTTTTCTACTCTTCTTCAAAACTGAGTGCCTTGTATACTTGACATCTGACTTTAATTGACTAAGTCAGAGTACACCATTCAATTTTCTTCTTTTCCTGGTAACTGATAATCATTGTCCTTAAGATTATTCAGTTTTACATGATCTATAGTTCAGTTCCAGGTCACCATAGATTTGCCTAAATCCTGACTTATAGTCACGACTTAATCAGCTTCTAACTGAGTTTGCTACCTCGTTCTTGATCTTCAGAATCGAGTCTGTGTCCATCAGTTCTTCAGTCTTCTAGATAAGCCAACTGAGTTTGTGACCCTCAGCGAACTTACTTTCTTCAGTTCTTGCATTACTGAGTTTGAACCCTCAGTTCTTCATGTGTATACTCCGTTTTCTTGTTGTGACTCAGTTGTTTGCCTAGTTCCTATTCTATTACAATGCTTGTCTGAAACAACCTATACAAGGTTCAGACTTTAGATAGAACTTATACATTTTATCTCTAGACCATTTCTTGCTGATTCTTTCATTATACACTATAACAATTAGTTATGACTTCATCATCATGGGTTGTAAGTGATTTGTCTAATTACGTGACGAATCATCATCAAAACACAAATAATATTTCCAAAAATTTCCTCTTTTATGATGATGTATCATAACCCTCCCTAAAAGCAGTAATAGAAGAATAATGCAAGAAATCATAACAAATCAAATTAGGATAACAAACTAGAGCAATTTGAATTATGTCACAATAAACTGAGTTACACAAAAGTATTACAGATTTTCTTTTTCCAAATTCATCAGTTTTTCTCCAACAAAGATACTCCTTTTTGTCTCCAGGGGTCTTCTTACCTTTCCTTCTTCTTCTGTTTCACCATCTCTAGGCTTGATCTCTAAATATTCATTTAGCAATTGATTTGCCTCTTCGTTGTTACCAGCTTTAAACTTTATCAAGATCTCTTTGATTTCTTCACTCATCACCTTCTCTTCTTCTTACGAAATAAGACTAGATTCCTTCCTTTAGTCTTTTCCCCTCGGTTCTTGTCCATCCATCTTTTGTTGCTTTTAGAGAAGCTTTCAATCGACACAGATTGCAAGTTTCTTCCCGATACTCAAAGACAACTTTAATCGAGGTTTCTTCATCTTTTCGATTCGTTTACGTGAAGGTCTCTTCTTTGATCAACTCCTCGATCAGAATGTCAATTGCTTCTTCATTCCATTGAATAGATAGTAGATCAATAGTCTGTAGATCAGTATCTATTTGTTCATCTTGTTCTTCAATCAGACGTTTGGCATAGGCCTCTTCAGCTTTCTCTTCATCAACTTTGTCAACTTTACCAGCATCACCTTTGATTTTCTTTTCATTGCCAGCATCACCAGCATCACCTTCGATTTTCTCTTCCCCCTTAATTGAAGATATGCGAAAGCTTTCTTCACATAATTTAAGTAAGGTGATGATGTTGGAATATTGGTTTAGGCCTGAGTAATGTGTTCTTTCAATGAAATCATGTAAGTTAAAGAGCTGCTGCTGTAGAGTTTGCATCACACTTTCAATGATCTCTTCCCAACCTTTCAGTTTGTCTTCAGTTTGTTGATGCTGAGATCCTTCAGTTGCCGATCTGCTTGTAGATGCCTCATGAACTTGAGATGAGGAACTGACCATAGGATAATAAAAATGAACATCATGACTTGTCAGTTCCTTTTCATACTCAGCTTCACAAAATTCAGCGTCCTCCACAGCTTCTCTTTTCTCTTCAGTGTACTCTACAAACGTCTCAGTTGGAAATTCACTCTCTTCAGTTTCTTCACGTTCACTTTCTTCAAATTTACTTTCCTCATCTTCATTCTGTTCACTCTCTTCAGTTTCATCCTCAATTTGAATTACATTCTCTGTTTCAGTTTTCTTTGCTTGAAGCTTGTTCCACATCCTTTTCTGTCTTCTCAGAGTTCTGTCATCCAATTTTACAGTCTCACTTGAACTAGAATCTGATATTTTACTTGATTCTTCTACAACAATCTTCCTTTTCTTCACTCCTGTGGACACTAGCTTGTGTACCACTTCTGTTTGTGTGGATTTTGAAATGGAGAAATGATCTAGTATCCTTTGAACTAGATAAGTGAATCCCTTTTTCAATAAAAGCTTTTCTCCAGTAGCGTTTCTTTCTTTGGTTCTCTCCTTCTTGTCTGAGATTTGCTTGATTAAGTGATTGAGAACGAACTTGTTCCAATCCAATCTCTCTACAAACCAAATGGCGTAGATCAGCTTTAGTTTATCAGTTGAAAGAGTGTAGAAATTCCGAGCATGACTAATGACATTCTTGGTTAGAAGAATCGTCAAAAATGCAAATTCTCGTTTCTGCTGATAGATTGATCCACTAAGGTTCTTCTCATTCTTGTTGATTGCAGTGACGTCCCAAAGTTTGTTCTTTTCTTTATTTCCAAAGGTGAGGGATGAAGAGCCTCCAGTTATGTCTAGACCAAACACCAGGGAAAGCAGTTGTTCATCAATGGTGAAGCTTTTATCTTGAGCAGTTGTCCTGAAGCTTTTTCCCTCATTGGTGATTACTGCATTCTTGTAGAAATCTCTGATGGTTTCTGGGCATAATGAATTGACCTATGTATCAAACAGGTTTTCGAGTCCCCGAATCTTTTTGATTTTGCCAACAATTCGAGTTGAGAGAGTGGAGTGTGAAAATATTTGACAGAAATTATCCAAGCTTGTGGTGATTCCTTCGTCGATGTTGTATCGATCCATGATTTTTGAATTAGGGATCCTTTTTGAAAATCTTGAATGCTTTCAATTTGGATGAGCATGATTTCGTCAAGATTTTGTTTTGCAATCATTTTCAAATAAGAGTCGTGTCACAATAAATGGGATTTTGTAAGGATGTACATCTACTTTTTCTCCCAGATTGACACGTGGCTTCGAGTGATTTGTCATGTCAGCTCAAGCGTCAGATGGTAGCTGGAAAGTCTTTAGTTTTTGACCATTTTGTCCTTCATCAGCTTTTGTTTAGAGGTCAGTTTTCTCAGGATTCAGCTTTGAGAACTGACTCAACCTGCAAAACAGTTTTAAGTTTTCTTCGGTACCCATATCTTTTTGGGTCCGGTGGATTAGTTCTTGAAGTATTATTTTGAGTTTCTTCGATGAGAGAATTAAGCTTTCATCTCCTTTCTAGATAAACCATTACGTTCAACCTTAGTTGATTTCACAAGGATTCTTTTAGATTTTACATCGTTGTTTTCTTTGTGCAATCTACTAGGTCTTCCAGTATCTTGACGTTTAGAGTTTATACTCTTTGAAGTCTCAAGACTGGGTAGGGGTGGGGGATTATCATTGCTTTTGTCAAATTTACTAGACAATAATCTTTCAGCAAGATTTGACATCTCAGTTTCAAGAAACTCATTCCAATCTTTTGCTTTGTCAAGTTCTCTGTCTTTTAATTTCAGTTCCAACATAAGTTTTTCAGTTAACTTGACAAGATCAAAGTTTTTCTGACTAAGTTCAGCAAATGATGACTGAGTTGAAGAATGTACCTTTTCTTGATGATTTGATGCAGTTTTAAGATTAGGATGTACATTCTTTTGTTGCTCTAATGAATCTTCACTAGTAAGTTGCAACAGATTCTTTTCTTTTTCTTCTGAGAGAACTCTTTGTGATGGGACTCCTCTGGATTTGTCTACATGATCATTAAAGTTTGTATCCACATCATCACTGAGTTGAAGTTCTGGATTTTTGTTCAAGTTTGTCTCATTGAACCTCTCAGATAATTGATCCTGAAAATCAGATACATTTTGCAAACAATAAGTCAGGGTGGTGAATAAGCCAACTCTTAATTCTGTATGTAGTCATTGAAATCAAATTAAGTGCTTTTACAACTGATACAGTGAGGGGTCTTCAACAACTGGTTTAAAAGATATCGGAAATAACTGATGCACAGGTTTGGATCTCTTCGTAACAGAAGCACTACTCCGATACCAATTGTTGGTCCCTTGGAAAGGCTAACACAAGTTTAGAGGGGGGTGAATAAACTTATCACCAAAAACTTCTACCGAAACTGGAAAAGCCCCAGGAACTGAGTTTTTGCCAAACTCAAACCGATACTCAGCTCAGTTTTGTTCCTGTCGTTAAACTTGTGCGGAGTTCAGCTAACTTAACTGAGTATAAGTCAATACTGACTTATATTTGGTCTTGTTAACTGGCAGCGGATAAAACTAGCCTTTAGTGCAATAGATGTGTCAATAAGAATCTAGACCTTCTATGTATTAGTTTTGTGCTGACTCAGTGTCTGGTGTTTGCTGAGTGATAATGCAACAAATAAAACAAACATAAGTGCATAAAGTTAATCAACACAAGATTTGTTTATGCAAGTTCCAGGTGGTGTAATCCCGTACGTCTCCCCTTCTCTTGTGGTGTAGGAGGTAACACTAGAATTTGAGATAACAGTTACAAAATCCTAGCACTATGACAGTCCTTCATGACACCCTAGTTTCACTGTCTAGATAAGATGAGGAAAGGTGACATTGCTCCCTTCACTCTGCACACTGATCTTTCGGAGGTGGAATTGCTCCTTCACCAGCTCACCACTAATACAAACACAGTCCGCAGACTGAACCAACAGCTGTGGCAACCAAGTTGCAGCCGTATGAAGAAATGTGGAATTGCTCTCTTCAAACTATGTACAGCCAACCCTTTTTCACAAAGGTTAGGTTTAGAATTAATCAAGATATTAATTCAATGAGCTATCTGATTCTTCTGGATCTGACTTTGTAGCTCCAATATGCCTTCTTTCTCCCTTAATGGGTTACTGGATCTTTCTTTGAAATTTTCAAGGCAATTCTGTCGGCTTCCCCTTTTCTAGATATATATATGATCTGGTTTTCTGGATCTGGATCTTTGGATATGTGCTTGTAAAGCTCTTTTTCTAATCCTTCTCTCGTCTTCTTCAAGTGATTCTCTTGTGTATTTATAGGGGTGATGTAACGGTCACTAGCTCTTGTAGCCGTTACACTTGTCGTTTAGCCAACGTTCATATGTACGATCTTTGTCGTATTGTCAGTTTAAATTCAGCAAGGCCTTAACTCAGTTTTCTACACTTCTTCAAAACTGAGTGCCTTGTATACTTGACATCTGACTTTAATTGACTAAGTCAGAGTACACCATTCAGTTTTCTTCTTTTCCTGGTAACTGATAATCATTGTCCTTAAGATTATTCAGTTTTACATGATCTATAGTTCAGTTCCAGGTCACCACAGATTTGCCTGAATCCTGACTTATACTACAACACTTTTGGCTTTTTCCGGCGCAAAATAAATGCCGGGAAATGGAAAATAAGTGCCGTAAATAGCAATCCCGACACATAAAACGGCGGTTATGTAAGTGTCGTCAATACTGGTGTCGGCAATGTTTTGCGGCAGTTTGTTGCTTTTGACGGGAAGTTTTTGCGGCAATTATATGGCACATAGTCAAAGTGACTCATGTTTTATTTGTGGCACTTCACTGACGCTTTTGTAATGTGTCGGAATGTTTTATGACGGTTTTTCCGGCACTTGATTAATGTGACGGACATAACTTTGTGGCAGTTTAACGACGCTTATTTTAATTGCCACACAGAATTTGTTGTAAATTTTTCGACACTTTTCATTTAGAGGGACACATGTTTGTGGCACTGTACCGGCATCTGTTCCATTTGACATGGTATTTTAAAAATTAATTTACCGACACTAATTTTTATTGCCGTGAATCTCACAACATTTATATGGCACATATTGTAAATGACGTTTTGTTTTAATTGAACTTTTGGTTTTAACGGCACTTTTGTGGTATATGATATCTTTGTTGGAAAATTATTAACATTCTTTCTTACACATTGGCTTAAAGTAAATGAATTGTTGACCATATTTATGTCGGTTTATCAATATACGACTGAAGTATATGTATTCTTACATGACATTTATATACATTAATTATCCACATTTGAACAAATAAATTGAAGGAAAAAAAATATTCATAATATTAAACATATTGGTTGAGGTTGAAATTGAATAAAAAACACCGAAGAACAATTTTTATCCAAACATTCCATCCAACAATAAGTTGTAATTAACTAGAAACGTGCAAACGATGTTTAAAAGCTTAATTTGTTAAATACTCGAAAGACGAAACTATTGTCCTACTGAAAAATATGCGTCCAATCTCAATAACTTTCATCCCAATAACAAGAATATGTCCTGCAAAAGGTAAATTGAATGGTATGAAAAGTTGTATAATTGATTAGAAAACTCGAGTAATATATGTATGACATGCATGTATATTTTACCTTTCACATGCAACTCATCCGTCTCTTTTTCTTCTTCTTAATTGCTCCATCCTCATCCTGCATCCATTGAGAAGAAAACAAACAATCGTTCACGACAACACTATCATGCACAAGTCTTTTCTTGTATCAACAAAAAGAAATTTTATAAAATATCACCGAAGATATCAAAGAATTTTATAAATAAAATTAAAAAAAATTACTAGCTTTGCCAAGGCATTTGCAAACAATAAATTTATAATGTACTATTCTTTTTTGAACAGATAAATACTTTCCTTAGAAAAATCTTTTTTTTTTTTTTGACACTTAGAAAAATCTATATATTGTATAGATTTTTCTAAGTACTATAAATTTATAATTATTCTTTAAAACTTGTGATTTGCATCCTATTGAATATTTGAATATGTAATGTTTATTAATGAAATTATTGCGGCCAATAAAGTCAATCATATACGGAGAAAGTGCACGTGATGAGACTTTGATCCTCTCGATATATATATATATATATATATATATATATATATATATATATATATATATAATTTTTAATTTTTTTTTTTTTTTTTTTTTTGCATCCTTTATTTTTTTGAAGTGTACCATCAATTATAATAGCTTTTATATTAATCAATATATTATATAACGAAGCATGTTGAGTCAGATTCAATTAAAAGTTAAAATAAAAAAAAAAAGCATAAGTAGGAGGCTAAACTTGTCCCTTTATCTGGACCTCTCCTTTGTAATTCCCCCAACCTTTATCCTCCTATATTTATCTCTTTTCATTTTGCCTTTTCTATATTTATCTCAACAAAAGATTACATCAAGACCCTTTTATCATCATAGCATTATGAGATTTATTCCCCCCAACCCAAAGCACTAAGGCAATAATAAATACTGATTCGCAAGAACAGCAGAACTTGACTAAAGCTATGGAGTCCTCTGATTTGATAGAGGGGAAATGCATTGAACGTAATGAGCTAGATGGTCATCTTGCAGACTTAAAATTATAAATGTATATTATTTCTATGTATATTTAGCATAATCAATATCGTATCAAGATGATCCGTTTGAGAAAAAATACAATGAACCTTCAATTTTTTCAAGGTTTCAACTTTAAAATGAAAAAATGTAATATATTTTCTTCTCATATACGATGAATCAAAGGTGAAATCAATTAAAACAAAAAGAACTTACCTTGATTGAAGTACAAAATGCAATTCAACCGCTTAAAAAAATGCAATTCAACCTTCAGATATGAGTCCTCACCTTCATGATATTAATTATCAAGGATTTGAGAAAGGACGTAATTGATTTCCCAGCATTCTACAATAAGATAATTGTGGATTTTTCTATTAGGAAAACAATGTTTTGAAGGGGAATGTAGAAGGTGATAATGTGTGTATATATCAGGGAGTTGGATTTATAAAAAAAAAATTCTTTTTTTCGACCACAATGCAGTTATGATTAGCAATTTTAATTTATTTTATCACTTTTAAGGAGTTTAATTATTCATGGGAACTAGTGTTTTAAGTTTTGGAGGATAAAAATTAAAAAATGCGTGAAAAAACTGGTGGGAAAAATTGCGCTAGAAAATGGTACGTGGGAAAATTTTGGTGGGTAAATGCACGATTGCCTTTTTACTATTTTCTAGTACGTGTTGGTTTTATTTTCTTAATTTTAAGGGCCAATTATTTAAAAGGACTGATTTTCAACTTATTAGGGGTAATAGAACACTCCGAAATCTTATTTAGTTATAAGGACATTCTAATTTTAAGAAGGAAACTTATTTAGTTATAAGGACATTCTAATTTCTAGTGGAAAGAAGAAAAAAAAAAAAGGAAAAAAAAAAAAAGAAAGAAAGAGGAAGCGCTGGATGGATGATTTTTGTTTTCTTTTTGTTTTCTTTTTTTTTTTTTTAAATTTACCATATTTCTAAAGGTTATATATTTTGATCTAAAACTCGGATCGTCAAAATTTTTTCACTAAAATTCATATTTTTCCGTCTTCTTTATTCTAAAATCAAATTTGATATTTTTCCGACTAAATTTCATAAAATCGATTTTTTCTTCATAAATATCGACGTGACATATTCATCACCGTCATGCATTGATCACATACCCCGATGCATTGACCACCGGGATCCATTAACCACCCAAATGCGTTGACCGCCGTGATTCATTGACTACCCTGATGTATTGACCGCTTCGATCCATTGTCAACCTTGATCAGTGACATTTCATTGTAACGATTTATGCAATGACGTCTCATTGTAGCCATTTATGCAGTGACTTCTTATTGTACCAATCTATGCAGTGACGTCTTATTGTATCAAACTATGGAGTGTCATGTTATTGTAACGATTTATGCAGTGACGTGTTATTGTAACAATTTATGCATACCTTTGGTTGTAAAAATATGACTTTAAACCAAAAAAAAACAAAAGAAATACAGTTATTTTACAAAGTTATTGAAAATTTAAACCAACACTAATCAAATAAACCAACATCAATCAAATATTTAAAGATAACAAAGAAATAAAGTTATTACTTTACAAAGTTATCAAATGTGTGTATCAAGTTGTATATCGCGGTGACATCAATATCATTACATCGCTTATCTAATTGTAAATACATTCATCAATGTCACTGCTTCAGACATCAATGTCACTGCATAAGTCATCAATGTCCCTGCATCAGACATCAATGTCACTGCATAAGTCATCAATGTCACTGCGATAAGTCAAGAATGTCGCTGATAAGCCCGGACCACCAAGATGATCATCATGAGAGGCACTCTTGTCAATCTCTTGATCTTTGGTAACTCCTGCACACATAGTAAAACACACGCTGCACTAATAGGCCAGCCAAATTAACTATCACCAACAACCCAACCAAGAATCCACCAACCATAATTCTTGTAAGCACACCATGATTATCCCCACCATTAACCACAACTGATGAGAATATAGTGTGATCAGTCCACAAATAGCCATATACCAAAAAACAAGGTTGAAAGCTGTCATGGTCCTGCCCTTTAACAACTCATAGCTCTTTTTCATAGTTGCAAGCCCATAAACCGGCTCGAATACAGAAACCACGCTAGCCAAATGCCACAAAGCACTTATATCGACCTGCAACCCAAGAAACATGACAAAGACAACCATAAGAGAAAAGAAAAACAACCCCAAACTATGAGTATCCACAGCTATTATAAGCAGCACCAGAAACCCAAAAAAGACTTAATTGTAAGCCACCATGGTGAGTGAAACCCATAAGAAGGTAATAAAGAGCCTCCTAGATCGTACTTGTGCTGCGAAAGCAAAAGGGACTATATCATCTATTATAAGCACCCAAATACACTGTCAACTAATTAGTAAAACACAATCTATGAATGCTCTGAATGTTTCTCCTAGACGTGTTATTGTGTCACTGCTTCAGACATCAATGTCACTGCATAAGTCATCAGTGTCCCTGCATCAGACATCAATGTCACTGCATAAGTCATCAATGTCACTGCATCAGACATCAATGTCACTGCATAAGTCATCAATGTCATCAGATCGGATATCAATGTCTTTGCATAAGTCAAGAATGTCAACTTTGATAAGCCCAGACCACCAAGATGATCATACAGGGCACTCTTGTCAATCTCTTGATGATGGTAACTCTTGCACACGTTGTATAAGACGTTGACCTTATTATTATTTAATAAATAATTAAGCATTAATTTTCTCAAAAAAAGACCAAAATAGAATGAGACTAAATTTACACAAATGGTGCTCCATCATTCAAACTTTGTTTATACAATTATACTTAATTACCTCCTCCAGCTGTTAGTAATATAGGTAGCAATAGCAATCAGTGTTCCAGCTTAGTATAAATAGTTAAGTAACTCAGCTAATTAATGTAACCAAATATTCTCATGTTCACAAGTGATTCGCTGCAGCAAGACAACAATCATGTTCTTTGCAAGCTTAAGAAGTTTCCTTTGAATTTTGGTTTGAATTTCATCAATAAATGCATGATATTTCGCAACAAAACTTGAAGCTTCTTCCCAGATAGGGCCTTAAGCCCTTAACCAAAACAAGTAGAATTGAAAGCTAATGCAAGCAAAATCCAGATACACTAACACTGTAACACACCATGTAATTAACAGATTCCGGCAATCGATCGCATATAGAGACAGAAAGCAGCAACAATCATTCAATGCAAGAATTTAAAGCTACAACTCCTTCCACTGCAGAAATTAGTTGAAGAGAGAGAATATGAGATACAAAAAGTCTGTGTGTTTGTGCAATAGATCAAAAAAAAAAAGCCCACAGTAATTAAACACAGTATTTTAAGCAATGTTTTTTTTTTTTTTGACTATCTTCTTGTAACCCCTGTATTTATCTTCTAAATTCCCAACGCTCTCCACTCTATTGCTCTTAAAGGTGCATTAATGGAGGAGACTTTTTTTTTATATAGATTGTGAAAATCCATCCAGAAACAGACTGGCAATTCCCTGCTCTTACTTATTCTTTATTTTATATAAACCCTTTAGCTTAGCCCAAAACTTTTCTTCATTAGCTCATACTTCTCCGCTGCAAAAGCTATTCAAATTTTTAGATCGCAAGAAAGAAATTTGTTAAATTAATTTCTCTGGGTATTAAAGATCGATGGATATCTCTACAGATAGGCGTGATCTAAACTCGAAAACAGAGGTTTAATCCTCATCGGAATGTTGTTGTTGTTGTCTGTTGTTGTTGTCGATGAGGTTGCAGAGACGAGAGAACAAATTGGAAATTGAAGCAGCTTGGTAGAGAACAGAAAAAATAAATTAGAACGTCCTTATAACCGAATAAGTTTTTTGAGTGTCCTAAATGATTATTAAGTCTCTAGCGACGGCCTTATAACTAATAACCACTAATTTTAATATACGTGTTTGTTTTTCTACTAATACTCTTGCAGGTATTTTTTTGTTGAATAATTTTTTATTTATTTCTTTATTCAACACAATTGATGTCATATTATATATTTTATGCATAAATAATATAACTGTTTATTATAAAACAATTATTCTTTGAAAATACTGTCATCGTTATATTATTATTGATAATATTAACGTTGTTGTCCTACATAAAATTATTACACTTAAATTAGCAATAAAGATTATAACTTATAACTTGTTATCTAACTAACTTATATATATATATATATATATATATATATATATATATATATATATATATATATATATATATATATATATATATATATATATATATCGAGTAATTAACGAGTCATGTTCGATTTTTCCTTTTATGGCTCGATCGAGCTCAAGCCAAGTTTTGAGTCCAAGTTAATTATTTTAGTTGAGTCGAGCTCGAGCCTTACGAAGTATGAAATCAATTACACCCCTAGTCTTTGTGCACCGACTAAAAAGCCCTCATCCCCACACGTTCTATCTTCCCCTTTTCCTTGCTATGAATCCAAGCCGCATCCTTCGCGATTTCAATCTTCTATGACACCTCACCACATTAATTTTCATCAACTTTTGTTTGAGAGAAATTTACGTCTACTTGCATTGGTAAAGTTTTTGGTAAAGTTTACATTGCCTATGCTATTCATGTTAATTGATTGAAATGTCAATTTGACGGTTTTGGTTGGTGCCCCATGGCTTCATTATAAATAGCGGTTCTGGAACAAAAGGTTCGATACGGTTCAGCTTAAAGTTCAGGTCGTTCGTCAAGTAATTTATTTCACACACTTGACAATACTTTATTTTTTAAGTAATTAATTGAATCGAACTTGTAATAGTTTAGTGTTTGTAATCAAATTGAACTTTAATTAACATCATTTTGGTTTTTGGTCATCAATTTATACTAGTAAATATGAGTTATAAGGGGGTTAAATGGGTTAGAAAAGGGCATAAGGGGTAAATGATTTATTGTAATGTCATATGTCATGTATTTCAACGATAGAAACATCAAACATGCTTAAACATCGACTAAACCGCTAGATTTACGGATTTGGTCGGTGACCGCCGATTCATGAGCAGACGGTTTGGTCACGATCTGAAATCTATCATGTTTCAAGTCATTGGTCAACTAAATTTTTGCACACCTAAAAATTGTTTATTTTAAAAATAATTAATCAAATTGAACTTAAAATAATATCCCAAAAATGAAGGATGTGTAAGTATGGGTTATTGGGGGTTAGAAAGGAATAGAGAATAAATGATTTATTGTAATGTCATATTTGTATTTTAATGATATAAAGATCAACTATATTAAAAAATTGATTGAAGCGTCAGTTTAACGGTTCTTGTCGGTGAACGCATGTTCATGAATGATTGATTTATGAACCATTTGCTCGATCACGGTTATTCTGATTCAAATCACAATTGAGTTAATGGTCAACTAATATTTATTTTTCACACTATTATAATAATTAATCGAATTGAACTAAAATTAATATCTATCTGATGTTTATAAAGAAATTGAAGTGCATTAATAAAGAATGTCATTATTTAAAGAGACTGTCTTTTCACACTAAAGATGTTTTACACATTCCAAAGGCGAGAGTGGGCTTCGTTTTGACATTTAACATGCATATCATTCTGACCCTAAATGAGTTAGGAATTGTATATTATTCAGACAATGTTACAGACCCGGAGAATTATGTTTTCCAGACCAATTTTCGGTTTGAATAAAGAAACACTATTATGTATGCTTGAGAAACACGGACCACTTTCAGGCTGAAAATTTACATTTTCTGCTCCTATTTCAAGTCAGAATATAACCACGGCACTATGCAAATTTCGTAAACGTATCAGATCATTTTAGAGCGCGAACATGTTATGTCTTCCTGACCACTTTCGGGTCAGAATAAGCTAAATTATTCTGACCACATTTGATTAGGTATAACCCCGTTTCAAGTCAGAATATAACAACATCGCTACAAAAATTTTGAAAATGTATTGGACCATTTTAGAGGCCAAACATTTAATATTTTCCTGACCACGTTCATGTCAGAATAAACTAAATTGGTCTGGCCACATTTGGGTAGGTATAATGTTCCATATTCTGACCAAACTCCGGTAAGAATATAGGCGCGTAAGTGAAAAAAATTAAGGGCAAAATTAGAAATTAATTGTTATGTAATAAGACAAATGACTGTGTGAAAAGACATTTCTTTGGATGAAAAAAAACTATAAATGATTTTTTAAAAAATGAATAAAAAAAATACACACTCAGCGTGCCAAAGATTTCATATGTCTGAAAACCTAAAAAATAAGTTCCCATTAGCAATTAAAGTCTTAAAATAATAAATAAAAAACTTAAAATCCTCCAAACAAAATTTAGTGATATTACTCCTACCTTTTTGCGCTAGACACCCACTTTTTTTTTTTTTTTTTTTTTTTTTTTTTTTTTTTTTTTTTTTTCTGAGAAGAGACACCCACTTTTTATCTTCAAAGAATACTTGGGATCCAACTCCACGACTCCCGGGAAAAATGATTTTCTACAATTATCATTATTGGGTTTCCAATCGCGTTCTTTATCGGCGGTCAAGGTAAGGACTCATATATATCTCAAGGCTGAATTGCATATCATCTTCATCAAGATAAGTTTTTTTTGTCAAAATGTTGAGGAGGAACTGCATATGATATTTGTCAATTTAAAGTTGAATCCATGATTTATTATTGATGTCTTTTGTTTTCTTTAAAAGGATTCGATCTAATTCATTGAAAATTCTTCTGATCGGTAATATTTTTTTTTTAACACCATCCTTTGGTATCTTGTTTGTGATTTAATTTTCTAGCAAACAAATAGTATGTCTTACTTTTTTTTCCCAATAACGCAATGTTGTAGCTATTTTATTTGTCGTTTCTTTGTGCAGTGTTGTACCTATCAAATTTATTTTTCTTCCGTTGATACAAAGAAAATCATGTTGAGATTTAGTTACATTCTTTTATATGTTTATTTTTTGAGGGATAGATTTGTTTTTGCGGCCAGTGGAGTAACAAGACAGGGATCGAGTATCACGGGTTTTCAATGGTGAAACCAAGAAACATTCGACGAGTACTTTTGAAAGTCTATTGAACGTTTGTTGATTAAATGAAGTTGATGATTTTATCATTGATTTGTGTATATGATGGTATCAATTCAATTTTCCCGTTATTACTGTCGATAAATTTGTCCAATTTTTGTAAATCGTGTTCGATAAAAAAATCCCAAATTTTTGGTAGCTGTGTTCCAGTTTAGTGAATTGATATGTTACGATTTGTGTTTGGGCGGTAGGCATCATGATCAATTTGTTTTATGAGATAATAATATGAAGTTTGCTAAGGTTTTAACTTTTGTTCATTGGAAGGTTTGCTGTTGTAAAGGGATGAGGTATATGTCCAATTCCCATGAAGTAATGTTAATGTAGTAACCATTATTTCATTGAGAATGTACCCACAAAATGTATTGCATTTGGATTAAGTTACATAAGATAATTATGATCATTTGATGTATTTGGTACACCATAACCTATTGTGTACCATCAAATTTGTTTTAATTTACCATTTAAAAATACTACCGGTTCATCTATACCAATCTTACAAGTCTCTTGGATATCCCCAAATTTCTCTAGTCGACATCTTACAACCTGCAAATTTCATTTTATCTACACCAGTGATATCAATGTAATATCGCCGCCTCAAATTCTTAGAAATTTTGAATTAAATGTCAATTGTCTTCACCTTACTTTTCACATTTTATTAAAACTCCGATTTATCTCCCTTAAAAAAATCGATTTATCCCTCCCATAAAGTATTGTATGTGTGAAGTGATATATATGGAAATTTGTGTAAATTCTACCGGGATAAACGCGTGGAAACGAAATATCTGCGAATATCGAAACGAACATTGCGGTGCTTCTTTTGCTACCCTTCAGCAGCTGAACGTGTTCATGGTGAAATAGTTCAAGATGTTTGCCTTATTCTTTTATAGGCAAAACATATGGATTTTTTTACGGGTCCAGGAGGTTAAAGGAACAGATTAGGTGTGTTGAAATACACATTACATATGATGTATTAAAAAGTGAACCAAAAGAATATTATTATTCATATACATTTTCAATGGTGAAGATTAAAAACTGGACCATCCCCTCAAATTAACTATTCTAACATTACCGTTGCAAGTAGACGGGAATTAATGTGGTGAGCTGTCAGAGCCGATTAAAATCGTGAAGGATGTGGCTTTTATTCATAGCAGGGAAAGGGGAAATTGAAACATGTGGTTGGATAAGGGCTTTTTAGTTGGTGTACAAATACTAAGGATGTAATGGAGTTGATACTTCTTAAGGCTCGAGCTTTACTATATAAAAATACTCATGCTCAAAACTCGACACAATCTTGATCGAGCTATAAAAAAGCATGATCGAACATGACTCCTTAAGTACTCGATGTAACTCGATTCGGCCGGTAAACTCAATTATCTTTTAGAATTTATTTAATTTCATAAAATATAACAAGATTGAGTTCGACACAGATAATAATTAATGCATTACATAAAATATCATTTAATAATAAATTTTATAAATATAATTAATTAAATAATTATTTAATGTAGCTCGATCAACTAGTGAGCTACGATCAGTTTCTATAGTTTGAAGCTCGAAACCTGCTCGGTTAACTATTCCAGTAGCACGACCGAAGCTCGAACTCAAGAAAATAATACGAATCGAGTCAAATTCCTCCACGAATCGAGTACGAGTAGCTTGGTTAACTTACAACCATAACAAAGACGAAGTCGTTTACATCACATCTGTTGAACATGTGCTCACAACCCACCAGCAATCCACTTGCCCAACTATACCCGTCTTTTCATTTATACAAATGCAGAAACTACACCTTCATAAGAGAAAAACCTATCAACGTGGCTTACCATAGGGAATTTTTACCATCTTCTTATAGTATGTATATAGGATATATATATGAAGATATATATGGGTTTGATTTATGTGTGTGCGTGTTTTGTTTGATTTTATGATGAAATACCATGATAAGGTACATTATTTCTGATAACATCATTGTTAATTTTATAGCGCGTTTTGATGTACTGTCATGAAAGCGCTTTATATTATACAAAAACACCGTAGCTATTGTCGTTTTTTCAATTAAAAAATGGCAATTTGAGAAATGTCATGCATTTGTTGGCATTATTTTCAAATGCCACGATGTTGTCACAAAATTTCTGGCATATATACAGAGTGTCGTAAAAATGACGTATCTTATACGACATAACAGTAAACTGCCCCAACAAATGCCACAAATTTGTGACATAAAAAATGATTGCCGGATAAATGTTGGAAATCCACGACATAAAATAATATGTCACCAAAATGCCGTATTTGCATGGCATTTAGTAAATAATGCCGGCAAATTTACAGCATTTATCAAACTGCCGCAAAGAAAGTGTTGCCAAAGGCCTGTTTTGTTGTAGTGATCACGACTTAATCAGCTTCTAACTGAGTTTGCTACCTCAGTTCTTCAGTCTTCTGTAACTGAGTCTGTGTCCCTCAGTTCTTCAGTCTTCTAGATAAGCCAACTGAGTTTGTGACCCTCAGCAAACTTACCTTCTTCAGTTCTTGCATTACTGAGTTTGAACCCTCAGTTCTTCATGTGTATACTCAGTTTTCTTGTTGTGACTCAGCTGTTTGCCTAGTTCCTATTCTATTACAATGCTTGTCTGAAACAACCTATACAAGGTTCAGACTCTAGATACAACTTATACATTTTATCTCTAGACCATTTCTTGCTTCTTCTTTCATTATGCACTATAACATTTAGTTATGACTTCATCATCATGGTTGTAAGTGATTTGTCTAATTACGTGACGAATCATCATCAATACACAAATAATATTTCCAACAGCTACCCCACTCACTAAACTTACACAGAAGAATGTGAAGTTTGAATGGACTAGAGAGTGTGAAATAGCTTTTCAAATGTTGAAGAAGAAGTTGACTACAGCCCCAGTTTTGGCAGTTCCGGAGATTTTTGATAACTATGGTGTCTACACGGATGCTTCAGGACTGGGTTTAGGTTGTGTTTTGATGCAAGCAGGGAAAGTGATTGCTTATGCATCTAGGTAGTTGAGATTGCATGAGAAAAACTACCCGATACACAACTTAGAGTTGACAGCGGTAGTGTTTGCCTTAAAAACTTGGAGGCACTACTTGTACGGAGTTAAGGCAAGGATCTTCACCGACCACAAAAGTTTAAAGTATTTCTTCACTCAAGAGAATCTGAAAATGAGACAGAGAAGATGGCTAGAGTTCGTGAAGGACTATGATTTTGATATTCAGTACCATAAAGGCAAAGCCCATGTAGTGGCAGATGCTTTGAGCAGGAAACCAGTGTTTGCAGTTTCAAGCGTCGAAGATGTGGCAGAAAGGTTAGATGGGCTGGAAATCAGCAAGTTTGATCAGATTGAAGATCGACAATTTGTGGCGCCGTTGTTAGCAGTTGATGGATGATATTCAGGAGAAGCAAGATGAAGACCCAGCTTTGGTTGATTTGAAGCGAGTTGCTAGAGAGAAGCCTACAGTGGGTTATGTCTTGGACAAGAATGGAAACATTTGGTACCAGGATCGTCTGTGTGTGCCTATTGTTGGTGATCTAAGACAAAGAGTTATGGAAGAGGCACATAGGATTGCTTTTGCAGTTCATCCAGGTGCTACTAAGATGTATCGGGACTTGAAAGAAAGGTTTTGGTGGCCCTCGATAAAGTTCGAAGTAGCTAAGTTCGTAGCAGAGTGTGACATTTGTCAGAAAGTAAAGGCAGAGCATAGGAGACCAGGAGGAATGCTTAAGCCATTGGATATCCATGAATGGAAGTGGGATAAGATTACAATGGATTTCATCACCGGTTTACCGAAGACTAAGGGAGGACATGATGCGATTTGGGTAATTGTGGATAGATTGACCAAATCCGCCAATTTCTTACCGTATAAGGTTGACATGCCTTTGAAGAAGATGACAACACTATATCTGGATAATATAGTGAAGCTACACGGAGTTCCTATCTCGATAGTTTCAGATCGTGACTCGAGGTTCGTCAGTCGGTTTTGGAAGAGTTTACAAGAAGCTTTTGAAATCAAGTTGGATTTGAGTACGGCTTTTCATCCTCAGACAGATGGACAGTCTGAGAGGACCATCCAAACACTCGTGGACATGCTGAGAGCTTGTGTTTTGGAAGTAGGTGGATCATGGGATGATTACCTACCGGTAGCAGAGTTTGCCTACAACAATAGTTATCATGCAAGTATAGGCATGCCGCCGTTTGAAGCTTGGTATGGGTGAAGATGTCGAACGCCGCTGTTTTGGGATGAAGTCGGGGAAAGATAGATCAGAGGGCCGGAATTGGTTGAACAAGCTAAGGAATGGGTTTAGTTGGTTATGAAGAATCTGAAGGCAGCTCAAGACAGGCAGAAGAGTTGGGCAGACGTTAGAAGAAGACCGCTTGAGTTTGAAGTCGGTGATAGAGTGTATATAGGAGCTTCACCGATGAAGGGAGTGAAACACTTTGGACAAAAGGGAAAGCTAAGTCCAAGGTATGTGGAACCGTTTGAAATTCTGCAAAGGATTGGACCGTTGGCTTACAAGCTTAAGTTTTCGGAATCCATGTCAAGGGTCCATAATGTGTTTCACGTCTCAATGTTGAAGAAGTGTCTGACAAAGAATGATGTTGAAACCACGGTTGATCCAGAAGTTCATCAAGACAATCTTGCTTATGATGAGAGACCGACCAAGATTTTGGACGGGAAGGAAAAGATGATTAAGAGGTGCATGATCCCATTGGTTTTTGTTCAGGGGAGCAATCATTCACCCGAGGAGGCTACTTAGGAAGTTGAAGATGATATGATCAGTGAATTCCAAGAGGTTTTTGGTCTACCAGGTATGTTCTAGTTTCGAGGACGAAACTCCTTTTAAGGGGGGAGGAATGTAATATTCCGATTTTCGGGAAAGGGCAGACGTGTCATTTTGCGAAAACGAAATATTATTATTTCTTTTCTTTTATGGGAGTTAAGTATTTAATTGATTACATATATATATTTTTGAATTATGTATATATATAATTAAGGGATTTCTGAATTTTGTTTATGGTAATTAAGGGTAATTAAGGAAAAGGGGATTAATTAGGAATTGGTATTTAAGGAAAATTAAATCAGATTATTCCCAAAACCTAAACACAAATTCAGAAATCAGTTTCACGCTCCTCTTCTCTGCGGCTTTGAGAAGAGAAATAGGGCTTGGATAGTTTTCGCAAATTCTAAGAGAAAGTTTAACCGTTTTCAGATCAGACGAGAGATTTGGAATCGTTGTGAGAAGAGCACCGTTTGGATATCAGTTGGTGGGAAGTGCAGCAGATTTTCAGAGGCTTTTGAATCTGGTTTTTGGCTGCAATCAAGTAAGAGACTCTTCCTATGATCTCGATTATGATTCGTAAAGTTTAGATCATGTTTTAAGATGCGTAGTTGCAAGAAAGATGTGTTTTTCGTTGATCAAAGGATCATAGTTATTTTGGAATGTTTAGATATGTTTCTCTACGTTTTATTGTGTTGAAATCAATGTGAATTAGGTTAGAAACGGTTTAGAACTCGCGTTTTGAAGATTTTAGCGTTTTGGGAAAAACCTAGGCAAATGGGCGTTTGCACTAGGCAAACGGGCGTTTGCGATCATAGCAGCTCAAATGGGCGTTTGCACAACGCAGACGGTCGTTTGAGGTTAGACTTTCGATTCCGGATGTAGCCTTTTTTGACGGACGGGCGTTTGGGGTTAGTGGACGGGTGTTTGATGTCAAACGGGCGTTCATAGGATGTCAAACGGCGTTTGACCTGTTTTACCTTGTTTTTACTATTTTAGCGTTTCAGCTTGGTTTTCGGCTTCATAATCGTGTTTTCACTGTTTTAATCCCTTATTCATGATATGTTAACATTGTTTAAACATAAACAAACCTGAATTGAGCTTCTGATTCGTTCAGTTAAAACACTGAATGTACTCTTAAAGGGAGTTGAAGTTCGGATCCGTCGGAAGAGCATGATAGGCTTGTGCTTTGATGAATTAGCATTCATCAATGTCTGTGTAATTTCTAGGCCTTGTAATGTCTAGTGGTCTAGGAAGAGAGTAGTAAGGTGAGGGAGGTTAATTGAAAACACTTAGGTGGTTAGTTAATCATTCTAATAAAATACGTACTTTACTAGTAAAAGATTAAACAACATGTCTCTCTTGGATAGGCACCTGTCTATATCGTGATGTGTGTGCTACCTCTGAATGTGGAAGAACCCGTAGGTCAAAAAAACCACAAATTCGGGGGACTCCACTGAGATACGCGTACTATCGGCCGGAGTCTACCTATTCTAGACTTCGTGGATATTGGTGTGATCAACTAATATGTTGCCAAGAGTGTCCCAAAAGTGGATACGCGTAGTGCCATTGAGTGCGGTTGTAACATAGATAAGTTAAGTAGAAACGTTTAGTCAATTCATGTTGATGGACATGAAATGAACCCCAAATTGAGTCGGTCACATATAAACAACTAAACTTCTATATATCTTTTCTTTATAAACTATAATTGTTGTCATAGCTTCTCTTTCTTATTAAGTACGTTGTACTTACCTCAAATGCATGTTTTCTATGTGTTTGGGGATGAGAGGACGAACAGGTCGATAATGTTTACGAGGAGGAGTTCGATGATGACGTTTGAAGACGCCTCATTGAAGACTTTACTTTTATTCTTTTACTATTTTTCTTTATACTGTGTTAGACTTGTGGTCTTTCGAGACTTGTAGTACTTTTACGTTTCTTTTGAGAATATCGTACGTATCTTTTGGATTTCGTATTTTTCCTTGAATGTAATAACTTACATTTCCATATTTAGATTTCATGTTTCTATTCTTGGATGTTTGAAATTTTTCGTACCCGAGTCTTTTGCTTCCGTTTGCTTATTTTGATACGACGTAGTAGAGGCTCACGTATAAAGTGAATTTGTTTTTATTTTATACGTGCCGAACATTCCTTTTCCGGATAAGGACTCGGTGTCCGGGAACGGGGCGTTACATTAAATGTCATAAATTTGAAAGTTAAATATCTTAAATGCCAATTGACTATCAGTAATGCAGTAGTTATTAAGTAATAAAAAGTTGTTAGATAGATAATAAATTAGGGGTAAGATGGAGAAATGAGTAATAAATGCTGTATTGATAATATAGAATGATTTATATTGTTGAACAAATCTAAAAAGGTAGACATGACTTATATTTTGGAACGGATGTAATAGATATATATTGCCATCCATACTCTTCGTGACCGCCTGTTTTATTACGTAAATCCCCGAAACAACATATAGAGAAAATACGCATTTGCGTTGGCTAAGGAAAATGAAGGAAAATACATCATCATTATCACCATCCTCCTCCTCTTGTTTTTTTTCCCACCAAATATACTCTTAATCACCTTTCACGGAGCTCTGCATTTCCGTCTTAAGCGTCTGAATACAAATCTCAATGTTCTCATTTGGTTTATTTTTTTAGAAGTTTATCAATCTCATATATATGTTGTTCGATAATTTTTCCCCTTTTTACGTTAATAAAATTAAATTGACCTTGTTTCTCTTTTTCCGTGATGAATTACAATTGACAACAATGTGAATGAATTCATATTGGTTAATCTGATGGATCTTTTCAAGAGGGCCCTAACAATTCGGTTAAAGAGCTACAACGACAAATACTTAAAAGCAGGAGAAGATGAAGAATCAGTATTTCAGGATCATGATGGTTCCACAAACAATGCTATTTGGTGTGTTGAATTTGTTGAAGGAAGAGACGTTTTACGCCTAAAAAGTTGTTATGGAAAATACCTTACAGCTACAGGAATCCCATTTCTTCCTAAAGTAACTGGGAAAAAAGTCCAGCAAATTATGACAGACAAATGGGATCCCAGAATAGAATGGCAACCCATTAGAGATGGATTTCTTGTGAAGCTAAAATCGCCATGGGGTAATTATCTACGCCCTAACGGGGGACTACCCCCATGGAAGGATAGTGTAACACATGATGTTCCTCATTGGAGTAGAAGCAAGGGAAAAATTTTGTGGGATGTTGAGATTGTAGAGAAATGTGTTGTTGATCACAAGCGGACACAATCTGATATGACGTTTAATAGATCAAGTTCTTCCTCTGGATTATACACAATGTCCATTAGTGCAAGGCCTAACATGGTGAAAAGGCATGAATATATATGATCACACGCCCGTAAAACTAGAGTCCTGTTATTAACTTAATTCACCCCTCCAACCTCTATTCTATATTTCTATACTCAGTATGATTGTCTTAATGGATTGAACCTACATTGTAATAGAAATTGGTGCAGATAATCTGATCCAGTGTGGTGTATTTTGATGGATTTTATCATAAGTTGAGAATTTGTTAAAGTTTGGTCAATCTATTTCGTATATTTTCAATCAATCAAAGAGTACAATATTTATAGCCGCTAGTAGTCCTTCTACATTATACAATATACCAAAACTACCCTTACTAAATCAATACACAAAACATTCTTTTCCATAACTCTATTTTCCATAATATTAGCTTTCCATAACTCTATCTTCCAAAATATTAGCTGCAATAGTACGAATATGAGATTAATGAGCTACTTAGGAATTAATCTTCAATTGGATTGAAGTAATTAATATCTGAAGGGTGTTTCAGAAGTCGTCTGAAAAGGAATAAGATTCTCCCTTGAAGGATACCATCTTTTGGATACGCAATTAAATTTTGTTCCCAATATGGAAACAACACTTTATATGATAAAGGTGTGACGCAAGCCATGCGAAGTATCCCTTACCCGTTTCGGGATAGTGCCCTTGTACTTAACCATGTTCCAAAGAATAGAGATTGAATAAATTCCATATTAGATATGGAAGAGGATAATGTCGAATCTATCTTAACCGATGATTTGAAGTTGTCATATGCAAAGTCAGAAAGGCTTGGAGCCTAGTACGACATATGCAACTTTGTGGAGTATCGTAGCAAGTATGCTATATATTATTTACTTGTCCGTGGAGCAAAATGTTTGTCTCCGAACATGCTGTCTTCTAAAGGAAGTGTTTCTTCCAAAAGAAACAGTAGGAGTGAATCAGATCTCAAAAGAGTTTGAGAACCACAAAGATATATTCAACCATTGGAACATGAGCAGATGCCGCATAACGATGAGGTGTAGAACACTCGGTGCACACAAAATTTCTGTAAGTCTGTAGATAACCTCAAGCCTGAAAGGGCTGCAGGTACGTTCATCTTGAAGAGTGAATATCTCACGACTTATGAAGGAATGTTTGAGAGGGAAGATTGAGAGATATGGCCAGGAGCCATAATATCTGAATTAGATTCCATCAGTGACAACCAGGATATGAACCTAGTCTCTCTTACCTAGAGGGAATGTCCCGTGCACGGTGAGCCAGGTGATATTCGGGATAATACTTGTTAGAACTTCGTATCATGACTATATGATAGTGTTGAAGGCGTTAGGTAAAGCTCGATGTTCATAGACGATGACATGATATGTAGGCCCATGAGATTCATTTATGGACTCAAACAAGTTTCTCTAGACGATTTCTTTGTTTGATAATCAAATGAGTTTGATTTAGTCAAAAGAAGGATATGCCCCAATGTGCAAGATGGATAGTGGGAGTGTGTTACGATTTTTGAGTAAGGTATTGGATATCTCTCTTGAGAATTATCACCCCATGTCACAGTCAATTAATGTTTGGTAGTTCAAGGTCTTTACAAAAGCACTTGGATTGGCAGTTCTTATTTTTAGAAATAGGAATCTATAGCGATAGATTTAACTGCTGTTAGGTTATAGTTTACCTATATAGATGTGATGCTAAAAGAGTTTAGCATAGATCGCGATAGGGGATACTGCAAGCCGGTGTTCTCAAGATCTATGTTAGGACGTTAGTTCTAAAGATAAGGTGAAATATGATGATAATTATGAAGGTTTCCTTTGCTACTGCGATAGGAACCATCATAAGAGTTATGTCAGATGTTCATACTTCATGAAGAGTCATGAGCGAGTATGAAAGTAATTCTGGTGAATGTCGAGAACATCCTTAAACAAGTTAAGGATGGTTTCCTAGTTTATCGAAACTTGGAATCAGATAAATATAGCAGACGTATATCCTGAGTCTTATGAAGGCGAGTAGGAGCTACAGTCTGGGTTTGCAGTCACTTTGTTTAAGTGATACAGTGAGCTGGAAATGTTCTAGCCTATGGGTCACTGTAAACTCTACAACTTAGCCAAAACACAGTAGTGCCTTAGAGCCGCAGCAGGAGCAGTACATGGATATAGAAGGTTCATTCCTGAACCTAGTACGGTTCTTCCACCATTTTTATATAGCTGATATAGTAAGTGGATTCATTGCTTGAGGCAAGGACCAGGGTCTCGTCAGAGATTCATGTGTGTGTTGAGGCGGTTGCTTTGACTTAATCATATGGAGCGTGATATGAAGATAGTCTAAATCCCCACGGATAGCGATCCGTTCATGGCTAGGGCTAGTTGCGAGTATTGCATGAGATTCTTGTGTTTCAACTTGGTCTTGTGTGTGCGAGTGATTGGTTTTAGGCCAAGTGGGAGATTGTTGGAATAGTGTCCTAAGCCCAATCGGGTTGGACCGGATCCGACCGGGTCGGATCATTTCTTCTATTTCTTTATGTTTATACATATATTAAATGGCTTTTCTGTTGTCATATATATGTTCTTTTAAAGAACCAATTATGAATTGTTATATGATAACGTCCTTGGTATTAAAATGTGATAGAGAAACCATGATAGGCGATTATGGTTGATGAGATCTTTAATCACTTTAATAAGTTTGATACTTAAATGTCTCTATGCTGATGTACTATCAAACAAGGCATTGATAGTATGAACAAGATAGCACGTATTAGATGTCGTCTATCGAAGTGTAGAGACACATGGACTGTACGTGGACGTGTATTAGAGAATGCGTGACGTTAGGATCGACCCACTTACACGGTTAAGTGTCACACTATGTGGCGGTTGTGTAATTATCCTTTTGACCGGAGTCTTCATGGCATCACGGTGTGGATTGTCATGCTTTGACACTATTGAGGTTTCCCCTAGCCATGGGGCGATCATGCGGTAGTGATTGGGTGTGATACTGAAGCATGCGGAGTATACATGTTTGGTCGTCTGGGAATCGCGTACCCTATTAGTAAGGGTGAATATCCGAAAGGGCCTTCTTATAAAGAATGTCTTACTCTCGTGAATCTTTGCAAAGTGGGAGTAACGAGTTACTTCGAGACAGCATGATATCCAGATTATAAGATACGATCGTTAATGTATCGACACTTAAGATACGATCGTATGTATATTATTACAGCGATAGGATTGCAAGTTACACGGTAACTGTTTCACATGAAAGGTAGTAGTCATTGCATTTGACTTTTCCGATGATTGGGGGTCACGGTGTGTTGCTAGACGCTATCCCGTGATCGTTAGGCATGAAGGGCATTTTAAGTAATTTGCACTTTTGTCTCGGCCAACATATTCGGAAGCCTATCGGGTCACACACATATGAACATCTAGCGGATTAAAATGTGGTTATAGATGATAACCAAATAAGGAAAGTTTATCTCGTGACTATAAAGGTTATAGTGGTAAATTAATATGGTGGTATTTATTTATTATGAATAAATTAAATACAATATATTAATTATGATGGTTAATTAAATATGTATATTGATACATATAAATTTCGAAATTATGTATATATGTGATATACATGTATTTTGAAAATTAATTAATCATAGTATTATATTAATTAAAGAATATTCCGGTAGCCAATATTTGGCTATATGGGGCGCCACATTGAAGTGTATAAGATACACTTGGATTGTGCAATTTAATTAATAAGATTATCATATATTAATATTAGATATTAATGACTATAGATTTACACACATGTGTAAATTGATTTATGGTAATAAGATAAAGATAGTCAATATAAGATATTGACAATATCTTGGAAATATTTAATATAAGATATTAAATTAAATGAGATAAATCAATCTAGGAGATTTTCCTTATTTTATTGGGAAAATGTTTTCTTCTCCTCTACTCTACTAGGGGGCGCCCCAACCACTATAAATAGGAGGTGGGTGTCAAGCTCTTTTGTACATCACAATTCCAAGAACTAATAGTTCTTGTGTAAAATAGAGAGCATCCTATAGAGAGTTGGAGAGAGAGGAAAAAGGCCGGTCTAGCAACCGGAGTTTTCCAATAGCAATCCATGATGGGATTCCGGCGGGCTGTTCGTGTGGACTAGCGGTAGAGGCCGAACACTTGGGCGGCTCTTTGCAGAACTACCCTCCTTAGACGGTCAAAGAGTTGATCTTATAGATCAACCAAGGTAACCACCGTCTACTAGCTTATTAGTTTATTGCTTAAACGAAGTCGATCCTGGTTAAAAGGAAATAAAATTTTAAATTCCGCTGCGTTCCCGCGTAGATTTCCTAACCTTCCCGCCTAAAGAAGGCCATGTATTGAAGAGATAATTCAAATTTTTAGATCCGAGCTCAGCATACGAGATGAGCTTCTCTCCGATCTGGGGGCTTATGATGATACGGATTTCACCCTCCACGTGGAATTATCGATTGGTCCGGTGGCGTATGAAAAGTCCAAGCCTCTAGTTCTCACCTCGAGTCGAATAAGAGGCAGTCGGTGAAGTCCGCGACAACCGATGGATTCCGCAAGTGTCCCATCTCGAACACCCATGTCGGTGTTATACGAGTCGAGACCAGGGTCCCGCCCAGATTCCTAAGCCCAACATCCAAAGGGTTACTTGGGGCAGGGGCAAGGCCCAGAAGGGTTATTTATGTCAATAGACCAAACCGCCTTAAGTTTAGGGTAGAAGAAGGGCATGTGCCTATAAATACACAGCTCGGGAACTACGTAAGGCTTGATTCTGGACATTACACAGATGACGTAGGCAATCCAAGATACATTCTTGGACTCGGCCAAAAAACACCAAAAACACCATCTTTACTACAATACTAGCCTTGCATATTCTTCTTGACTCACCCTTAGATTGCACGTGGCCCTGTTAAACCGGTGGTGCGTTATTTAGCATCATCACCTACCTTAAACAGAAACGAGATTACGCTTTGGTTGACAACATAGAAATCGGAAAATCTTAGTACATGGGTTCGGAAATGGTCTAACCATGGTTGGGTGAGTTCAACTGAGCTACGGCTTGATTGACTCCCCTCCACGTGTGACGTTTGCATGGGGGTTCAACAAGACTTAGCATATCCGATAAGCCTTCAGGCTAAACGGGGCTTCTCTTGCCGGATCCGACCGACAGTCATATATGTTCCAACGAATAAGACGGCGTAGGCTTGCCTACTTAACCGACCCTGTTCGGAGTACTTTGATTCATTGTTTCTTATTTTCAAGACCGAAACCGTTATTAGTAAACCCACCACTTTTTCAAAGTATTGAGTGGGAGCGGGGAAGGCGACAGCCAACCCCACGGCCTCTACTATAAATGCAAGCACATGAGCTAAGGGTGATGCCTCGAGCCGCTTTGATTTCGACCCTGTGGGTGGTGTTCACCCTATCAAAATTCAAGGCTTGGTTTACAAAGGATAGGATTTCGGTTACTCAGCGAGTTCTTGACCGACCTGTGCGGCGACATACTCGGGGAGTACATTGAGATCTGATATAGTAGTTCACACTCTTTATGGATATTTTCAAAATATCTAGGCTAGAAAAAGGAAGGTAATCAATGATTAAAGACCGGGATGTCTGATTTCCATGGGATGTTTGATTCTCAAAGTTTAATCATGGAGAGAGATTGTCTCGGTTTGATCGTCGCCTCTTTGGTGACCAGTAGCGACCTTGAGGTGTGAAATTAAATCCTTGGAATGGTAGGATAGACTTTTAACAAGTTTATTATTCCTAAAATAAAAATCTAGTAGTGAAAATTTATTTTTTGAATTTAACTTTCTGTCATATTTTTTACAACTAAATCTCTAGGCTACTAAAGCTGTTAGTAATAGGAGTTCATTAAAAATGTGGAAAGTAACAAGTACGTTTTAATTATCAATAAATGCAGCTAATTTTCGGAAAATATTTTCTCTTGAGCCTTTAAAAACTTAATGACATAATATAGGAATGTCACGGATGTCGCTCGTGTAAAATGAGAAACGACCGTACTTAGTTTACAAAAGATGATTTAGGACTATATATATTAAATTCAAAAAGTGTAATTACACATCAAATTTCTAATTGAAAAATCAGAGAAAATCATACACAAGGCGTTGCTAGTTAGGCGAGTATTTGGAACCGATAAACTAGTAGGAGCCTTAGTCTTATGATTTGTTGTTTTTACGAATCATTAGAAATGTGTAATAGATAAACACATGAGTTTCTCTTTTCATTGAAAAAACAAGAATAAAGCGTTGCTAGTTAGGCGGTATTTGGAACCGATAAACTAGTGGGAGCTTAGCTACGGAGTTTTTCCAATCTTTTGAAACATCATGAACAAAGCATTGCTAGTTAGACAGTATTTGGAACTAATAAACTAGTGGGAGCTTAGTTACGGGGGTTTTCTAATCTTTGAAAAATCATAAATACAAAGTGTTGCTAGTTAGGCGGTATTTGGAACCGTTAAACTAGTGGGGGCTTTGGTCGATGATTTGGCGATTAGAAAAATCGATAGTCCAAGCAAGTAACACTGAACATCCCACAGTTCAAGAGTAGTGTCTACTCAACCGAACTGCTAGTTCAAGAATGTTTCCATCTAAGGAATGTCGAGAACGGGAAAGAATGTTTATACGTGTTAGTCCTCTAAACTAAGTAGTTTTAAGGCTAAACCGGAAAATTAATAAATTGGAAATTAGAGGATAAGGAAAGTGATTTGGATCAACGACCAATGCATCCTTAGCAATTTTCTCGAAAGCTAAAGTTCTTTGGAAGAACTAGGTAGCTTTGCATTAAGCGATAAATAAAATAGACAATGGGCAGTTATTTCAGATACACTAGTGGGAGTGATATAAGGAAATGAATCTCGGATTCAATTCTTGAGTATCACAAAAAATTCATTTTCTGTTTTCGGATTCGTTCGAACGAACATATTCATTTTCAATAGTATAATTTGTTTGTCTTATTGACGATGAATATAACATTCGTAGCACGAATCCAAGACTCGGAATTTTGTTTGATAAAGTCAGAACCACTAATCATTGCTGAAAAGGTTTTAGTAACACATCTTAAAATATATAAACGCCATTGGTTTCCGTATTTCGATAAACGCTTCTTTCTATTCTATTAATTAGTGCATATTCCCTAAAGACAAGATCTGAAGACTGGCTTAGGGTGATTCCTATCTCCCAGTCAAAGGAACACTGTCTCAAAGGAACAATGACTAAGTTTCCATTCAATCAGGAAATGGTAATAGATTTAAAGAAGTAACATAGCTTGTTCATAACAACCTTCGGGGTCATATGAAAGGTACAAGCTAGTGGGAGCTTTTGAAGTAGTTACATCTTGTCTGACAACTATTCGAGACTCCGGTACGTTTATCCACAATATTTGGAGGAAATCTCTTATTTCACCAGAGATAGAGTATTCCATACTCAGAAATAGGTTATTGCGTAGTCTTCGGGACTGATGCTCGGCCTGCCTCCTAGTGAAATGTTTTCACTAAAGGAAACACCATAAATTTGCCTTATATAGTTATTGATGTGCTACGATACGCTGCTGAACTCATTTAAGATATTGGTTGAAAAAAAACGGTTTACGTTGTAATGAAAAACCGAGAAGTCTACCTAAAAGTTGCCTACGCATTTGTGGATAATGAGTGAATTCGGTTCACCCCACTTCCGCAAATATAGACATTTAGCACTTAGTGCTTGAAGGTAGGACTGGAAATTTTGCGTACACATTCAGATCGTGAAATATCTTAATGCATTGAGTAAAGGTTGATTATAAAACTCGAAAAATCAGAGAATGACGGTTATACTGTCAAACTCGGTCTGATAGAGTCTATAAATCACAGCTTTGGATCTTGAATTATTGTACTCAAGATGTTACTAACTGATTTGTTCAGTCCACATCCAACACCGGCAGTTGGTGATAACACTAATAAAAACTACTAAACTAGATCAGTATATCAATCCACCCGAACCCCAGTGGGAGTATGGTTTGTCCATTACCCATTGCAGGACCTTACGGTCTATAGGGTAGATTGATGACATATAGTCCTTCGTGGGTTGTATAGGATCCTGGTCATAGAGGTTGGTTTAAAAGCCATAACACTTTGTGAATGGAGTTTAGTACTCGAGCTATTGAAACTCTTGTAGAACCACTTGAGTATCTCAGGCCCGATCGGAGAAATTGGAACTACAGAGAAGAGTCGAATGAATAGGAAAATTTAACTTTCAATGCAAAGCTGAGTAATTTAGGGGTTATTCCCTAAAAGGCAGAGAGTTAACCAGACCGTGATCTCTCTTACCACTCAGTCTTGCTTGATTTCGTCAGAAAGCGGAAATAGGGGTGATTCCTTAAGACTTCCTTGACTAACGACGGAATCTGAACTCATTCAGAACATAAGGGTATTAACAAAGAACAAATAACAGATTCGTTACAAAGTAGAAAATAGGCATGATTCCCTAAGACCTTTTTGTGAGACTAACGGTATCTTAATTTATTCAAAAAAGAACCTTTGGTAGGATGCCTGCCACAGCTTATATCCTTTGGGGATTAAAGTAAACTTCTAGGTCATTTCAAAGTCATATATTTTAATATGTGGACTTGACCAGAATATTGATAAGTCTTTCATAGACTGGGCATCAATATTAGTAAAGTAGTATGTAGATTAGTGTTTGTGAATGGTAACACTGAAACAGTTGGAAACAACATGGGTGAGTTATCTGAAGTCAGAGTCTAACATGCCATCGGGATATTTTCTAAAAGAATTTGACTGACTCGAATTCTAAAAAATAAGCAATTGGCAATCCCATTTATCAATCTCAATGGTTAAGATGTTCTTGCATAGAGGAATGCAACATTCAATGATGTAGTCTACCCTACCTCTCAAGAATGCTTGTCTAAACCTGTGACTGAATACTAAATGGGATGTTTAGTGAATCCTCAACTCTCTTCGGGAGAAGGAGGAATAATATGCTAGTATATTCAGGTGAAATCTAGAATATAAGTGATAACACTGATTCTGGCTTTAGGTCAGATTGAGGATGATCGTTAAATCGATCTCGGTCTCAGTGTTTACTCATGTGATAAAGTATTATCCAGTAAGCCGATACTACTTCATTGTGAAAACATTAGAGAGTTAGCTAATAAGGATTTTGCAATCACTAGAGGTCATAAGCATATTGAAATCGTACCCTTTGGATTAGATGGAAGGGCGACGTTTCGATCCCAAAGATTGACTCAAGCCGTCAACTTACCTGATCAGTGTACCAAGTCACATGGTATTCGGATTCTAAGTTCGCGCCGGGTCACTGACCTACCATCTGCGGCACACTCGATCGTGCTTGGAAGGATGAATTAATAAGATGCGCTTGTGAGGGTATGATTCTTGGGGATATGTCTCACTTGTTTTGAGCATGTGGGAGAATGTTGTAGGTATAGATATAAAGGGTGTGCTCTAAAACAATTAATCCACTTGCCTTTCGTGCAAGCAGGAGATTGTTAGGTGTAGTGCCCGAAAGACAATTATCTAATTGTTTTATGATAGAATTAATAATTCATCTTATTATATGCATGTATGCTTATAATTAAGACACTACTGAATACCCTAAGAACCTCGTTTATGTAATCACATAACTCAGTGTATGGCTATACACAAGAGGATTGAGTTAGTGAGATGTACTTAAAATTAACTTAGTCCGTAGCGTTTATTAATCTGAGTACGGGTCTCAAGATTAATTTGCTAATAATGCTCCCGAGAACACTTTAGGTGTGTGATCTTATCCGGTTTGTCGGAAATAGGGTACCTAGTGGGGCATTTATATATGATGATAATCATATAGGGTGGACCGATTTGATTTGAGTTCTCGATATAATTCTTTGATCGAGAAGTCTTATCGAATCACAAGATGATCATATATGGATTAATCTCAATCTCAAGTGATCTGCAGGCAACGCTTGGACTGGGGTAGAGTTTGATGCGTTAGTAAGGATCACTTCATAGTATGTGATCCAACACTTCTCGTTGGCTCTATTCTAGAATGAGTGAGTAGTCTGTGTTATCACAAATATGGAATCCATTCCTTCCTGCGGGAAGTAGACAGACAGTTCCCTTATTTGTTAATCCTAAAAACTGATCGATGGATCCAATTCATATTATATTAGTTATGAATAATTTGGTCACTAGTGGGTTAATGGTAAATAAGGATAAGAGGTTTCGAGAAGGGTTTACGGAAATATCCCGAATCGTAACGAACAGTCTATGGATGATTTATCCGTATGTAATGATTATATCAGTGGATGCTTATCGACTCAAAGTTGATTGTAAGTTTATTTCTATATTTAGCAGAGTTCAGTTTCGGGTTTACGGTGGTGTGATCCCGGAATTAATAGATTGAATATTATTGTTCGGTCTGACGAATAGTTTATTTAATTTATTGTAGCTACTGAATATATGTCCATGGTCCCCGACGTGCCTCCTAATATAGCATATACGTTTTCTCGTCGCTTCACCTCAATTATAATTAAATAGTTGGATTGGACTATTTAATTGATATGTGGATTAATTGTTTAGTTGGACTAAATGATTAAATACATGGAAAAGACATTTTTCGTGGACTCGGCCCAAAGTGATAAAAAATTTCGTGTGACCTAATATTTTATTAGGGTGGCCGAAATTATTATGTAATTATTTGTTAGGAAATTAGTTTTCTTGATAAATAATAAGACATGTGATTAAATTATTTATTTGTTAAATAATTCAAGGAAAAGAAAATCTTTTATATATCCTTATTAATTTAGGAATATTCTAGATTTATCATTTTAAGGAAAAATGATTAATTTGATTGATTTTGTATTAATTAATTAAATCCTTGGAGGACAAGGATTTCTCTCCTATATAAAGAGAGTTCTCCCAAGCCTTATGGAGATCATATATTTTCGGTTTTAGGTAGTATTATGGCTTAGATATTTTGGCCAAATACTATGGGTTCGAGTTTTAGAAAACTTACGGTTTTCTAAGGTAGCATATCGAGGAGGTCCGGGCTTGAAACACCATCAACCTGTTGGTGCTTGGAGACACACGTTGGAAGACTTTGGCTTCTGAACTAGGATCTCAACTAGCTTGGATTGACCTTTTGTTCTTTGCGGTTTTGCACCATAAAAAGGTTGGTAATCTAACCCCTCGTAGGTTAGATTTATTATTCATGTATTTTGATTGTTTAGATCTAGATCTTGTACTTTCCGCCACGTAATCGAGTGAATCTTTGATCCATCCGGTGATATTACATCCTACAAACCGACGATCGTGAGCAATAGAAAGGAGAACGTAAACTTCAATCGCGAGGCTAAAGCGGTTGATTGATTGTGCAAACCGCATGAGAAAGAAAGATAATCCTTTCGCCGCAAAGATCGTTTTGGTACCAACATCTTCCTAATCAAGAAGTTTTAATTTTAGCCCTAAATCTAGAATTCCCTTGTTCTTGAGGAAAAGCTGAGTTTTTATGGTTTAGAAGGTTTCCTAATCATAGTGTGAAGAGTGTATTATCATATAATTGCTTGTAGGAGTGAAGGATTTGCTTTTTCTTTCAATTCTCGCTTTCGAGTCGTTATTGGGTTGCTAAGGTAAGGGGTGTTCTTCAAATGGGATTTGTTTGGTGTTTTGCTGTTGGTTTTTGATAAAATATGCAGGGTTATGTGTTTGAATAAGGCTAGGATCGTTTGGATTTAAAACGCATGGAATCGGAAATGAAACATGTTGTTTTTCAAGTTCCATGTTCATTTTAGTGCACACTGAACTCTTTTAGCGCACGCTAAACTCTTTTAGCCCGTACTAAAACGCTCCAGAAATATGAGGAATGGTTATGCTTTAGTTTAGTGCACGCCAAAGTCTTTGATCAGGAAACAAGAGGTTTTGGTTACATTTAGCGCACTCCAAAGGGGCTGTAGCACACGCCAAAAGGGTCAGAATAGGAAAATGATGCACAACATAGGTTTAGCACGCCCCAAAAGGGGTGCTACTGCGTGCTAAAACGAAGCGAAGAGAAGAAGCATGTTCGGAATATGGTTTAGCGATGCGCAAAAGGGTGCAATGAGAGCCAAAACACCTTGTTCCCCTATTTTTGATGATTTTCCTTGTACTAACTCGATTTTGAATGTTGTGCATGCCTTTGAGGGCATTATAAGATACTTTACAATGTATAACCTCAACTTCTAGTTGTATTGGCTCAACACCACAATTGAGACTCTCTAGTAAAAAGTGGGAGCACCGGAAGGCGTTGTTTAGGCCTTGTGAGACATTGAATTAGAAGTCTTTGATCATTTTACAATGTGCTAAATATAGTAACTATATGACTAGGATTAGAAGACCTTAGAAATCCTTTTATGTGAATGAATCAGGTGCTTACATCTAAACTCGTATATACATATGTGTGCCTAAAAGATAAAACGTCGATATCATTGGTAAGGCACATTTTGAGGATTTAAAAGTTAATATATGCATGACACGCATTCTTTTCCGGATAGGGACTCGGTATCGGGATGGTGTGGCTCTCACCTGGATATGACCCTGAATAAAATTGTAATCAATGGCAACATGTTTCAAGTGGGAGTGAGATTCCTCATATCCAAGGCAGCTTATCACAAGCACCCTATCCCATATAGTTGTGGGAGTGGGGTGGCTGTTTGCCTTTTGAATCAAAGAAAATTTCTTTATAAAGCGTTGAACCAACCTTTAGTCAATAAGAACACCAATTCCCTCTTTGCGACCTCATCACTTTAATTTAAAGGCAGACCTCTTAGTCGACGGGCTGAGCGCACCTTTGGTACTTCAATAGGGTGAGAGAGTGACTCTGGTAGGGTGACAATAGTGTTGGTCCCAGAGAGAAGGGTAAAACTATAGTCGAAGAAGGGGTGAATGACTATAGTGGAGTTTCAAAAACATTTCTTATATTTAAAAGCTTTTAGGCAGCGGATAAGTCCCTTCTTTAAATGTTGTCTCAAAGTAGATTATGCAATCACAGATATGAGTATGCAATGAAATAAAGTGCTGTAAAGTAAATCGACACAAAGGTTTATAGTGGTTCAGGGTGGTGTAATTCCTTAATCCACTCTTCTCCTGTGATGATTGGAGGAATTTACTATTGTTTTCACAGATACAATAGCACGATTGTCCTTGGCTACACAAGATTCACAATCTGCAAGACTATCACTCCTTGACTTCAAAAGTTTCAGTGACTCAGTCTCTATCACTGCTCCTTGAGAACAAATCTTTCAGCAGCTATCACAAAGGTTGCAACTCCTTCTTAGATTCTTCTGATTCAATTGCTTCAGTTGATGTGAATTGGATTCACGAATTGTGATCAATCTCAGTACTTTATGTGAAATTTGAGTTATGTTTGCTGAGTTGATCTCTAGATATTTTCTCTATGTGCCGATATAAGGCTTTTCAAATTGACAGTGTTTCAACTTGTTTGTTATCAGATTCAATCGTCTTTTTTTATTTTATGTCAATGCCTTCATTTATATCCTTGATAATCCTTTATTTGAATTTATGTACATTGGTTATTTAATGTGGAGAATGATCCTTGATTTAATTCTTGATTCCCCCTTAAATGTATTCTCCTTGATTTGAGTGGTCAGATTTTCTTCGAACGTCTATCAGAAAATCCGTCCTTGATTGATCATGAATTGATTATGCACTAAATGCTTGATCTTCATCATTTGAAATCTGAACAAGTAAAGTTTACTTGGCCGTTCCCTGAATGGTTAACTGATCCTTCTGGCTTGGTTGTTTGGTTCTTCCTTCACTGCTCCGTCTTTACTCAGCCGATAGTCAGTTTACTCAGCCGGTTTGCTGCATTTTTATTTTCTTTGATCTTTCAGGTGTTAGGAAATCACTAGTTTAATGCAGCGGAATTTAAAATTTGATTTCCTTTTCTAGATCGTTCTTCGTTTAATGCAATAAACACGTTAAGTAGTTTGACGGTTATACCTCAGATGATCTATAAGATCGTCGCTTTGACCGCCAACGGAGAGTAGTTCAATGCGCAAGCCGCCCACGGCCCAAATTTCTATCGCTAATCCACACGAACCCCTTGCCGGAATCCTCCTTAGATTGCTATCGGAAAAACTCCGGCTGCTAGACCGGACCTTTTCTTCCCTCACAAACTCACTATGGATAGCTCTCTATTTTACACAAGAACTATGAGTTCTTGCAACTGTGTTGTACAAAAGAGCTTGACACCCACCTCCTATATATAGTGGTTGGGGCGCCCCATATGGTGTGGATGAGAAGAAAACCTTTTTCCAACAAAATAAGGAAAATCAACTAGATTGATTTATCTCTTTAATTATAATTTATTTTTCCAATATCTTATATTGATTATAATTATCTTATTACCATAAATCTATTTTTCCAAAATCAATTAATATCTTATATTAATATTATGGCAATCTTATTAATTAAAGTGCACAATCCAAGTGTATCTCATACACTTAAATGTGGCGCCCATATGCCAATAAATTGGCTTCCGGAATATTCTTTAATTAATCTAATTTGTATATAATTAATATCTTGTATTTTATTTATTCATAATAAATAAACACCACCATATTAATTTACCACTATAACCTTTATAGTCTAGAGATAAACTTTCCTTATTTGGTTATCAATTATAACCGCATTTTAATCCGACTCGATGTTCATATGTGTGTGACCCGATAGGCTTCCGAATATGTTGGTCGTAGACACAAAGTGCAATTTACTAAAATGCCCTGCATACCTAACGATCACGGGATAGCGTCTAGCAACACACCGTGACCCCCAATTATCGGAAGAGTCAAAAGCAATGACTACTACCTTTCATGTGAAGCGGTTACCGTGTAACTTACAATCCTATTGCTGTAATAATATCCATACGATCGTATCTCGAGTGTCAATACATTGACGATCATATCTTCTAATCTGGATATCATGCTCTCTCGGAATAACACATTTACTCCCACTTTGCAAAGATTCTCGAGAGCTAGACATTCCTTATAAGAAGGCCATTTCAGATATTCAATCCCAATCATAGGATACGCGATTCCCGGACGACCAATCATGTATACTCCGCATGCTTCAATATCATACCCAATCACCACCGCATGATCGCCCCATGGTTAGGAGAAATCTCAATATTGTCAAAGCATGACAATCCACACCGTGATGCCATGAAGACTCCGGTCAAAAGGATAATTACACAACCGCCACATAGTGTGACACTTAATGTAAGTGGGTCAGTATAACGTACGCATTCTCTAATACACGTCCACGTACAGTCCAAGTGTCTCTACACTTCGATAGACAAGATCTATCCCTATCTTCTAAAAGATAGAAGACATCCAATACCTGCTAGTCTGATTATACTATCAATGTCCCATTTGATAATATGTAAGACTAGAGACATTTAAGTACCAACCTTGTTATAGTGATTAGAGATCTCATCAACCATAATCACTATCATTGTTTCTCTCATCGTGATTGATACTAGGGACGTTACTATATATATATACAACAATTAATATGAAGACAAACAATATATAATAACATAAGTGCTTTTATTAATCATAATAAAGTTATTACATGAACTAAATAGACTGTAAATGACCCGACCCGGTCGGATCCGGTCCAACCCGATTGGGTTTAGGTCACCTTTCCAACAATCTCCCACTTGGCCTAAAGCCAATCACCCATATGCCTAAGCCCATGCAAGTGAACATGTTTCTCATGCTTAGCTTGAGACAATGCCTTAGTTAATGTGATCGCTATGTTATCATCTGTGTGGACTTTCTCTATCTTTACATCTCCTCTATCTACTATCTCTCTAATCAAGTGATAGCGCCGTAGCACATGTTTGGACTTCTGATGAGACCTTGGTTCCTTTGACTGAGATATCGCTCCATTATTATCACAAAGATGCAGGCACGGACCTTCAATGGAGGGAACCACACCAAGTTCGAGAATGAACTTCTTCATCCAAATCGCTTTCTTTGCCGCCCCGAGGCCGATATGTATTCGGCTTCCGTTGTAGAGTTCGCAGTAGTCTCACGCTTGGAACTCTTCCACCACCGCTCCGCCGTTAAGCGTGAAAACAAATCAGATTGTGACTTAAAGTCATCCTTGTCGTTGGAAAGCGGCATCCGTGTAACCTCGTAATATTAAATCATCGTTCCCGAAAACCAGGAACATATCCCTAGTACGTCTCAAGTACTTAAGGATATTCTTGTGACAATGCATTGACCATCACTGGATTGGGTGGTACCTACTAGTCATACTAAGAGGGTATGAGACATCTAGTCTTGTGCATAACATGGCATACATGATATACCCAATTGCCGAAGCATAAGGGACTTTGCTCATTTGTGCCCTTTCCTCATCTGTCTTAGGACTCATTCCCTTCGACAGGTAGACCCCATGTGACATGGGAAGCAATCCTTTCTTGGATCGCTCCATGTTGAATCTCTTCAAAGATCTTTCTATATAGGTGGATTATGACAGACCAAGCAACATTTTAGATCTATCCCTATAGATCTTTATTCCTAGAATATAATTTGCCTCACCCAAGTCCTTCATTGAGAAGTTCTTGGATAACCAAGCTTTGACTGATTGTAACATAGGCACATCATTCCCCATGAGCAATATGTCATCTACATAAAACACTAAAAACACAATGGCACTCCCACTAACCTTCTTGTAAACACAGGCTCATCTTCGTTCTTGATGAAATCAAGCTGCTTGATTATCTCATCAAAGCGAAGATTCCAACTCCGAGAAGCTTGCTTTAATCCATAAATGGATCTTTGCGTTTACATACCATCCATCCAGCGTCATTTGTTGTGAAACCCTCAGCCGTGTCATGTACACTTCCTCAGACGAAGCTCCCGTTAAAGTTGTTTTCACATCCATTTTCCGATTTCGTAATCATGATATGCCGCAATAGCGAGCAAAATTCTAATGGATTTTAACATGGCAACAAGCTTAAAAGGTTTCGTCATAGTCAACTCCTTGTCTTTGCTTATAACCTTTTGCCACTAACCTAGCCTTGTAGGTAGTCACGTTTCCGTCCATGTCGGTCTTTCTCTTAAAGACCCATTTACACCCTATGGGAACTTTTCCCTCACGTGGATCAACTAAGTCCCAAACTTGGTTGTCTTTCATGGATTCCATTTTAGAATTCATGGCTTCTTGCCATTTCTCTTTGTCATGCCTTAATAGCACTTCCTCATAAGTTCTAGGGTCCTCATCTTCCATGAGATACACGCCAATGTACCTTTTAGGTTCACGGCGTTCCCTCGGTGGATCTTCGAGGTGCTAGTGTGTCCACATGAGAGGTCGGTGTCACATCGTGTGTGGCAAGTCCTCTACTTCCATCAACCTGACTATTATCCGTAAGTGGTTCTCGAATTTCTTCAAGATCAATTTTACTCCCACTCGACCTATCCGGAATAAACATTTCTCCGTAAGTGGCGGCCCCGGCAACAAACACCTTTGTTCCTCGGGATGGTAAAATTGGTACCCTTTGGTTTCCCTAGGATATCCCACAAATAGACATTTGTCCGACCCTGGGATCTAATTTGTCGTGCATCATCCGCTTCACATAAGTCGGACAACCCCAAGGTTTTAGATGACCTAGGCTCGGTTTCTCTTGGTCCATACCGCGGATGGCGTAGAGTCAACCGCCTTTGACAGTAACTCGGTTCGAGTGTATAGAAGCGGTTTCTAGAGCATACCCCCAAAACGATTTTGGGAGAACTGCATAGCTCATCATGGATCGCACCATGTCTAACAAGGTGCGGTTCCTTCTCTCAAATACGCCATTCATTTGTGGCATCCCGGGAGGGGTCCATTCAGGTAGAATCCCATTCTCCTTCAAATAGTCTTGAAATTCTCCATCTAGGTATTCTCCACCTCGATCGGATCGAAGTGTTTTGATTTCTTTACCTAGTTGTTTCTCCACCTCACTTCTGAATTCCTTGAACTTTTCAAAGGCTTCAGACTTATACTTCATTAAGCATATATAACCATAGCGAGAATGGTCACTGGTGAAGGTGATAAAATAAGAGTATCCTCCTTTGGCTTGAATTGACATTGGGCCACACATCAAGATGTATGAACTCAAGCAATTCATTGGATCTTATCCTTTTCCACTAAAAGGTAACTTTGTCATCTTGCCAAGTAAACAAGCTTCGCATACGTCAAACGATTCATAATCGAATTGATCCAACATTCCATCTTTATGGAGTTTGGAGATGCGAATCTTATTTATATGGCCAAGTCTACAATGCCATAAGTAGGATTCATTCAAGTCATTTGTTTTAGATTTCTATTATTTATATTAAGTACTTCAACATTCATATCCAATATGTAGAGACCATTGCTAAGTATGCCAGTACCATAAAAGATTCCATTACGTGAAAAAGAACAACATTTATTCTCAAACGTAAATGAAAAACCATCAACATCTAATGCAGAAATGGAAATAATGCTCTTCGTAAGAGCAGGAACAAAATAACAGTTATTAAGTTCTAGTAATAGCCCACTGGGCAATGAAAGAAAATAAACTCCTACGGCCAAAGACAAAGAACACTTGCTCCATTTCCAAGGTGTAGGTCCACCTCTCCTTTCCTCAGATTCTAGTTCTTCTTAGTGCCTCGCATATTCAGTAGAAATATGAGAACCACAACCAAAGATCTAATACCCAAAGTGGTCGACTTAGAAGAAGCAATATTGATCTCAATCATAAATATACTCAAGTCGAAGCATCGTAATGCTTCTTCTTGGTACTCAAGAAGCCTTTGCGCTTCTCCTCCAAAGTCCGGTCTCACCGCAATGGAAGCAAGCATCCTTGGATTTTTATTTTGCTATCTTAGGCGTTGGCTTTGGTGCAGCCTTCGCTTCTTGGACTTCTTCCTGGCTTTTGCCTTGCCCTTGCTCAAGTGACCAAAGAACACTTGCTTTCCTTCCCACAAAGGTGCCCTCGTGATCGCAACATGTTCAATAACTCCGCAAGTGGAGCAATCTATCTTGTTCATGTGATAGTTCATCATGAATCTGCGAGAATGAATCAGTAGAGATTGCGTAATCAAGTCAATACTCAACTCGTTCCAACTTGTGGCCCGGCCTTCCCAAGCCTCTCTATGTACCCGATCATTTTAAGCACGTGTGACCCCACAATGAGAGCCCCAGATGCCATCTTACAACTAAACAGGGCCTTCGAGACCTCGCACTTCAAATCGCGAGACCGAGAAGCATAAAGTTCCTTGGTGGACCATGATATAGTAGGCGCCCATAGACTCATGTTGTTTCTGCAGATTCGTGTGTCATAGAAGCAAGCATGATACATGTAGCATCAAGATTTCTGAACAAAGGCTTGTTGTACTTTCGACAACATCTGCGGCCGAACCAACAGCGGGCTTTTCCAAAGAGGGCCTCGCCCAAGACATAACCAATCTTCTCGTGCCTCAAAACGATTTTGAGGTTTCTTTCCCAATCGAGAAAATTTGTCTCGTCAAGCTTGTTTTCGATGATAAAACGAAGGTTCAATTTGTTTGACATTTTCTGCAACAATAAATAAAGATAGAATAAGTAAAAGCTCATGTATAAAAACCCTAAATTTGCACTTAATAACTCTATAAGGTTTTTACTCCCACTAGCCAACTATTCCTATTGGCTTTCAAGAAAATAATTCCTTTAGTGGGCAAGATCCCATTGAACTACCCCGACCCCAACTTTGGTCGATGGGCGAAAATAATTAAATAGGTGGGCAATGATTTGTCGATCGTATTTATACGATTCTTGTTGTTTGACCAGCCAACTCTTTGACAATATTTCATCTTATGATAATAGCCAAACCCTTGCCTCTAAAATCCAAACGACCCCGCTTTGACTGGTGGCCGAGAGAATTCTTAGTCGAGTCTTAACCCCAATATACATGAGATATATTTCGATCATATCTCGATAACGACGATATACCCGAGGTAGGTCAACCCCCGCTTTGGCTGGTGAGTTGGGTCCGAACAAGGGCTCTTCACCGTCGTTATAATATGTGGAGCCAATTCCGACTTGATTTTGACGTGGGAATAATTTTAAGTTAATTCACTTAATTAATTTGGGTTAATTATGGTCTCATCTACTATGTGCATATTACTACTATATCATATAAAGTAAAACATACACAACATTCCGCGCACAAAATAACCGGTATGATCATGGACTTTTCCTAAGTGCGGTTTCAATACAAGCCCGATTTAAACCGCTGGGTCACAAACTAAGGGTATTTGCAACCGCCAATAGGATCTTTTATTGTCAGATGCGAATGGGTTCTTTATTTCTCCTTGGTCTTCAACTTCTTGCTCCATTCTTGTTACATTATAATTTATCTAATAAATACACCCGCCGCACACGGGGGGGGGAGCTCACAGGAATGGGATAAATGCAAAAAGTAAACTAGGTCACATCCTTCATAACGGCCTAGGACGATTTTTCAAAACCAACATAACGAAAACATTCCCATCTATCATATTGGTCGAGTCCATGATCAATCGGGGTCCATATAATCACATTATATCTACACATCTAATCCATACAATTTTATCTTATGAAAAAGATTAAATTCTAATTTTAACTAATCATGCGTCTTTATTTTATCACGTCAAATAATTAAATAACTTTTAATTAATTATATGACTTAATCAAAAATTAAAATTAACATTTAATTTTAAATCGATTTTAATTTTAATTAAATTTGAACTATTCAAAATAAAATTAAAATTACTAAGTCTCCTATTTGTTTCCTTTCAAAAACTAAATTTAGCTTAGGCCTGGCCACTTTCCAAAATCAAAATTTTGGAAGTGGTTTCAGCTAAGCCTTTACAAATCAAATATTTGAAAAGGGCCTAAGCCTATTCCAAATCAAATATTTGGAAAGGCCAAATTGTTTTAGTTTAGGCCTGGCCACTTTCCAAAATCAAAATTTTGGATGTGGCCTAGGCCTAGGCCTTTTACAAATCAAATATTTGAAATGGGCCTAGGCCTATTCCAAATCAAAATTTGGAAAGGCCAATATGCCATATGGTTTCCCAATGGCCCAAACTATTTGAACCATTGATTGGTCATATGACACAACTAAACAAACGAGATATCTATGCACAATAAATATCACAAAACGAAAAGGGTTGATCTCCCCCATTGGAAGAAGACGGCCGACAGACGGCAGCCCTAGGGCCACCGCCGCCGCCGCAGAGGGAGGGGGCAGCCGCCAGTCGGCCGAGCCCCCAATAAACCCTATTTTAAATTTTTTTTGTTTCTACGTTTCGTGATTTAAATCTTGCATCTATTGATTAAATACTACGCATTTAAATTATACTTATTGCTTAAGCTCAAAGTCTAGCTTTGATACCACTGTTAGGAAATCACTAGTTTAACGCAGCAGAATTTAAAATTTGATTTCCTTTTCTAGATCGTTCTTCGTTTAATGCAATAAACACGTTAAGTAGTTTGACGGTTATACCTCAGATGATCTATAAGATCCTCGCTTTGGTTGCCAATGGAGAGTAGTTCAATGCGCAAGCCATCCACGCGTCCGGCCTCTATCGCTAATCCACACGAACCCCCTTGCCGGAATCCTCCTTGATTGCTATCGAAAAACTCCCCGCCGCTAGACCGGACATTTTCTTCCTCACAAACTCACTATGGATAGCTCTCTATTTTACACAAGAACTATGAGTTCTTGCAATTTGTGTTGTAGAAAAGAGCTTGACACCCACCTCTTATATATAGTGGTTTGGGCGCCCATATGGTGTGGAAATGAAGAAAACTTTTTCCAACAAAATAAGGAAAATCAACTAGATTGATTTATCTCTTTAATTATAATTTATTTTGCCAATATCTTATATTGATTATAATTATCTTATTACCATAAATCTATTTTTCCAAAATCAATTAATATCTTATATTAATATTATGGCAATCTTATTAATTAAAGTGCACAATCCAAGTGTATCTCATACACTTAAATGTGGCGCCCCATATGCCAATAAATTGGCTTCCGGAATATTCTTTAATTAATCTAATTTGTATATAATTAATATCTTGTATTTTATTTATTCATAATAAATAAACACCACCATATTAATTTACCACTATAACCTTTATAGTCTAGAGATAAACTTTCCTTATTTGGTTATCAATTATAACCGCATTTTAATCCGACTCGATGTTCATATGTGTGTGACCCGATAGGCTTCCGAATATGTTGGTCGTAGACAAAAAGTGCAATTTACTAAAATGCCCTTCATACTAACGATCACGGGATAGCGTCACAGCAACACACCGTGACCCCAATTATCGGAAGAGTCAAAAGCAATGACTACTACCTTTCATGTGAAGCGATTACCGTGTAACTTACAATCATATCGTAATAATATCCATACGATCGTATCTCGAGTGTCAATACATTGGCGATCGTATCTTATATCTGTATATCATGCTCTCGTAATAACACATTTACTCCCACTTTGCAAAGATTCTCGAGAGCTAGACATTCCTTATAAAAGGCCATTTCGGATATTCAATCCCAATCATAGGATACGCGATTCCCGGACGACCAATCATGTATACTCCGTGATGCTTCAATATCATACCCAATCACCACCGCATGATCGCCCGTGGTTAGGAGAAATCTCAATAGTGTCAAAGCATGAAAATCCACACCGTGATGCCATGAAGACTCCGGTCAAAAGGATAATTACACAACCGCCACATAGTGTGACACTTAATGTAAGTGGGTCGCCTAACGTCACGCATTCTCTAATACACGCCCACGCATACCCAAGTGTCTCTACACTTCGATAGATCTAGATTTATCCCCTATCTTCTAGTACTTCTTGTACTTCCATCGATCCTTAATTTGGGTGAGATCGGTGTATACCATATTTTACATTGTATTCCATCATTTGAATTATTACTTAGACTTATCCAAGGTCATTCATAGACTTCCTTGGTTATAAGTCGCACCATAAATTCTTCATTCTTCTCTTTGGTACTTGGTGGCTTCACTCTCCGGATTTCTGCTTTACTTTGCCATCCTACCAACTAGTACAATACTTGTCCGACTCAACTTATACAACATGTCGGACTCTAAGTAAAGTCTTATACAGAGAATTCTAACTTATTTCAGCTTGCTATAACAGCTAGTATGGCCATCATCAAAACATAATAAAATGTTCCTAACAATTTCCCCCCTTTTTGATGATGCCAAAACCCTCATAAGCCTGAACATAAGTATACAAAAATTTTCATAATAATCAACATAATAGAACTCAAAAATTTTATTCATCCATTCAAAGACAATAAGATATTGCATCTTTTTCAAACCAAATCAAAGGCATAGAATTAATTCAACAAGATTTATTAAAGGGCTATTTCTTCTTTTCTTCAAACACTCGTGCCCTTGCCTCGTGATGCCTTTACCCTTGTCTGTTGGGCTTTCCTTCTTTCCACTGGAGCTTCAGCATTGCTACTTCCTTCCTTCTTTTGGCATCACCAAACCTTGCTTCAAGAATCTTGTTGGCTTCCAGAGAGTCCGGAAGAGGACCAAACCTTTTCTCCGTATTTTGTTTGTTGCTTTAGTGACATTGATTAGAGTGTTGAGTTAGTGTCCAGAGTAGTCCATAACCTCATCCAGATGGTGAATTTGTTGTGTGTGAGCATTCAGAGAATCCACCAAAGGTTTGAGATTGCCATCAATCTTGTCAGCAAGAAACTCGAGATTGGTTTGAACATGATAAGGGATGAGATGCTGTAGATTGCAAAGTAAGTCGCCCTGTCTCTCCATTACCTCATCTTGAACCTTAATGTGACTGATGAGCGCCTCAATTTTGTGATTTAAGGAGGTTGCATCACTCCTTAATGCAAGTTTCAGACTTTGCCTGCTTTGGTATTGCCTCTCCATGTCCACAATAAGGGGTTGAATATCTAGATTGAACATTTTATCTAGATCATCTTTCGGTCAAAGCCGATGCATCAACTTCTTCTTCTTTTCATCTCTCTGTGTTGGGAGAAGCATTACCTCGCTCTTCCTCCTCTTTCTCTCTTCTTCTGTTTACTTTTTTTTTTCTTCAAAGCAATCTCATGATTAGAGAGAGATTGGTGATAGTTGCTTGCTATTTCCTTGCCCGTGAGATTGATTTTCATCTCCATGTGCCAAAGACGTAATTTTTTTCTTTGTTGTTCCCTCTTGATCAATGTTGGGGTGTTGACAAGTTCAAGCAGAGTGAGTTTGATCAGCTGGCTCAGTCGGCTGTTTGCCAACTTTGCTGAGGCACTTTATAAGCGCCTCTTGAAGGGTCAGGTCATCATCATAAAGACCCATCTTTTCTTGATCATCTTCAAGATGTTCTCCTTCCTGTGGATCTTCTGCACCTTTGTCCTCCTCACTTTCAGTATCATATTCCTCACCTTCAATCTCTTCTTCATCGATGATGTAAGGCGATATCCTTCTTCACCTTCTTCCAGATAGGTGACTTCTTCTTGTTTCTCTTCCTCGCTTGTTGTATCATCACCGATCACCACGAGGTTATCCTTGTTGCTGGTACTCGATCATGGGTACCATCTTGTGACTTTTGAGATCCGGTTCTTCTCCCACTCTTGATCCGCCGCCAGGCTCTTTTCTTTTCATCCGCATTGGGTTTGGGTTTTCGGGATGCCTTTACATATGTAAACATCACCTTGGCCTTGTGTGGAGGATGCAGATAGATGGGTTTCACCTTCAGTGTATCAAACAGGTGTTGAAGAGGAAACCCATAAGACTTCCTCTCTCAGAAGTCACTTTTCTTCTGCAGATTCTTGCTTGGTGCCATGATTGCCAGATCAATTTCCTTCTGGATTTGACCTTCCAACCTATTGAAGACAAACTGTGACCAGTCAAAGGGAATACCTTGATAGATAATCACCAATAATTTGACCCGTAGCTCAGTCAAGTTCTCCATCGACCCTTTTCTTCCTTCAATGTTTTTGGTGATTACTGGTGCAAACTCAGCAAAAGGACGTTTGAGTGCTGATCCGGGGAGGTTGTATTTCTTGTTGTTCTTTCTGGGATTCTTGGCTATTTCAGTCCAAAAAGTATTGATGTCGATATGTATATTTTTCACATCAACCGGACCAGTTCTGGGAAGATTGAGAAATCAGTTGAGGAGACCAGGTGTGATGACCACTTCTTTTCCAAATATTGTACTCCTAATGCAATCTGGATCGCTTTTCTTTGTGTTGGGCACAAACTTTGCATTTTTCCAAAATGCAATCAGGTTCTCACAGCATATGCCAGTGATTGGGGGGTTTAGGAAGGTCATCAACCCTAGATTGATACAGCCATCAACCAATCTTTGAGCTTGTGTATTGTTATCACAAAAAGGCAGATAATGATCAGGTCTGAAAAACGATCCAGTAATGATCGATTTTTCGTCGTATTTTTCTGTGGCAGAGATTGAAGAGGATGACGTAATTGCTTTGAAAAAGTGTGAGATTTTTTAAAAAGCTTTGATTTTGCAGAGAGAATAGGGTTTATGATTTGCACGAGAGTGTATAGAATTCTGAGGATTTTCTATGTGTGGTTTTAATAGGGTGATTTGAGGTAGCGTGAACGTGGTTGAATATTGAAGGATTTTGTGACGTAATGGAGTGATTTTATGTATATAAATCATGGTATTTGAGTGTAGTGGAGTAGTGGATTGAGGTAAGCAATGATAAATCACGGGAATCGAGGCATTTTAATTCAAAAAATAATATAGTTACCTCCACGATTAAAATTTGATCTCCACGTGTGTAATCTTCCACAGTATAATCCTCCATAAATTCTTGATTTTCCACGTGTATAAAACTGATTAGTTCACACATTAGTTTGATGTTGGTCACTAGGCCGGTGTAGTGACTTCTTACTGAGCTGCTGCATATAAAACTATTCCTAACAATCAGATAAGTGAACTCCGCTGATTACCAATGCTCTACCTGCCAAGTGAGCGCACCCAAAGTGACAAAGGTTCAGTCAGCTGGTGGAGTCCCTCAGCTGATTACTCCAGTTAGCTGCTCCTTAGTACTTAGTCAATTTTTATCATTCCTAACTCAGTTCTCAACTTGCTGAATCTTTCATGATTGAGTGGTTTTGTGAAAATTTCAGCCAATTGATCTTCAGGTTGTATGTATCTTAGAATGACATCTCCTTTTTCAACATGATCTCTGATAAAATGATGTCTCACATCAATGTGTTTTGTTCTTGAGTGTAGTACTGGATTTTCTATTTGTGTTATCACATATTACAGGAATTGTCTTCTCCTCCATTCCATAGTCCTTAGTTGTTATCGATCCATCGCACTTGTGCACAACAAATGCCTCAGCGACTATATATTTTGCTTCAAACTATTCATATGGATATAGAGTTTTGCTTTTTGCTAAACCATGATACTAGTCTCTTGCCTAGCATGTGACGAGTTCAGAGGTGCTTTTTCTATCTATCTTGCATCCAAAGATAGTCGGAGACTCGAATATGATATCGGTTTGAATCCTCCATCTCTTGGATACCAAATTCCAACATTGATGGTGTTCTTCAGGTATTTGATTATTCTTTTGGCTGCTAGAAGGTGAGATTCCTTTGGTTGAGCTTAAAATCTTGCATGCAGACTCCTACTATAAATGCTATATCAGTCCGCTGCGATTAGATAAAGTAGGGATCCAATGATTCCTCTATGGAGCTTCGATCAACATCCTTTCCACTTTCATCTTTTCCAAGAATAATTCTTGCACACATTGGTATATCGATGTGCCACTTGTGTCCATGCCATACTTGTGTATCAAGTCTTTTGTGTACTTGGCTTGATTGATAAATATGCCATCTTTCATTTGCTTTACTTGTAAACCAAGAAAGTAATTTAATTCTCTCATCATGCTCATCTGAAATTTTCTTTTCATTAAGTTTGCAAATTTCTCACATAGCTTCTCATCTTCTAATCCAAAGATAATGTCATCAACATAGATTTGGACAAACAAGGTGCTTGTTCCTTCCTCTAGCTTGAAGAGAGTCTTATCAATAGTTCCTTTGTTGAATCCATTGTTGATCAAAAATTGTGATAGTGTCTCATTTCAGGCTCTGGGTGCCTGTTTGAGTCCACAAATTGCCTTTTTGAGCTTGTACACTTTATCTTCTTTCCCTTTGAGTTGAACACCATAAGGTTGTTCCACATATACTTCTTCTTTCAAAAGTCCATTCAGAAATGCACTCTTGACATCCATTTGGTAAACTTTGAAGTCTTTGTGGGCTACGAGGCTAGAAAGAGTCTGATTGCTTCCAATCATGCTACTGGGGCAAAGGTTTCATCATAATCTATTCCTTCTGATTGAGAGTAGCCTTTTGCAACTAGCCTTGCTTTGTTTCTGACAACTGTCCCTTGTTCATCCATCTTGTTTCTGAATACCCATTTTGTTCCACTGATGTTGGCCATGTTTGGTCTGTCAACAAGTTCCTAGACCTCATTTCTTTCAAATTCATTTAGTTCTTCTTGCATAGATGTAATCCAATCAGCATCTTGGATTGCATCATCTATTGTTTTGTGTTCCACTTGTGATAGGAAACATGTTAGCATATTTTCCAGTTGTCTTCTGGTTCTGACTCCTGTGTGAATGTCTCTAATGACTTGTTCTTCAGGATGGTCTCTTAGCCAGTTGAGGTTAGGTTGAAGTTGTTCTTGACTTCAGTTTGTGCATCAGCTTCATGTTCTAGTGTTGGTGCCTCTTGTGTTGTGTTGACTGGTGGATCATCTTGATTACCAAAGGTGTGATTCAGAATAGTAGCTGGTACTGTTGTATTCATATAAACTTGTCTTTGTCTTGCTTCTTCTACAAGTTCTTGAAGGCTTTCACCATTTGTGTTTGGTTCATCAAAGGCTACATGAATTGATTCTTCAATCACCAAAGTTCTTTTGTTGAGTACTCTGAAGGCTTTGTTTGTGTCTGAGTATCCCAAAAGATTGCTTCATCGCCTTTTTCATCAAAAGTATGTGCTTGGATTCATGTTCAAAACAAAACATTTAGATCCAAACATATGTAAATATGAGATGTTAGGTTTTCTTCCATTCCATATTTCATATGGAGTTTTTCAATGATGTTTGTTGATGATTGATTTGTTTTGAGTATAACATCTTTGTATTCTTCGCTTGACCCAAAATCTCTTTGGTAAGCATGTTCGCAATCATTGTTCGATCGCTTTAGAGTGTCTTGTTTTTTTCTCGCTTCACCATTTTGTTGTGGAGTCCTGCTGCTTGATAGTTGATGCAAGATTTCATTTTCTTCACAGTAGGTTTTGATAATTTCATTTAGAAACTCTGTGCCTCTATCTGATCTGATCTTGATGATCTTCAGTTCCTTTTCATTTTGAATTCTTCTTAACAAATCTGATAGCTTTTTGGGTGTCTCTCTTTTCTTGTTCATGAATATGGTCCAGGTGAATTTGGAAAAGTCATCCACCACTACTAGAGTGTACTTCTTTCCACTTACACTTGCTGGTGTGACTGGTCCAAAAAGATCCATATGCAACAGATGTAAAATTCTTATTGTTGATTGATAGGGCTTTGACTTGAAAGAGCTTTTGATTTGCTTCCCTTTTTGACATGCATCACAGAGACTTTCCTACTTGAATGTGATCTCTGGTAGGCCTTCAACTAACTTGTTCTTTGACAGTGTGTTGATGGTTTTGAAGTTGAGATGATTCAATCTTCTATGCCAAATCCAGCCGGTTGATTGTTTATTTTTTACAAGCAAACATGTTTTTACTTTTGCTGTCTTCCAATCTACCACATACATGTTGTCTTCTCTTCTTCCTACAAGTACAAATGTGTTGGTTTGGCTGTAAATCACCTTGCATCCTTCCTTGTTGAAGTGCACATTGTAGCCTTTGTCTGTAATTGACTCGATACTTAGCAGATTGAAGTTCGATCCTTTAACATAAGCTACATTTTGAATCTTTCAAGCCGCTTTTGAGCATTATGCCTTCCCCCTTAATTTTGCCTGTATTTTCTTTGCCTCCAAATGTTACTTTGGGTCCATCAAATGCTTTAAAACCAGTCAACCATCTCTTGTTCCCTGTCATGTGTCTAGAACATCCACTGTCTATGTACCAGACATCCTACAATACAAGTTAAGTATGTTTAGGTACCCAACACTGTTTGGGTCCATGCCTGTTAGCAGTCATGCCTCATACTCCAAGTGTATATCCAAAGGATCTTCTTTTTGGATAATTTAAGTCATCAACTTCATATGTAAGGCATGGCAGAATAGCTTCTAATATTTCTACTAGAGGTATTCTGATATTTTTCTCTAATTTTTGGTGCATATGCATCCTTTTTCACTCTCCAATATGCAGGAGGAAACTTGTTTTCATGTTGCTTCTTGTGTCCAGGAATGTGCTTTGGTTGGTTTTTCCTAAACACATGATGCATAGCATGAAATGGTTTCTTCTTGTATTTTGGGGGTGCAACATTCCAATCATCCTCAGAAGGGTAACGTTTTCCCTTACCTTTCTGAAAAACTTTGCCTTTACTAGGCTGGATTGATGATTTATTCTACTATTTCACTACACCAGGTTTTGACTTCACGGTGCAGGATGAGTGGTTGAAACTATGGTGCATCCTTTTACGAATTTTGGTCCAGGCTTGGTCCTTGATTGTAGGTGTGTTGTCCATTATTTCTATTTTCATCCTCGATTGTTGTAGCCAAGACCATATCCGAATCCAAACTTTTTTGGGGTTTGTAAGTTGATGCAATTTGTGGTGTAGTTGTGTTCTTAATCGGTAGGGATATTTTCTCATTTGGTCTTTCAACATCGATGGGTGATCATCTCACGCTTGTTGATCAACCGAGTAAATTTCCTTACTAGTTTGTTAAGCTTTTATTTCATCCAGTTCTTTCTTTAATCTTTTATTTTCCTTTCTTAGATTCTCACATTCTCATTTCTAAATTTCATGATTTACTTGAATTTCTTCAAATTTACTTATGAGATTTTGAATTAGATTTACAGAATCTAAGGGGAGAATAGAAGACTATGCAGTGTCAGATGTGGATGCACTAGATGATAAGTATGAGCTAGATGTTACCTCAGTTTCATTTGATTCTTTAGCCATAAGGCATAAGTAAGCCTTTTCATTGTCTAAGCTGTCAGATTCATCATCATCAGAATCATTTTCAGATGATTCTTCATTCTTTTCACTGCTAGCTACAGCTTTGAGTGCCTTCTTGCTCTTTCTCTTTTCAGTTTTCTTGTATTTCTTTTTATCCTCATCTTTGTCTGTTTCTTCGGGGAAATCAGCCTTGAAATGACCTTTCTTCTTAAAGTTGAAGCATCTATATTCATCATCCTTTTCCTTCATGTCTTTGCTTGAGCTTGACTTCTTGTTTGATGATGAACCTCCTTTAAATTGCTTCTTCTTGCTAAACCTGTCAAAATGTTTGATCTGTAAAGCTACTGATCTTTCAGCTCCTGTGTCTCTTTGCTGCTTAAGTCAGCTGTTTTTCTTTGCTGGGGTGCAACTAGTGAACTGGCCTTGTGAGCCTCTGCTGGTGTACTGTCTTCACCGTTCAACTCAAATTCATGAGCCTTTAATTGAGACATCAGAGTCAAGGTGTCACTGTTTGCAAGGTTTGTTGTTCTTCTAAGCACTGATGTGATAATCTTCCATCTTTCAGGTAGACTTATCAATATCTTCAGACAAACTTCCTTCTGAGGGTATGTATGTCCAAGTTGTTGCAGTTCACTGATGATGCTTGAAAATCTATTTTTGATCAATGGATTCACCAGTCTTCATTTTAAAGTTCTCAAATTTCTGTTTTGCAACATATAATTTATTTTCCTTGACTGCTTCTAATCATTCATTGATCAGTGCCAATTTGTCCCACATCTCTTTTGCTATTTTACAATCTTTGATCCTTATGAACATGTTGCTGTCCAGAGTCTTCAAATCATATCTTTTGCAACAAAATCTAGGTTTGCCCTTCTTCTGTCATCCTTTGGTCCAATCCTTCTTGAGTTTGTCTATCTCCTTTCCTTGATCTGCTCTTGTGGCTATCACAGTTGTGATCTTGATTGGGCCATCATTAATTACATCCAGCATTTCTTCATGAGTTGCTGCAAGATGAGACAACATCCTTATTTTGTATTCATCAAAATTATTAACATTGAATACATATACCTTTGACATAAAATTTGAGGAATCCATATGTACAAATAAGAGATATGTATAGAAAGCACAAATTTGAAAACTAATTTGAAAATATATGATCTCCTTGTTGCCAGAAATTAGAACTGAACATGTTCTTATACTAGGAACACTGCTCCGATACCAATTGTTGGTCCCAGAGAAGGGTAAAACTATAGTCAAGGGGGTGAATGACTATAGTGGTGTTCCAAAAACTTTTCTTATATTTAAAAGCTTTTGGGCAGCGGATAGTACCTTCTTTAAATGTTGGTTCAAAGTAGATTATGCAAACACAGATATAGAGTATGCAATGAAAATAAAGTGCTGTAAAGTAAATTGCTGAAAGTAAATAGATATAAAGGTTTATAGTGGTTCAGGGTGGTGTAATCCCTTAATCCACTCTTCTCCTGTGATGATTGGAGGAATTCACTATTGTTTTTACAGATACAATAGCACGATTGTCCTTGGCTACACAAGCTTCACAATCAGCAAGACTATCACTCATTGGCTTCAAAAGCTTCAGTGACTCAGTATCTATCACTGCTCCTTGAGAACAAATCTTTCAGCAGCTATCATAAAGCTTGCAACACATTCTCAGATTCCTCTGATTCAATTGATTCAGTTGATGTGAATTGGATTCACGGAATTGTGATCAATCTCAGTGCTTGATGTGAAATTTGAGTTATGTTTGCTGAGTTGATCTCTAGCTTTTTCCTTTAAGTGCAGACAGAAGGCTTTTTAAATTGACAGTGTTTCAGCTTGTTTCTTATCAGATTCAATCGTTGTTTTTCTTTTCTGTCAATACCTTCTGTTTATAGCCTTGATAATCCTTGATTTGAAATTCCGTCCGTTGGCTATTTAATGTGGAGAATAATCCTTGATTCAATTCTCGATTCCTCCATAATTATATTCTTCTTGATTTCAGTGATCAGATTTCTTCAAACGTCTATCAGAAAATCCGTCCTTGATTGATCCTCAATTGATTGTGCATTTATTGCTTGATCTTCATAGTATGAAATCTGAACAAGTAAAGTTTACTTGGCCGTTCCATGAACGGTTAAGTAATCCTTCCGACTTGGTTGTTTGGTTCTTTCTTCACCGCCTTGTTATTACTTCACCGATAGTGATTCACTCTGCCGGTTTACTATATTGTCAACTTCCTTGATCTTTTATGTACTTCTTGTACTGCACTGATCCTTAATTTGGGTGAGATCAGTGTACACTATATTTGACATTGTATTCCATCATTTGAATTATAACTTAGATTTATCGAAGGTAATCACAAACTTCCTTGGTTATAAGTCAGACCATAAAGTCTTCATGCTTCTCTGCTAGTACTTGGTTGGCTTCACTCTGCCAGATTTCTGTTTTATTTTGCCATTCTACCAACTAGTACAATACTTGTCTGACTCAACTTATACAACATGTCAGACTCTAAGTAAATTCTTATACAGAGAATTCTAACTTATTTCAGGCTTTCTATAACAGCTAGTATGGTCATCATCAAAACATAATTAAATGTTTTTAACATTGAGGTTTTTGACATACCAAGTTGTACACAAGTTTGAGCTCTCGTATCAAATTTGTGACGATCCCGTGTTAATGATGATGCAAATTCCAAATAGCCCAGAACTTGTAATTGTTTCAGGTCTAGGACTTGCTAATAAAGAAGATGATAGGGTGTTGAATTGTCTAAAATTGGTGTAGGTGTAAGGTTGATGAGCTTGATGATGACGGAAAAATTCACTGTTATTATTATAACATTTCACCCCACTTCTGATACCATTTTGAGCATTTATGTATCAAATCAAGTCATTAATTCCTTAGATTTATCTAAATACGTAATTAGTAAGTATTATATAAAATATCGTATTTTTTTATCGTGTTTTTATAAGTTTTTGTACCGATTTTAGTAAATCGGAATGTCGTGTCAGATTTATGTTTGGTATTTTGGTGGTTTATTGCAGAATTATAGGTTGACCAAAATCCCGAGTAATGACACGTTTTGAGGCCTAAAAGAGGTATTTTTAGGGATATAAGAGTGTGCCACTAACTTAAGTGGTCAAGTGGCTCAGTGGTTAGTGGTACCACTAACGAATTATATCTTCGACGAACAAACGGCTCATTAAAACGGCATTTTCTGACAAAGAGTCCTTAATGAAAGTTGTAGATCTTTGAAAGAGCTTTCCAACGCATTTTGAATCACGTCAATCGGACTTCTACAACTCAAGTATCATTAAGTCAAGTGGTCAAGTGGCTAATCGATTCGATTTAGTGGTAATCGAGAAATATCTTCGACAAACGAATGGCTCATTAAAACGACATTTTCTGAAGAAGAGTCCTTCATGAAAGTTGTAGATTTTTCCGAGAGCTTTCCGATGCCTCTTGAATCATGTTATTTGGAGATCCAGAACTCGAGATATGAATTTTAGAAGTTTTATTCCAAAATATATAATTTATATCCGAAAATTGGAAATTAAGGAGAGATGAATGTAATGATTACACCGGATCGACCGGCCTTGGCAAAATAGTCTATAAATAGACTTAATTGTATCAGAGAAAGGCCGCCCTTGCTTTCGGCCAATTCTTTTCTCTTTCATTTTTTTTTCCTTTGTAGTAACATATATATATATATATATATATATATATCAATTTGCCTTCTTTTTCTTTTTCTTTTTTTTTCTCGTCTTTCTTTTTTTATTTATAGTATATATATATATTTAACTAACTATCTATCTATATAGCTATATATATATATATATATATATATTTATCTAGCTATCTATATATATATAGGCATTATGCCATAAATAAAATAGCAGCCGTAGTATTGTTGTAATTGTCGAAAGATCGTTGTTGTTGAAATCATAGCTATTTCCGGAGAATACGGTCTCCGAATCAACAGTTGTAATCTGAAATGATTTCAAGCAATCATACGATGATGAGAGACTAAAGCACGTTGGAACAAGCCTTGTGACACCGATTCTTAGCAACATCTTGATTCCGAATTTGGATTATCTTGTAAGTTTTAATAAAAATTGTATCTTTTCTATGTTTTGATTGTTGTTATGCAATTTATATCGAGAGATGGTTGCTGTTTGATGTTTAACGTTTGATGAGAATCGTCGTTAAACTTTAGATCACCGTAGTAAAGATTGGATTTTTAATCTAATTAACGAGAGTTGATAGGTTGAATTTCTAGATTGCGAAATTGAGAGATTTCACACCTTTGTTATGAAAGCATTAATCTTTAAAATCGAAAGATAAAAGATTGATAGACGAACTTTTCTAAGAGATTAGGAGTTCATACCTTCGATAAGTGAATCACAATTTTCGTTAAATCACCACAAGATAATCTAGAGTCGAAATTGAGGGTTGCGGGAATCGGTGGATCATTGCTTGTTCGTTGTTAAATTAATTGAGAAAAATCGCTTTTGCTTTGTTTTGCTTTGTTTTCATCGTAGTAACCGTAGTAAGTTTATCGTAGTTTTAGTTATAAAATAGGTACAACTTAGTTAGCTCGGTTCGAAATTATCTTTCCTGGCTTTGGATTGACAACCCTCTGTCCAGTTATTTGTTTTCGTTTTTAGTTTTTATTTCTCGTGACAAGGTTAGAAAAATTATTAAAAACTAGATAAACCTCGATTCCCTGTGGATCGACTCCGGTTTTTAATCGCTATACTACGATCCCTGCACTTGGGGTAAACCGGATTTATTTTATTACTTGTTATATTTTGCTTTGCATAAAATCCGAGACACTTGACTGCATGTTGAATTCAATGTCCCTAATACAAAATTGGAAAATTAGCCTGAAAAAGAAACGATCTAGCCACGTTAAAGATATGCTTGTGTTTTCTCTCCACAACTCCATTTTGTTGTGGAGTAGAAACACAGCTCTCTTGATGTATAATCCATTTTTCAGCATAGAATTTTTCCCATCTAAATTCTGCCCCATTATCCGTTCTAAAGTTTTTATCTTCTTATGAAATTGTGTTTGAACATAGGCATAAAAACTTTGAATTAGCGGCCTGACCTCTGCCTTAGTTTTGATTAAAAACACCCAAGTGTATCGACTGAAATCATCCACCATAGTCATTAAGTAATATTGTCCATAAATTGTCGATTGTCTATACAGAACCCACAAATCCATATGTACTAAATGAAATCATCACTCAACTACACTTTCACTTAAGGGAAAAGACAAATGCTTCATTCTAGCATGTGCGCAAACATAGCAAATAGTCTCGGTGTGTGTGTCAGTAGAACCTCTTCATGAGTTTTCTTCAGCATCTTCATTCGTTGATGGGACATGTGCCCTAGTCTTAAATGCCACATGATATCTTTATCAAAGCTACCTTATGTATAGTACTAACATTATTGTAGATCTGCTTCTGCATCTTATTCTTTGTGCTGCTGTAATTCTCTATTTCCAGCACATATAGCCCTGCCTCTTTCTTAACTGTACCAATCTTCAGCCCACTATTCCTCTCTTATACAGTGCAAATTCCATCCACAAACACAACACATAATTGTGTATCAGCAATCAACTTGCTCAAAGAAATCAAGTTACATTGAAATCAGGCACACATAGAACTTCACTTAGAATTAAGGTATCACTTATACTTACTGTACCAACATGAGACACAGTAACAGTGTTACCATTTGGGAGGCTTACTGTAACAGCAAACACTTTGCTGGCCTGTTCAAACATTTCAATGGAACAAGAAACATGATATGTTGCTCCTGAATCAAGAATCCAGGAGCTAATTCTTTTACCTTGCACTTCCTTGGAGTTGTGCTTGAAGCTTGTTGTCATGACACTTGTCTGATTAACAAGGTGACCCTTCTCAGCCTTCTCATCAAAGCTCATCTAATCCAAGAATTTTGTCAGCTTCTGAAGTTGGATATTAGTGAGTCCCAGTCCTATTTCTCAAGGCTTGAGTCCTATTTTATAAGGTTTGTCATGCTCAAGAGCTGGAACCCCTTCATTTCCCCTTGCACTAGCATCTCTCTCTGTAAAGTTTATCCTCTTCTTTGGCTTCCAGTCAGAGGGTACCCATTCTTTTTGTAACAGTCTTCTACAGTGTGCCTATTGAAGCCACAATAGGAGCATTGAACCTTTTTGTAGGTTCCTTCTCTTTGGTTTCCTTCCCATCTACCATGTCCTTTATCAGTGTTGTAATCAGCATTAGACCTGCTTCCAAAAATAGTTGGCTGCGCGTTCTGCGGGTGACTAACAGAGTATTCTAATTGTCTTTCATGCTGAATACTCATGGCAAAGGCCTCAGCAATATCATGAAGAGGTTTCATCAATAAGATATGAGATTTCACTGGTGCAAATGCTTTATTCAACCCTTTCACAAACCGGATGACGTATTCCCATTCAATATAGCCAACAAAGGTTGGAATCACCCTACAAGTACATCTGACAACAAATGAGCAGCTAGGTATATGTCTTTGGATCTAAATCTCGTCCCAATAGTCTTCAGCCTTGCAAAATACTCAGTAATGGATTGATTTCCCTGTGTGACTTGATTTATTTCTTCCAATAAATCTGACAGACGAAATGCATCCATGTTTGACTACCTCTGATGTAGATCCTCCCAAATCGCTTGAGCAGAATTCATCCACATCACAGTTCTCACTATAACTGGTGTAACTGACTTCGTAATCCAAGCAACTACTGTTGTGTCACATTGGTCCCAACGAGTAATCAATCTCTCATCCTCATTCGGCCTCTGAATCGAACCGTCCACAAACCTAATTTGTTTTTTCACTATTAATGACATTCGCATTGCTCTGCTCCATGATTGAAAATTCCTACCATCTAAAGGCGGATCTACTAAAACGAGTCGGATTCTCGCTACGATGCAAGTAATACGGACTCGAGGTGTCAATCTCCACCAGAACACGTACTTGCCGATCATTCGACATTTCTGATCTAAATCGAAACACCGAATAACAAAAACAACGAGCAAAGGAAAACAATAAACGGACTAAGGTCTAGGATCCTCAAACCGCTCTGATACCATGTGGAAATGATCTAAACCATTCTCTGATTGCTGAATCGAAGAAAAAAATCATAAAGGGGATCTAGGGTTTGGAGAACTCAGACGAAATGAACGGGGAAATATTATTGCTAATTTTGTGTAATATGCTTTTCTATGGAATACAAAACGACAACAGCACTATATATACTTCTCCTAAAATACATCCCCAAAAAACCAAAATAATGATAAATACAATAAAATACAATATAATCAACAGAAGACATGACCAAATTCAAAGAGACAAGGAATTGCTTTAATACGTTTAAATTACAAAATTTATGAGTAGAATTTAATGAAAACATACGGATTTATGAGTATAATATATATGAGTAAAATAGGAATTGCTTCAATCCTATTGATCAATCTTCAAAGTTCGAGTCTGCAATCTTGTTCCCACCCAAAGATTTCCTTGGGGAAATCGTAAAAATAGATACACACACAAAAAAAAAAAAAAAAAAAAAAAAACACATACACATGAACTAAAAAATAGTCAAACTAAAGAAAACGTGTTTAAAGGGACGCAGTTTAAAGGGACGACAAAATCATCCCTGGAAAATCTTTATTGGGACGATATTATCGTCCCTTAAAATGAACTAAAAAATAGTCAAACTTTTTAGCGGATTTTTTAGGGGGAAGCTTTAAAGAGACGACAATGTCGTCCCAATAAATAAAATATTGACCCCACCGTGTCAGCTTGGAATTCCACGTGGCCAGGCCTATTTAAAGGGACGACATTGTCGTTCCATTAAACATTTTCCATAAATTAATAAGTTATATGAAAATTATATTTGATTTTTGGTTTGTAGGGACGACATTTGTCGTCCCTTTATAGTAAATAAATTTTTTCCAGGCAAAATATGTTATATGAAACAATAATAAATTTCTTTGGTTTTTAGGGACGACATTTGTCGTCCCTTTAAAGGAAATTAAATGTTTTTTTTTATTATCTAACGTTGTGTTAATAAATAAGATTCATTTTTTCATAAAATTCTCATAAGATTCATTTCTTTAAATAAAAACAATTTTTTTAATATGCATATTTTAATAAGCATTTCGTCAAAATATAAAATACATTATTTTTTTATAAAAATTCCTTTTTCGAACGATAATATACAGGTGATTCTGATAGTACCATGTACTATAGATCATCATTTCATTATCGAGCGATTGATTTGAATCTCGGGGTTCATTAACGGGCGATTGATCTCAATCCCGAGATCCGAAATCGATTAAGTGATTTCAAACCGATATATTTCCTTACAGATCATTGTAATAGTACTATCTACTATAGATAAAATTTGCGTTATCGAGCGATTGATTTGAATCTCGGGGTTCGTTAACGAGCGATTGATCTCAATCCCGAGATCCGAAATCGATTAAGTGATTTCAAACCAATATCTTTCCTTACAGATCATTCTGATAGTACTATCTACTATAGATCGTCAGTTCGTTATCGAGCAAATGATTTGAATCTCGGGGTTCGCTAATGAGCGATTGATCTCAATCCCGAGATTCGAAAGCGATTAAGTGATTTCAAACCGATATCTTTACTTACAGACGTGCCTTGATAGTACTATCTACTATAGATCGTGGGTTCGTTATCGATTGATTGATTTGAATCTTGGGGTTCGTTAATGAGCGATTGATCTCAGTCCTGAGATTCGAAAGCGATTAAGTGATTTCAAACCGATATCTTTACTTACAGACGTGCTTTGATAGTACTATCTACTATAGATCGTCAGTTCGTTATCGAGCGATTGATTTGAATCTCGGGGTTCGTTAACGGGTGATTGATCTCAATCCTGAGATCCGAAATCGATTAAGTGATTTCAAACCGATGTCTTTCCTTACAAATAATTCTGATAGTACTATCTACTATAGATCGTCAGTTCGTTAATGAGCGATTGATTTGAATCTCGGGGTTTGTTAACGAGCTATTGATTTGAATATCGGGGTTTGTTATCGAGCGATTGATCTCAAACCGAAATCGATTAAGTGATTTCAAACCGATATCTTTACTTACAGACGCGCCTTGATAGTACTATTTACTATAGATCGTCTGTTCGTTATCGAGCGAATGATTTGAATCTCGGGGTTCGTTAACGGGCGATTGATCTCAATCCCGAGATCCGAAAGCGATTAAGTGATTTCAAACCGATATCTTTCCTTACAGATCAATCTGATAGTACTATCTACTATAGATCATCAGTTCGTTATCGAGCGATTGATTTGAATCTCGGGGTTCGTTAACGAACGATTGATCTCAATCCTGAGATTCGAAAGCGATTAAGTGATTTCAAACCGATATCTTTCCTTACAGATCATTATGATAATACTATCTACTATAGATCGTCAGTTCGTTATCGGGCGATTGATTTGAATCTCGGGGTTCGTTAATGAGCGATTGATCTCAATCCCGAGATTCAAAAGCGATTAAGTGATTTCAAACTGATATCTTTACTTACAGACGTGCCTTGATAGTACTATCTACTATAGATTGTTGGTTCGTTATCGATTGATTGATTTGAATCTCGGGGTTCGTTAACGAGCAATTGATCTCAATCCCGAGATTCAAAAGCGATTAAGTGATTTCAAACCGATATCATTCTGATAGTACTATCTACTATAGATCGTCAGTTCGTTATCGAGTGATTGATTTGAATCTCGGGGTTCGTTAATGAGCGATTGATCTCAATCCCGTGATTCGAAAGCGATTAAGTGATTTCAAACCGATATCTTTCCTTACAGATCATTCTGATAGTACTATCTACTATAGATCGTCAGTTCGTTATCGAGCGATTGACTTGAATCTCGGGGTTTGTTAACGAGCGATTGATTTGAATATCGGGGTTCGTTATCGAGCGATTAATCTCAAACCGAAATCGATTAAGTGATTTCAAACCGATATCTTTACTTACAGATGTGCCTTGATAGTACTATTTACTATAGATCGTCATTTTGTTATCGAGCGATTGATTTGAATCTTGGGGTTCGTTAACGGGTGATTGATCTCAATCCCGAGATCCGAAAGCGATTAAGTGATTTCAAACTGATATCTTTCCTTACAGATCATTCTGATAGTACTATCTACTATAGATCATCAGTTCGTTATCGAGCGATTGATTTGAATCTCAGGGTTCGTTAACGAGCGATTGATCTCAATCTCGAGATTCGAAAGCGATTAAGTGATTTCAAACCGATATCTTTCCTTACAGCTCATTCTGATAGTACTATCTACTATAGATCGTCAGTTCATTATCGAGCGATTGATTGAATCTCGGGGTTTGTTAATGAGCGATTGATCTCAATCCCGAGATTTGAAAGCAATTAAGTGATTTCAAACCGATATCTTTTCTTACATACGTGCCTTGATAGTACTATCTACTATAGATCATGGGTTCGTTAATCTCGGGGTTCGTTAACGAGCGATTGATCTCAATCCCGAGATTCGAAAGTGATTAAGTGATTTCAAACCGATATCTTTCCTTATAGATCATTCTGATAGTACTATCTATTATAGATCGTTAGTTCGTTATCGAGCGATTGATTTGAATCCCGGGGTTCGTTAATGAGCGATTGATCTCAATCCCGAGATTCGAAAGCGATTAAGTGATTTCAAACCGATATCTTTCCTTACAGATCATTCTGATAGTACTATCTACTATAGATCGTCAGTTCATTATCGAGCAATTGATTTGAATCTCGGGGGTCGTTAATGAGCGATTGATCTCAATCCCGAGATTCGAAAGCGTTTAAGTGATTTCAAACCGATATCTTTACTTACAGATCATTCTGATAGTACTATCTACTATAGATCATCAGTTCATTATCGAGCGATTGATTTGAACCTCGGGGTTCGTTAACGAGCGATTGATTTGAATATCGGGGTTCGTTATCGAGCATTTGATCTCAAACCGAAATCGATTAAGTGATTTCAAACCGATATATAATTTATATAATTATATTGATACTTTACATATATATTTAAAATTTAATATATAATATTAATAATATGTTATCCTAAGAAAAATATTAAAACTTTAATGGGACGACAATGTCGTCCCAAAAAAGAAAATGTCGTCCCATTAAAGGTAATACCTAAACAAAATCAGGCCGCCCTCTTCTTCTTCTTCATTTCTTTCTTCTTTCTTTCGACTTTCGTAAAATCCCCCCGATCCGAATCCCGCCCCTCCTCCTCCGGTCACCACCCCTACCCCCACTCTTCCTCCAGTCACCACTCCTTCAACCACCCGCCCCTCCTTCCTCCCCGCAAGCAACAACGGCCACAACAACAATACCTCCACCATGACTCCACACACTCAAACCACCATAACTCTGGTAAGGCTTTTTGTTTTTGTCAAATTAGTTGCTTTTATCTTCTTTTTTTTTTTTGTCAAATTAGTTCAATTGTGACCAAGATTAGTTGCTACAAATTTGCTTTTAGTTCAATTTTTTTTGTCAAAATAGTTGCTTTTAGGGATAGCGTAGTGTAGTGAATGATGTGTAGTGAGTAGTGTAGTGATAATGTAGTAATTTTGTAGTGTAGTGATAATGTGTAGTTTTTTTTATTTTGTTAATTTTATTTCCAAAATGTGTATTTTTTGATGAAAGTTGAAAGTTGAAATTGATTGGAGCAAGGGTATGTGGTGAGTTTGTGTGGTGAGTTTGGTTTGATGGTGAGTTGTTTGGTGTTGTTTGATTTTGGGCTAGGTAAGTTTACATTGGAAATGGAAGTTTATTGTGGATGAGTATGGTGTAGGTAAGCATTGTTGATTTGGTATTGTATGAGTTGTTTAGTGTTGAGTTGTTTGGTATTGTTGATTTGGTATTGTAGTTTTGGTGTTGGGAAATTTGTTGTTGGTAATAATGAAATTGTCCATATTGATGGTTTGATCGTGCATAAGGGTGTTGTTCCTACCCAAAATGGTACTGAAAATGGCTCTGTTTCAGAGACTATTGTTATTGGAAATATTGATCACACTTACACTTAGAGTGAAAGTGTTTTAAGTGTTAAAAGTCTTTGTTTCCTTGTTTGAATCTTGGCCATGTATATGTGTTAGAAAAGTGTTACACTTAGAGTGAAAGTGTTTTAAGTGTTAATGAAACTAACTATACTATAGTAGTATGAGAACATCCCTTGAAATGGTATTAACACCTAACACATATGGAACTAGACATGACCTTGTGCCTTAAGTGAGATACTAACTTTTTCTTGTGCCTTAATGAAAAAAAGTATACTAATGAAACTAAGTATACTATATTAGTATGAGAACATCCCTTGAAATGGTATTAACACCTAACACATATGGTACTAACTTTTTGACCTTGTGCCTTAAATGATAACACTGTTGTTCTTTTCAAATGTACATGGTTCGATACTAGTCCAGCTAAGAAGGGTGTCCGTGTATATAAGAATACAACAAGTATACACACTACAAACACCTGGTACGAACATGATCCATTCATTCTTGCTTCACAAGCAGAACAAGTGTTCTACATAGATGATTTGTATAACGGACGTGACTGGAAAGTTGTTGAGCATTTTCAACACCATCATATCGTAGACGCACCAAATATTAATGGTGATATGGTTGTTGATGATTTGGTAATCAACGAAACAGATGATGAAAACGATGAAAACGATCAAAATGAAAATGATGGAAATAACTATTATGGTTCAACGGATTGCGATGATGATAATAACTGTGTAGATGATGACATATACGACTCAATCCCACCAAACTATGCAAGTGATGATGAATGATGCTATAAATCTAATATTCTTTTAGTAAGCTCATTCAAATATACTTGAATTTAAAAATTATATACTACTAGTGCTTTACTTATACTACATCAACATAAATGTGTTCTTTATATCAATTTTTTTATTATATTCAAATACTTGATCATATAGGTGAATGGCTTGTGCGGGATCGGCCGGTGGTTCTCAACCACCGCACGAGCATCCATTTAGGCTACCGGCCCAATGCGAGGACGGTAATTAATTAACTTTCATTTTTTTTCTAGTATGATTATTCTTATTTCGTTGAATTAACATTGACACCGATACTACAGATCATATAGCAGATAATGAGTATGAGGAATTCATACAATCACCTCCATCCCCGAAAAAGAAGCGGGGTGAACGTGGACTGCAAAAGTATCACCGCCCAAGCCTCAAGAGAAAGTTAGGGGGCTTGATTCCTCTTATATGGGATCCTAGATTTCCCAAAGTTCAAAAGGCATTGGGAAGATACGCGAAGGATTTTGAGTCTGAGACAGGGAAAGTCGTGAGGTCCCATGTTCCCTGTTACACCCCGACCTGGCGAAAGGTGGATGACCGACTTAAAGATTTAATATGGGAAGAACTTCGGGTACTTAGCTATTCAAATTGTTAACACTTTCAAATTGTAAGTTTCATTATATCAATTTAGAAACCAATCGTTTCATTTCTTGTGTTTACAGGCATCGTTCCAACCCCTTGAGCCTATTCACCGCGATGTCGTGCGGAAAAGCGCCAGAACTTCATTCAGAAAATGGAAGGCTAGACTAAGGAATGATGTAGATGAACACAACAACAAGGGGTTGCCAGGGCCTTGTCCCCGACCCAGAGATGTGTTTTCACAGCAACAATGGGAAGTGTTTCTCCGCCACCTTAGTACGGCTGCTTTTAAGGTAAAGCTTTTATTACATTACATGTGTTACGTAGATTCGATTATTATTACTTGTTACTGCTTATATATAATACAATAGTACTATTTTTTTCACAGAAAAGATCTGATCAAAATAACAAGAATCGCGCCGGGAGTAAATATGTAGGCCGCCAAGAACGAAAGCCTATGGCCGTGGTTTGATGGGATACGTTAAGAAGGGTAAGTATTAGGAAATAAAATCCCTATGACTTCATTTTTTTGAATTTTCATAACTAATATTTTTGTTTTTTTCAAGGGTAATGTGAGTCTGAGTGAAGATCCTTTGGGGCAGGATCCTATCCATGTATGGGCGAGCAAGCATAAGAATGCTGACGGTTCGTTTCTCAATAGTGTAAGTGCCAAACGTTGTATATATTTTAATTCAATACGTTCACATTTTCCTTTTCCTTATCTTAACTGCCAACGATATATGTTGTGTTTAGAGGAGGCTGGAGGATTGGCGTGCTATGATTGCACTAGGTCGACCGATGACTTTTGAAGATGAGGAGGCAATCTTTCAGGCCGCCTTAGGAACTAGGCGAGATTATTTGGTTGGCCTTGACCCTACGCAATCTTCCTCCATATCCAATTCATCACAATCGGCCCAGTCTTCAGCATCGTCATCTTCTTACCATCAAGGATGCAATATGCAGATTGAAGAACTTAGAAAGTCTCATGATCAGTTGGTGAAGTTAACCAAAAAAACAAGAGAAGAGAAACAAAAAACAAGGGGCTCTTCTCAAATTGTTGCTGACTAATCTTAAGGCTAAAGAACCGGATATGTAAATAGAGCTTAGCTCATCATCTTCCAATGAAGATGAAGACGATTCTGAAGATGATTTTCAAGTTGATCTTGACGATGATGCGTAGACATTGTAGATGAAACTATTCTTACTTTTGGAAACATTGCACAACTTTGTATTTTACGTAACATTTTTTGTTTATGCATTTTTTTTATGAATCCCCGTTTATAAACACATCTGTTATTTATTTTGGAAAAAACAGGATTGGATTGATTTAATAGCATGGGAGGCCATGCAAAAACAAAAAAACTATTTAAAAAAAAATTTATTTAAAGGGACGACATGTCAACCCTTTAAATGTATTTCTGGAAATTTTATTAAATTATTTTTTTTTACCCGAATTTATTTTAAGGGACAACATTTGTCGTCCCTTTAAATGTTTTCTACAAAAAAAAAAAAAAAAAAAATTTCGAATTAAATTTTATAATGAAAATTAAATATATAATCTTTTAAGGGACGACAGTGTCGTCCCAAAAAACATTTGTTATAAAAAAGTTAAATTTTTTTCGTATTAAATTTTATTATGAAGAATAAAAATATATTCTTTTAAGGACGACATTGTCGTCCCAACAAAGTTTTTAATAAAAAAATACATTTTTTTCCTGATAATATGTTTTTTTTGAAATTAAATGAATCATCTTTATAGGGACGACTCAAATAATGTCATGTCAGCACGTTGAATTTTCTTAGAAAATGTCGTGCAACGTCAGCACTATTTTAACGGGACGATTTTGTCGTCCCTTCAAAGATGGCAGTTGTTTAAAGGGACAAAGCGGAAGGGACGGCTTTATAGGGACGACCTGTCGTCCCTTTAAACTTTTATTGGGACGACAATGCCTTTGAAGGGACGACAAAATGTCGTCCCTTTAAACCTGTTTTCTTGTAGTCACACACATCAGTGGGTGTGTTGCGTTACGTTTACATTTCTTTGGGTTGTTTTGGTTGCTATATGTAATATTTCCATGAGTGTGGTGTAATGTATCAGCATTTATCTTTGCCCATTCTTCCCAAAAAAAAAAAAAAAAAAAAAAAAAAAAAAAAAAAAAAAAAAAAGTCTTTGACAAATTCGAAGCAGAAGAATTCCTTCAATATGTTTCTTGAAAGGGTTTGGATCTTCTGCTGCGTATATTGGTTTGTTTATGGAGTATTGATCAGCATTGTAATATTTTATGCTACTTTCATTTCTTTGGGTTTGTTCTGGTCACTTAATGTAATAATCAGATGAGTGTTGATGTCATTTCTGTTTGGATTTTGTTTAGCTCCCGGTTAAACTCTTTTTTAATGATAAACGTGGTTGTTCAAAGAAAAAAAAATCAACATGTTGAAATCTTTATATCAATAAAATACATATCGTTGAGGAAGATATGATTTGAGAGATTTAATTTATATTGAAATTTCTAGTAATTGATACGCCTGACCCGCAAAGGAACCCACGGATCCACAATCAGGCCCGTCCGACGGCCTAATAGTGGATAGGGTCCCCGGCCCTCGCAGTCCGCATCAGCATAAGCCGGATAATCGGACCGGGAATTATCAGATCTATCTAAAGCCTTCAGTCTGCCTCATACGGCACGGAGCAAAGCCACGGGGCGGTCACTCCGCCCTTCAGATCATGAGTCCGATATCACAGACCGAGCCCGCTAGTCAAGACAAGCAGGATTCAACAAGACAAAGTACAAGGCAAGCATAGCGTAACAAACAAGTGTCGGGCCAGTCCCACACGAAGCCGCAGTAGCAGATGTCTAGCTTAATTAATGTCACGTCATACTTAATTATATCATGTCATACTTAGATAATTGTCATTAGCATTCGCCTATATATATAAAGCTCAATGTAAATCATTTATCCATCGAATATTATACAAAGAAGACCCGAATCTTCTAATTCGTCGAACACTGTGTCCGCCGCCTTTATCTTCAAACAACCTTCATTTTGTTCTTCAACGCCGCCATGCACCACTAGCATAATCACTCACAAATAGCCAGATATCCACCACAAATACACCGCAAACACCATCGTGATAATTCCGACCGTTACCGGGAAGATCAAGCTATTCATCTCTTTCCGGTTGAAGACGCCTCCATAAAACCGTCTTCACGGTGGCTCCAGCGAAGGAAAACCATCCTTTTTTTGGTTTCCAGCAAGCTCATCATCGAAAATCTCCAAGATTCAACCTATTTCTTTGGAGATCCATATCATACCCTCAGTTTAGCAACAAGCTCTACAAATCCAACACGAAATCCTTGAGTTTGCACTTGAGTAATCGTTGATGATGTCCGGATTAGGACATGCCACATGTCGTTCGTACAAATAACTGAGCAATAAATGAGGGCAGAGAAACGTCCTCTCTAAAGGGCAAGAGCCTTATACTTTGCATACTTAGGGAACAAAACCCAAGAGGAAGGTCCGACCTGGGTACCCGAACTGACCACCGCAGGTCGGCTCGGTCAGAGTGGAATCCAAGGGTGACATGTTGACCGAGCTGGTGTAAAGAGCTCAAAGCAGGTCAGCCAGAGCTTTCCATAACTCACGAGATTCATCAAATCAGATAATTATGGAAAAAATCCTTAGTCATAAAGATTGCGATTCAAATAATCAGATATATCCATATTTATCCCTAAATCAATGGGATTTGCGTATAATAATCCGTAGGGATTAAGAATTAGGATCCTTGCTGGACAAGGCTTGGGACGAGACGTCCTCTATATAAACAAACCCAAGAACTACGAAGAGACTTGATTTATGAAACTAAGCTCCGCACATCGGACTCATCAGAAAATTATAAGTCAGCAGGACTAACAACTGAACTCTGCAGGTCAGATAAACTTGAACTGAGTCCTGCAGGTTAGACTCAGAAAGTTTTCAAAAGACAAACTTCCCAAGTGTGCGGAGTCGAGATAATTTGAATCGAGGCTCGCAGTCGACGAGAGTAAATTTTGCAAAAGACAAACATCCCAAGTCTGCAGGTCAGATAATTTTGAACTGAGGCCTGTAGTTCACACTCAGAAAGTTTGCAAAGGACAACTTCTCAAGTCTGCAGATCAGATAAATTTGAACTGAGGCCTGCAGGTCAAAATCAGTCTAATTAAAATAAAGTTTGCAAATGACAAACTCATTAAAGTTCGAAGGACGAACTAACTGAGCTCCGTAGGCCGGACTCAGTCAAACGTATTAGGTCTGCAGGGCAGACCAACAGAGCTCCGCTTGAATTGAGCTCTGCAAGTCAGACTCACCAAGTTTGCAGCAGTCAAACTTCCTTAGTTTGCAAGGAAGACATTGAATCGCAGAGCCCTGCAGGTAAATTTCAGAGGCAAAAAATCTACACACGCTACTAAATATGCCATCCAAAAAACTAGAAGTTAATGCATGGCATACTGGAGGGCAAGACACCCCACTGCGGATCAGAGTACTTCAGGACAGACTCCAAAGATTGGGCTCCGCACGTCGAAAGCTTCAGCTCCGCAGGGCGGACTCGAAAATTTTGCTTAAGTCTGCAGGACAAACAATAAAATTCATAAATCTGCAGGTCGGACTCAACAAAGTTTACAGGTCAAACTCATCGAATTGAGCTTCGTAGATCGGACTCACCAAGTTTGTAGGATGTTGACGGTGATTTTTACGGTTTATATGATATTATTTCGTAGCAATTTCCTTCGTGTTTTACTAATTTTTATAGAAAAGTAAGTGTTTAAAGGATTTATTGAGAGAATGCATATGAAATTGGTTTAAATGCAAAATCGAGCTTATTACGTGTTTTTATCGATGATTTTTCCATCAATATATATGGTTCTACATTTTGCATGTTTCTATCATCTTGTAGGTACATTTATATGGCATGGAAGGAATTAAAACGATGTTTAACTGAAGATTAAATGCATGGGACGGGCGTCTTGTCCAGCTCGGCTCGACTCGAAGAAATTTACTTAAAGTGAGCGTCCACCCTACCAGACGTAAGGCCGAGAAGATCGTAAAAGATAGACTTGGAATTATCTTTATTTTTATTTATTAGGTTTAGACTTGATAATAATAAAACCCTAAGTCGGCAAAACAAGTTATAAAAGCAGAGGCATCGCAGTAAAACGAAGAACAACTCATCCGGAGAACACCTACACCAAGAAAACGAGAAGCCGACCACTCGGTCGCATCGAGTGCTCCCGCCGGTCGACCGAGTGCTCTCGCCGGTCGACCGAGCCATATTTTTATTTTTTTGTTCGATCCCCGGAGATTAGGTGAGCAAGTCCTCGAACAAGTATGAGAAACCGATCGTGCAAAGACTTGATTTCAACTCTTAAGTTGGTTTTGTGAGTTTTAATTTAAAGTTTGTTTCTTTATTATGTTTAATTTGTTTTTATGCAATTAAATCGAGAGATGTTTGCATGTTTGATGTTTAACGTTTGATGAGAATCGTTGTTAGACCTAGAACACCGTAGTAAAGATTAGATTTTTAACCTAAAAATAACGAGAGTTGCTAGGTTAAATTTCTAGGTTGCTAGATTGAGGAATCTTACACCTTGGTTATGAAAGTGTTAATCTTTAAGATCGAGAGATGAAAGATTAATAGGCGAATTATCTACGAGAGTAGAAATTTGTACCTTTGATAGGTGAACCACATCTTTATTAAATCTTCATTAAACGATCTAGGGTAGAAATTGAGAGTTGCGGGATAGGTGGATCAATGCTTGTTCTTCGTTAAAATTAATTGAGATTATCTTTGTGCCTTGTTTTTCGTTGTTTTCTTAGAAGTTTATTTTCTTTTTAGCTTATAGATTAGAGTTATTTTCGTTCGCAATTATCTTTCCTGGCTTTGGATTGACAACCTCTCATGTCGCTTTATTGTATTCGTTTTAGTTTTGTTTTGTGTTTTTCGTGACAAATCTTTAGAATGATTAATAAACTAGATAAACAACCTCGATTCCCTGTGAGATCGACCCGGTATTAACCTCTATACTACGATCCCTGCACTTGGGGTAAACCGGATTATTTTATTACTTGTTTATTTTTCATTGATAAAATCCGAGACAAGTTTTTGGCACCGTTGCCGGGGAATCGGTACGGTTGTCTAGTTTATTAATTTTTCTGATTTTCTGTTATAAGTTGGGATAAAAGGGATCGTTAGGGCACATGGTAGTATTTTGGCCGTAACTTTCTGTTTCTGTTTCCGTTTCTTTTTCTGTTTCTTTATCTTTTCTAAAAATAAAAAAAAATAAAAAAAGAAAATGTCATCAACTAGAATTATGCAAGATCAGATCGCCATACTCGCAACAAAGAAGGTGGCGCCACTTACAATGTCGCGTAATCTTATGGGTCAAAACCACTATTTTCCATAGAAGTCACAAGTTCTATTCTGTGGAAGGTGTTGTCGACCGCCAAGCCGCTGGCGCTGTCGCTTTTTTTCGCCTGCGTTTCAAGTTAACACCGCCCATAATCGGAAATTTTAATCTTGTCACATGTCAAAATTGTGACAATGTGGGACATTGCTCGCCATTTCTCGCCCCATGAGTGGACGTAACGCTCAAGTAAAGGCTTCATGTGGCGTGCAGATCGTAGATTTAATAATCGTTCTCGCCAAAGCGATTTTGAATCGTGGTTTCAATTCTCGAATCCAATTTCTATCAAAACCCGAACCTCGATCGTAACCAAAATATCAATTTTTCCAATCAATATCGGTGGTTCAATCGAGCACACCCGATCCTATGTTTCAAAGTCAGTCTAGCCAATCTTTCCCACGTAACTTTCGAGAACTATCAAGGCCCCTCTCAATCGGACGATCTTGAAGCTAAATGGAGGAGCAAACAGACACTCAAGAATCTTGAGAGACGGCTCAGCAAATGGCTCAAGACCAAGGCATTGACCTAGCTCCCACACTTCCTTATGATAGAGAAGAGGACAATGCCATGAACTTAGGATCCGGTATTCAATTCAAATGGTTCCCCAAAAGTAGAAGTGTCAAGTTTAATGGATTCATCTGCCTTTGGATCCGATGCTCGTATACCCTCAATCGATGAGAATTCTTATGGACATGGATTTAATAACGTTCAAGTGAGATGTTCAGTATTGTCTTTGGAAACCATTATGAGGCTCGGTCACGGTGTGAGGTAATTCACCCCACCAATGGAATACTAATAGCAATTATGATGCAAGTTATGAGAAATTGAGAATCCACTTCAATCTAACTATGCATCCACATACAATGGTGGGAGGAGTAACTATCCTTATTCTCCGTGGGATCAAGAAGAAAGCAATTATCAACAAGTGTTCCCTCACTCAGAACCCGAGTCTTACACGGCAGCTTTGTTAGAGAAATATATAGAGAGCAGAAAGGAAGTTTCTGGAGAAATGGCACACCTGGTGCATCCTGCTCTAGACACAAGGGAACTGACTTCTGGAGAATTAGTTGCACATAATCGCCAAGTTATTGAATATGAAAGGGAACCTGAGATGATGGCGAGTCCTGAGCAGAAGGCCGACGTTGAGAGTCGTAGGGATGTAAACTGTGATCCTTTTGAGAACCCATGTTGTCTTGATCTGAACGTTTCTGGTGATGATTTATCCAAGACCGCTGAGGGTTCAAGCCTTCAGATTCACAAGAGTGAAGCCACATGGAAATCTGAACCATCTTCACAGGATAATGGTGCCATAATTCCAGATTCAACATTAATGAGTCATGAAAAAGATGAAAAGGAAGGTAACGCTATTGTTCTTGATCATAAGTCATCTGATACTGTTAGTTATCCGTCCTTGAATAGCAATGTTAAAGTTGATCATACCGTGTACATAGATGTTGCACCTCTAATAGTCTATAATTCTCTTAGATTTGTCATGAGCATTGATAAAGAAATCAACAAGTTGTTGAATGACACTTCTTTCCTGAGCGCTGAAATGTTTAATCACTTTCTAAGAAGACATGGTTGTAGGATTCCAATGCTATATCTTAGAATCCGTGCGAATATCCCTGATATGTGGAGGAAAAAGCAGAGGGAGGCCCTTCTTTGGTTTAGTCCTCCATGATAATGGATAGTGACGTACGTGTGTCTAGCCAAAGACACTAAAGAAAGGCGCTTTGTCCCGGATTTTATCTATACAAAACAACAAGTAATAAACCGGTTAACCTCAAGTGCAAGGATCGTAGTATGGAGGCTAATGCCGGGTCGATCTTACGGGGAACTAGACTGTTGTGAACCTTAGCTTTTGTTTTTAACTAATTATTGTCACGAAAACTAACCTAAACAAATATTGCATAAAAGTAACTAGACAGAGGAGATTAATCCAATGCTAGGAAAGATTGAAAGCGATAAACTAACTAAACTAGAGTGCAGAAAAAGTAAACTAAAGCTAAACAATTCAAGTTTCAAGAGATTTGAATCAAGTTATAACAAACGAACGAACAGTTGATCCACCTATCCTATCAACATTCGGATCCTATTCAGATTATTTCGTGATTATAATCAAGTTGTGATTTGCCTTATCTAAGTACGACCTCTAATTTCTTAGATGGTTCTCCTATCAATCTTTATCTTTCGATTTACAGATTAACGCTTTTCAAAACAAAGGTGGAAACTCTAACGTCTCTAACCTAGAAATCTAACCTATTAACTTTCGTTTTATAGATTAAAGATCTACTCTTTTATCATGGTGTTCTAAAGTTAACATGATTTTCATCACATAAAACAAACACAAAAGCAAACATCTTTCGATATAATTCGCAATAAACAATGTAAACATGATAAAAGAAACAACTTGTATTAAAGAACTCACAAAACAATCACGATTCGAATCTGAATAGTTGACGGATAGGCTTCACACCGCTCGTTCAAAAGAGGTCTAGCCTCTTATCATCTTCGTGAGACTTGAAATTGATGAATAAAAAGACATGAAAAGTAGCTAATCTAATCTATGAATCTAATTGCATAAACTGGAAGAAAATAGAATAAAAACGCAGCCAAGCTGCTCCCTAGGGTTTAGGGTTCGAAATTGTATGTCTAGGGTTTGAGAAATTGCGCCTATTTATAGATTTTTATGTCGGTTTAGGCTAAGGCGGTGCTTGGACGCCCGTCCACTATCTTGGACGCTCGTCCAGCAGCTTCTGAACGGAGGTGAACGCTAGTCTTCTCAGCGTCCAAACTCTCTGTATTAAATTTTCCTTCTGGACGCCCGTTTAAGGTCTTCAAACGCCCGCCCAGGGTTGCCGTAAGGTGGACGCTGTCACTTTGATCCGACGCCATCCATCTTCGATCAAAACGGATTTCTTCAACTCTATCTCTTTTCCTTCTCAATCCAACTCATCATTATCTCCTCTATCTTGATTTAGCTCGAGTTTTATCAACATTTGATCATCAATTTAGCCTCAAGAAAGTACCTACAAGACATCAAAAACACCGCAAAGCGTAACATAATTCCAATAAACATAAAATCCTAATTAAAACATATAAATTCACCAACTTTGCGATTAACTCATTAAAAATATTATTTGCTTAATAATTCATTTAAACGCTTAATTCCCATGCAATTAATACGAATATGGGGGAAAACATTATAAAATATAACGTTATAAATCATATAATTTCACCCTTAACACGCTTGTTGGGAGGCAACCCAATAATAAGAATAGTTTTTTTATTATTATTTTGGATTATTTTGTTTTTTGTTGAATAAAGGGGGCTAGTTTTGTCTTGTGTCGTCTAGGTTTTTGGAGTCGGTTTCTATGGCCAGGTAACTTGCATGAGCGGAAGCTATCGTCGCTTTTGATTCATCCGACTTTAGTTGAAGCTCATCGTCGGTTTTCCGTTGCTATTACTTTCGATGAATCTTGTAAGCCTTAACGCCGCATTTGCACTTTCGGTTGGAGTTTGGTATTTCGTATGCACATGTTGGTCCATATTTGTATTGTAAGCTTCTGTGGTTATATTTGACGCTTAGATGCCCTGTGTTTTCCCTGTGTGGTGATTTTTCCATCTGAGCAATTATATCCTGTGCTTATATCAAACTTTTCTGCGCAATATGTTATATTCCCCTATCCCCGAGGTACGTTTTGTTTTGTTTTTCATGTGTGCAGGGTATTTGCGATAGCGATGGTGCGCTTTTAGATGAAGCCAGTTTTCCGGTGGATGGTCCACAGTCTACTGACTTCTTCAAGCATTTCTGGATCTGACTCATGACCACTTCCAGAATTGCCAAATTCGAACTACAAACCAGCTAAGTTTTTCTTATTCTGCACAACATGAGGACATGTTGTTATTTAAGTGTGGGGGAGGGATTAGTGGTATCTACACATGTGCGTAATTATTAACTTATCTTTTGTATCTTTTGTGAAAAGTTGAAAAATTTTGAATTTTTTTTAAACAAAAATCCGTCCCGAGCATGATTTTATTTTGGCTTACCTACTCATTTATATTCCCATACTTGTGTTCAGTTGACTAGTATTTTTGCATAGACCTTTGATAAATAAGCTTTTACTTGAATTCTTTTCACGTAAGCCTCTTCGATGATGAGCTGAACTTAGGAAACTATACCCATTTAAACCGATGATGTTTGATTCTGGTTATCAGACCGTTCGCTGAGTGCTAATGTCATGGAAATTGTAATATGTTTGTAGTTGGAATTGAAGTAGGAATTATCGTGAATATACCAAAGTCTGAATGTGATAAGTGAAACGTAACTATTGTTCTTTAAAAAGTATGTTCAAAAACAAATATGATGAATAAGTTGTGTGTGTCGAAAGCTGGTCGATGATTGGAGTGAGGTAGGGCATATCTCGAATGTGCTATACCACCATGATGACCAAAAGCTCACGACAGTCAGAAGAAGCTGCCTTATGATTTGAGTAAGGTAGGGTATATCTCAAATGTCCTATTCTACTATGACGGGCAAAAGCTCATTCTGATGTGCGTATAAATGTGAATTAATTGAATCAACTTACGAAAGAAAGTGGTATGAATAAGTGAAAGACTTAGTTATCGCCTACCTTATCCCCAGTATAGGCCAAGGTATATGTTGTAGGGAATATCCTCTGGATACGACTGAAAAGATTTTGAAAACACATGTATTACTCTAGTCATGACGTGAGTAGTTTTGTAGGGCGTATGTATACTCAGGATGTTTCATTATCTGTCTTTAATGGGTATTGGTTGGTTAGCTTGACTTTAATTGTCAAGTGTGGAATCGGTGGAAGTTGAAGAAGGCTTTGCACACACTACACAGTCGAGTAATCGTTTATTGCATGGGATGTATGTTTTTGATGCTAGTCGACCGGTTGTGATTTGATATATGATTTTATGTGGTTCAATGTTCAAGTAAGTCAATGGTTTTCTTGTTTTGTTTTGCTCGGGACGAGCAAAAGCTAAGTGTGGGGGAGTTGTTGACGGTGATTTTTACGGTTTATATGATATTATTTCGTAGCAATTTCCTTCGTGTTTTACTAATTTTTATAGAAAAGTAAGTGTTTAAAGGATTTATTGAGAGAATGCATATGAAATTGGTTTAAATGCAAAATCGAGCTTATTACGTGTTTTTATCGATGATTTTTCCATCAATATATATGGTTCTACATTTTGCATGTTTCTATCACCTTGTAGGTACATTTATATGGCATGGAAGGAGTTAAAACGATGTTTAACTGAAGATTAAATGCATGGGACGGGCGTCTTGTCCATTTCGGCTCGACTCGAAGAAATTTACTTAAAGTGAACGAAGGTCCACCCTACCAGGACGTGCGGCCCGTAAGATCGAAAGGATAGACTTGGAATTATCTTTATTTTTATTTATTAGGGTTTAGACTTGATAATAATAAAACCCTAAGTCGGCAAAACAAGTTATAAAAGGAGAGGCATCAGCAGAAAACGAAGAACAACTCATCTGGAGAACACCTACAGCCGCAAAACCGAGAAGCTGACCACTCGGTCGACCGAGTGCTCCTGCTTGGTCGACCGAGCCATATTTTTATTTTTTTTATTTTGTTTGATCGATCCTGGAGATGAGCTGAGCAAGTCCTGAACAAGTATGAGAAACCGATCGTGCAGCACTTGATTTCAACTCTTAAGTTGGTTTTGTGAGTTTTAATTTAAAGTTTGTTTCTTTATTATGTTTAATTTGTTTTTATGCAATTAAATCGAGAGATGTTTGCATGTTTGATGTTTAACGTTTGATGAGAATCATTGTTAGACCTAGAACACCGTAGTAAAGATTAGATTTTTAACCTAAAAATAACGAGAGTTGCTAGGTTAAATTTCTAGGTTGCTAGATTGAGGAATCTTACACCTTGGTTATGAAAGCGTTAATCTTTAAGATCGAGAGATGAAAGATTAATAGGCGAATTATCTACGAGAGTAGAAATTCGTACCTTTGATAGGTGAACCACATCTTTATTAAATCTTCATTAAACGATCTAGGTAGAAATTGAGAGTTATGGATAGGTGGATCAATGCTTGTTCTTCGTTAAAATTAATTGAAATTATCTTTGTGCCTTGTTCTTCGTTGTTTTCTTAGAAGTTTATTTCTTTTTAGCTTATAGATTAGAGTTATTTTCGTCGCAATTATCTTTCCTGGCTTTGGATTGACAACCTCTCATTCAGCTTTATTGTATTCGTTTTAGTTTTGTTTTGTGTTTTTCATGACAAATCTTTAGAAAGATTAATAAACTAGATAAACAACCTCGATTCCTTGTGAGATCGACCCGGTATTAACCTCTATACTACGATCCCTGCACTTGGGGTAAACCGGATTATTTTATTACTTGTTTATTTTTCATTGATAAAATCTGAGACATAGGACAAACTCGCCCAATCAGCAGGACAGACAAAAGTATGAGTTCTCTAGCTCAGCCTTCATAAAGTTTGTAGACCAAACTTCTTTAATTCATAGACGAACTCAAACCGAGCTCCGCGGGTCGGACTCGTCAGAAAACCAGCCCGCAGGATGGACTCGAGAAATAATCCGTAGGACAGATCCAAATTTGAGATCTCTGCGGGCCAGGCTCATTAAGTTCAAGGGAAAATTAGTTCGCAGATGGACTCAATCTGAGCTCCACCGGTCAGACTCCTCATAAAGCATGTATTCATGATGGATTTAAATTCAGAGCACTGAATGTCAGGCTCAATGCAAGTCCGCATGTCGGATAAATTTTTCGGGATCCACATGTCAGGCTCACTAACTTTGCGAAGTAAACTTCCTAAGACCCCAAAGGGACCCGAGCTGAGCTCCATAGGTCAGGCTCATAAAAAACACAACGAAGCAGAAACGAAATATAAGTTCAAAAACGTAAAAAGCATTAAAGGTGAGTTACGCCTGCACTCTACATAGAAAAGTAAGATTCTCCACAGAAGCAATGGCATGGGGCAGCTCAGTAGAGCGATTGAAAGCGATGTGAAATGCAGAAGGCCCTAAACAAGGAGCCGCAAAGACGACATTCGTAATACTTAGACACAATGTCTACCCTTCCCCGAATTCCTTCATATAAGCTTCACATTCCGCACTCCATGTCAAGTTTATACAAAGCCCTATAAGGAAGACCTACAAAGTAACGATTGAAGAAGCGAGACTTGCATATTTTATGGCCTTAAAGATGATCGCCCAACGGCCGATCGAGCAACAGATTCGATGGGAGTTATATAACTCCAAATACGTTCTCAAAACCATTCCACTTCGTAAGACGTGGGCACAAATGCCAGTGTCATAATAGTAACTCTGCCACCTGGCAGAGTAGGCCATTGTAAAATTTTACAAGTCTAGATGACCATGACCAAGCATCACCGTCTTCTTCTGGGGTAAAAAGATCTTAAGTACTTTCAGAAAAGGTCATTGTGAAATTTGATAAGTCTAAATGACGAAGTCCGAACTCCACTTATAACTGATCTGAACTGCCCACAAAGGGTTAGCTAGTTCAGGGGGGCTTATGACGATGTCCGGATTAGGACATGCCATGTGTCGTTTGTATAAATAACTGAGCAATAAATGAGGGCAAAGAAACGTCCTCTCTAAAGGGAAAAAGCCTTATACTTTGCATACTTAGGGACAAAAACCCTGGAAGAAGGTCCGACCTGGGTATCCGGACTGACCACCACAGGTCGGCTCGGTTAGAGTGGAATCCAGGGGTGACATGTTGACCAAGCTGGTCTGGAGAGCTCGACGCAGGTCGGCCAGAGCTTTCCTTAACTCACAAGATTCATCAAATCAGATAATTATGGAAAGAATCCATAGTCATAAAGAATGTGATTCAAATAATCAGATATATCCATATTTATCCCTAAATCAATGGGATTTGCGTATAATAATCCTTAGGGATTAAGAATTAGGATCTTTTCAGGACAAGGTTTGGGACGAGACGTCCTCTATATAAACAAACCCAAGACTTACAAAGAGAATTGATTCCTAAAACATAACAGGATACGTAGGCAACTTGGGAAAATTCCCAGGCTCAGTCTAAAATCACCCTAAAAAATCCATCCCTTTATTCCTATTGTTCTTATTTTCGATCTTGAAACCCTTACCATTAGATTAAACTGCCCTAGATTTAAACCCGACGATTTCCAGCATCGTCAATCATCATTCTCAATGAATTTTCATCAAGGATTCCGTCGAAAGCTTCATCATTTTCATCAAGCATCTTCCGTTCATGAAAACAGGTGTGTGAAAGGGAACATATAATCTTTGGGCTTTTGTGTTTGATTTATCACCATTCCCCTCAGATTTTCAGCAAATTTCTCACCAGAATCTTTATTGGCGTCATCAGTCTCATCAAGGTTGATTTACTCAAGTTTGCATTGAGACTTAGAGTGTGCTACAAGTTTGGTAGTTACCTGTCACATCACAATGGCAAAAGCAAATCACTCGTACCATACACACCTAGCAAAAGGACCACTTAAGACCCACCACGGATCACTGACATGGAAGATACAATGGGGGATAAGGAGGCCCAATATGATGTGTCCCCATAAAGGAACCCACCTAGAAGGCCTGATGTCCGCGACTATCTCACTCAGAAAGCCGACCAGGAATACCTTTTAGGTAATATCAGGTTGACCCATTGGAAATTGACGTCGCAGGATAGTCAAGGCAACGACGATATCATAGGACGACAAGAAGAGCCACATACTCATCTAAAACCGAATGCAGATGCTGCTTCGGCTCATGCTGATTATGTTCAGAACATGAATGAGGCCAATGCTCAGCATCGCAGTAGGATTGCCTCCCCGACCGATCTAAGAGCTACATACGATGAGCGTTGGCACGAACATCAAAAACCCACCTCAGAGTCACCATAGTCGATCCCGACATAACAGTCGATCTCGACAATCTGTGGGAGAAGAGAGAGTCCATTCATCTGATGATCAGGGTCGGGGAAATAGAAGATCCGCCCTGAATCGCTTGGGACCCGCCGACCGGAATGTAGCTGCAAGGCGAGATGGTAATGGACACCAGCTCTGTTGGACATATCTTAAATTTTAATGATGAGTGTCAGACTAGCTGTTATAGAGCAAAGGCAAAAATATGTCTAGATCAAATGTATAGGTTTATTAGAGTTTGATCGTTGTATAGGTTTGATTAAAAGCACTGTAAAAAGGTCAGCTGACTTTATCAGCAGACCTATCTAGGTCAGTAGGGTATCGAGGTCAGTAGACTAACTAGGAATCTACTGATGGTTGAAGGCTGAGGGTTCAAACTCAGTTATAAAAGGCTAAGGGATCAAACTTAGTATTTAAAGTCAAGGATATGGAGTCAGTATTTAGGGAAGTCTGTGATGACCTAAACTGATTACATATACCTTATATACAAGGTCTAAGTTCCATATGGCAAGTGATGATTGGAAGTTAGTTATGATCAAAATGGTGTACTCTAATTTCACAATAAAAATTTAGATTAGAAGCAATCAGCTGAAGTGTTATTAAAACGCAGCAGACTTAAACCAGCTGATAAATATGTACATCAGCAGACCGATTTTCTTCATACATCTGCTGAGTATAAATCTCAATTTAATCAAAGGTTACATTGGAAGATTAAATGGATAAGGATGGATTACAAGTCTTGATCTTGTCAACAAATCAATGGTCAAGATAAAAGGAACGTTGGAAAGATACAGAGGATTATCCAATGGATATAAGTCAAATGATGGACAAATTCGAAACCGACAAAAAGTCATCGACGTTGTCGATTCAGTCCTGTGACAAAAAGCAAGTCAAGATGGAGACAAGTCTAAAACGGATATATTTGAACTTCAAACACTAGTCACATGATTCACACCTATAAATAGGGGACTCCTGCCTCAGTTTGAAGATGATGAACAACATTATAATCCATACAAAGCTATCAAGTTCTTATTCAAGAAAAACACCTGTCGATAATTAATGAGCTTAAATTAATGATCAAGAAATTTCTTCAAGTGTAACCTGCTATCAAGTTACATCAAGTATACACACTTGAAGACCTCAAGCTACTGATCATCTCATCCTGATCAAGCTGCTGAAAGCTGAATCACTTACTTGATTCAATCTTTCTTTTACAAGAAACCCGCTGAAGACAGAGAAACATCATTTAGGTGTCAAGAACTGTTTTTTGTGGGGGAACTGGTGAAGAGGCAATCCTACCCTTCAATGACCAGTGGAACACTTTGGAATAGCAATCCTACATGTTTCAAGTGTTCAGTTTGTGAAGCCATAGTCATTAGTGATGGACAAACAGTTTAGGGATTTTTGTAACTGCAACCTTAAGAATCTCTAGTGAGTTTCCTCCAACATCACAGGAGAAGAGTGGACTGACAGGATTACACCACCTGGAACCACTATAAATCTTACCGACTTTACTTTATCGCACTTACTTTACGATTTTAGTTTATCAAAGATACTAATCACATCAACTTACTGAAACTAGCAACTGAATCACACACTTACACTACTGAGTATCCAATACTCAGTATCATCTTTCTAACAACAAGTAATAAGGCTTAATTTAAATATATTCCGTAGCAACAAATTCAGCAATATCAACATTCAGCAGACTACTGAGTGGTCAAGAGAATTGATAGCCAGCAGGCTACTGACCTTGCTGAGTTTGTCAACTCCAAAAAGTTTTAAGTGTTAAGTTTATTCCCCCCCCCCCTCTGAACTTAACCAAAGCCTTTTCAAGGGACCAACAATTGGTATCAGAGCGGTGCTTCTGTTCTGGTGTAATCCTACTTGTTGTGCTTGTGAAAAATCTTTGAATACTTTTTCAAGTTTCTGATTTTCAAAGCTTTGCATCATGGATAACGATCAGTATGCTAGGACTATGTTGATGTGCTCTATAGATCGTTTTAATGAATACAAACATCGTATGCAGGCTTTTATAGCTGCAACACGTGATGAGAGGATGGACGTTCTGATTGATGGACCACTGGAAATCACTATAGCTATAACTGTGGATGGTCAAACTCAGGTTGTTCCAAAGCCAAAAAGAGAGTGGGGTGTCGAAGATAGAAAAAGAGCAAACCTCAACAATATTGCTATTGACATTATTTACAGAACCTTACAGCCAACATATTCGGAAACCTATCGGGTCACACATATATGAATACGAATTAATTTGGGGTTATAGCGATAACCGGATGAGGATTTATTTATGCCTACTATAAAATGTTATAGTGATAAATTAATATGGTGGTAATTATTTATTATGAATAAATATAATACAAGATATAAATTATGTTGATTAATTAAGTATATATATTTGATGTATGGGGCGAAATTGTGTGTATTGATACACTTGGGTTTTGCGTATTAATTAATCACACTATTATATTATTATGTATTAATATTGGATATTAATATGTGTATAAATGTGTGTGTATATATATATATATATATATATATATATATATATATATATATACACACACACACACGTGTGTTATATGTATGTATGTGATATACATGTGCACATGTGTAATAGATATATAAATATATAGATTTATACATATAGTATATATACGTGACATACACATGTGTAAATTGATTTATGGTGATATAATAAAGATATATTCAATATTGGATATTGGCAATATATATCTTGAAAATATTTAATATAAGATATTGAATATTAAATGAGATAAATCTAGAATATTTATTTTCCTTATTTTACTAGTAAAATGTTTTCTTTCTCCTCAATCTATTTGGAGGCGCAGAACACACTATAAATATAGTGTGGGTGCCAAGATCTTTACTATCATCACAATAGAAGAGTTCTAATTTACTAAAAAAAAATTGAGAGGTTCCTAGAGAGAGAAAATGTTGGTATAGAAACCGAGCTCTTCTAGTAGCAATCCAATGGTGGATTCCAGCGGGTTGTTCGTGTGGATCAACGGTAGAGACCGAACACTTAGGCGCTTTATGCAGAAACTACCACTGTAGACAAGGTATATTCTACATCTACTTCTTTTATTTATGTTTCTTAAACGAAGTCGATCTTGGAAAAAGGAAATTAAATTTTAAATTCCGCTGCGTTCCCGCGTAGATTTCCTAACACCTTCAAGCCGATTCAACAACAGGCTCGACAACTTTTTCAAGAAAAGGAGCTCGCAAGCAAGGTTGAGGTCGACAAACTCATGCAAGCGGGCATAATAAAGGAGCTCGCATATCCAATCTGGCTCCCCAACGTTGTCGTGGTTAAAAAACACAATGGAAAATGGCGAACGGATTTCATATATTTGAACAAAGCATGCCTGAAAGACCCTTACGCACTTTCCCGGATCGATCGAATGGTCGACAGCTTCGCTGGGTTTGAGATGTTAGGTTTCCTTGACGCCTATTCTGGTTATCATTAGGTTAAAATGATGGATAGCGAAAAGGAAATGACTGCTTTCAGGGCCGTTGGGGGACTTTATTATTACGAGATGATGCGCTTCGGGCAGAAGAATGCAGGTTCAATTTATCAACGTACGGTTAACAAGGTCTTTAGCTCGTAGATCGGCAAAAACATAGAAGCATACGTCGACGACGACGACATGGTCGTCAAGTCAGCTCGACATGGCCACTCCGCCGACCTTCAAGAAACATTTGACAATATCCGCAAACACTCCATGAAACTGAATCCGGTCAAATGTACCTTTGGCGTTCAGGCAGAAAAGTTTCTGGGATTCATGGTCAGTCAACGCGGAATAGAGGCCCTTCTGAACATGAATGAACCAACCAGTATCAAAGAGGTTCAGAGGCTCAATGGTAGAATCATAGCTCTAGGCAGGTTCATCTCCAAATTTGCAGATAAGTGCCTCCCGTTTTTTAAATTCCTTAAGGGAGACCAAACTTTCAAAGAATAAATTTTGTTTCTTCGATCTTTAAATAACGAGTCCATCAATTTATTTTTTTAAATCCAATTGGTTTTGTATCATCATGCCAAATCAGTTATTATGCTAATGAGACATTGGTCCAATAGTAATCATTGTTGCCCATTAATCCGGAGTATCCGGGTTCGAGTCTCAATGAGAACAAATAGAATGCGTATGTATATTTCGTTTACAAAAATAAACAGTTATTATTATGACCATGATAATCAAGTATTCTCTAGCTGTGAGAAGAATTGATTGATTAATCAAGGCACCTTCCCCTTCACGTTGGTATAGTTTAGTATTATCCAATGAGGAGAACAATTGGAGTTGAAACTTGCAAGTATTACTCCCTCCGTTTCAATTTATCCGATAAAGTTGTCAAAATCATTTGTTTCATTTTATCTGAGGCAGTTATATTTTCAATCAGGAGCGGACGCAGAATCTCGGGTAAGGGTGGGCAATAAATTTTTTAAAGACAAATAAAAAGTTTAAGGAAGGGCAAACAATATACTTTATACATATATTAGTGTAATTTTTTCTGATTTTCCCCCCTTAGTTGTATGTAGCTCCGCAACTGTTTCCAATGGAATATTTATTATACTTTTCCATATTTTACCTTTATATATTTCAATAGGATAGATAAGGAAAATGTCATATTAATTATATCCAAAGACTTTTTAGTCATTTCTTTTTGAAGTCAACGATTAACTCAATTTATTGATATATGTAAATTTCGGCTAAATGCCTCAGATAATTTGGAACGGATGAACCGTATGTGTTGTAAACTTCAATACCTTTTATATATTACAACATAGATAGTAATAATCTACACACTCCATAATCTGATAATAGCAGAATAATGGAAGTGCAATCGTCTTTAAAGTTCATGATTTGCTTCTTGTTATTCTTATCCATTATTTTCTTTGCATTCGGAAGGCCATGGAAAAGAAGCAAAAAGTCCAACAAACTGCCGCCACCGGGACCTCGAAAGCTGCCATTGATCGGAAACCTGCATAATTTGATAGGGTGGTCCCATCAGCATATTGCCCTGAGGAATTTAGCAAGAAAACATGGACCTTCGATCCACCTGCAGCTCGGAGAAATCGAAGCAATCGTAGTATCTTCTTCCCGTTTCGCAAAAGAAATCATGAAAACTCATGATCCAGCATTTGCCAACAGGCAAGGAAGACCCCCCAGCCCAGTATATATATATATATATATATATGTATATATATATATATATATATATGTATATATATCAAGAATTTATCATCGTCATCCCACATATCCATTCGAGTTCTTATGTTTTTTTTCATGGGTGACAGGCCAGAATTTGTAGCATCGAAGGTCATGTCTTACAACGGCTTGGATATAGTCACCAGTCCCTATGGTGAATATTGGAAGCAATCCCGCAGAATTTGGGTCCAGCAACTACTTAGTCCGAAAAACGTTCATGCATTCAGGACAATTAGGGAGGAGGAATTTTCTCAACTCATTTCAAATATTTCGAAACAAAACGGAAAACCAGTCGATCTCACATCCAATATATTGTCCTCCACCATTAAAATGGTTAGCAGAGCTACGTTTGGTAAGGTCTACCGAGATCACGACGCATTTGTACATATAATCGAAGAGTTTTTTCAAGCTGGGTTTGACCTTGCCGATTTCTTTCCGTCATACAAGATTCTTTATTTCCTTACTGGGAAGCAACGTAAAATGATGAAACTTAGGGACAAGGTTGACTTGATTATGGATGAGATGATAAATGAGCACAAATTGGATAATGTATCAGGAGGCGGCGGTCAGCGGGCGTAGAATATTTAACAGATGTTTTGCTAAGGATTAGAGACAGCGGTGACCTTCAAATCCCCTTGGCAACGACAACATCAAAGCGATCCTCATTGTAAGTATATATACATCTGCTTTTTCTTCTAAGAGCTTTATTTGGTGGCATGCCTGGAGTTAGCAAAAATATTAGTTATAACTTATAAGTCACTTAAGGTTCATTGCATCACATTCTTGGATCGTGGACAACAAATATATATATATATATATATATATATATATATATATATATATATATATATATATAATTTTTTTATTTTTTTAATAAACGAAACTTTTTATTGAACGATATATATATATATAACAAAGAATCTAGGATAGATATGGTAAATCCATTTACACCAAAAAGGTAGATGCCAGCGGTACATATACAAACATGTCATAACAGAATTTAATCTAAGAGACAATATCAAGTCACATGACACAATCCTACAGGAACAGTACAAAAGGGGTTATTAGGTCATTATCTTAATAGCCCCCCTCAAACTTGATGATGTATGGACAACATTAAGTTTGCTTCTGAATTCTTGGAAAACTATGGTAGAAAGAGCTTGCTTAAAATATCTGCAACCTGATCTGAGCTGGGAATATATTGAACTTTTAATTTTTTTCAGCACTTGATTTTTAATATAATGCACATCAATCTCTATATGTTTTGTACGAGCATGGTACACAAGATTGAGTGCCAAGGAAGCAGCACTAGTGTTGTCAACCCAGGCAACAGGAACCTTGGACAAGGTAATCCCCCACTCTTTTAGAAGGTGTTGTATCCACTGCAACTTAGCTGCTAAGTTTGCCAGTGGCTTGTACTTAGATTCACAACTTGGCCTGGACACTACATGTTGTTTATTTGAACTTTAAGACACAAGAGAGTCACCAAGAAAAGCACAGTACCCTGGTACAGATTACCTATCATAAGAACTCACAGCCCAATCAGCATCTGAAAAACCAGTCAAATGCAAAGGACTCCCAGGTTTGAAGTGCAAACAGTAATTTGCAGTGCCTTTGACATATCTAGAAGCCTCTTGAGGAATTTCCAGTGAAAATCAAAGGTCTTTTGCATGAACTGACTAAGGTGATTCACTGCAAAAAGTGATGTCTGGCCTTGTGAAGGTTAGGTATTGGAGGCCTCATATAGCACTTATGTACATGTGAGGATCTGGCATAGATGTACCATCCGTAGGAGAAAGTTGTTGCCCAGTGATCATAGGAGTATGGCACTCTTTCATAGTATCAAACTGAAGCCTGTGCAGTAGCTGTTGAGCATAGTAAGTTTGTGACAAGAAAATGCCAGTTTGATCTCTACAAACCTCCATTCCAAGGAAATGTGACACAGATCCCCAATCCTTCAAGGCAAATTTGTTTTTAAGCAGGGTCATAAACTACTGAATACCATCAGTGGATGTTCCTATAACAAGAATATCGTCAACATATACAAGAACTAACAAAAGCAGTTTATCTTTCTTGAAAACAAAGAGTGACTTATCAGCAACAGAATGTCTAAATCCCCACTGCAACATTTGGCTTCTTGGTACATCAAACCAAGCTCTTGGAACTTGTTTAAGACCATACAGAGCTTTGTTCAACTTCCACACATACCTAGGAAATTTAGGATTCACAAATCCTTCAGGCTGAGGCATATACACAGTTTCTTGAGGGGTCCCATTCAAGAAAGCATTATTGATGTCTAATTGCCTGATTCCCCAATCAAACATCACAGCAAGATACAACACAACCTTGATAGTGGAGGCTCTAGTAACATGAATAAAAGTCTATGTGAAATCAACTCCATATCTTTCATGGAAACCCTTAACAACTAATCTAGGGTGTTTTCATCTCAAGAACTTTGGTTGGTAAGCTATTAATGAGGATGACACTATACTAAAAAGCCTCCCACCAGTATCTTAAGGGCTTACTGGCTTGAGCAAGTACGGCCAGTCCTAGCTCAACAATGTGCATGTGTTTTCTCTCAGCCCTGCCATGTTCGGCATGAGCATGAGGACACAGATGCCTAAAAGCTATCCTGTCATCTTTGATGTGTTTGTCGAAAACCCTATACTCCCCTCCCTAATCAGATTGGACATACTTAACAGTGGTGTTGAATTGATTCTCAACAAGGGATTTGAATTGAACAAAGGCTTGAAAGGCATCATATTTTTCTTTTGGAGGATAAATTCAAGTGAACCTAGAATGATCATCAACAATATGTATATAGTAACTATAACCAGAAATAGAAAGAACTGGGGCAGGACCCCACAAATCAATATGCACAAGATCAAAAAATTTATTAGCATGAGAATCTGATACAGGATAGGGGAGAGCATACCTTTTACCAAACTGACAGGGCTCAAAAAAAATCAAATCACCACTTAAAGAGAAATCACATTTTTGTATAACATGACTCAAAACAGAATTAGATGGATGCCCAAGTCTTATATGCCAGACATTGGGATCCTTATCTAGACAGACAGACTTAACAGACTGACTATGATTCTTGATAGACTGACTGATCAAGGCAGCAGCAAATTGGGAGGTAGAACCATGATTGGAAAGAATGGAGATCTGAGGAGCTTGGAGAGAAAGGGTGGACATCCTGTAAAGACCATCATGATGATCACCTCTGAGAAGTGTTATCCCTGACATCTGATCCTTAAGAAGACAAACAGAGGAATCAAAAACAACATTAATCGGGTTATCATGAATAAGTCTAGAAATGCTAATTAGGTTTTTGGTTATTGACGTGGCCTTTTCTAGTGCTAATACCAGTCCTTAACCGACAGTGTATCGGGTCAAATCAGTAGTGCTAGTATGGTGAGTCGAGTATCGTATCCTCGAGGAACTTAGTAATTCTTCTAAGTGTGGTTAAACACCAAAGAGTCGTTATTAACTCGATCTAAATCTCGGTTTTATAACATGATCACTACTATTTTACTTAACATAAAATAAATGCATAATTTAAAATTTATTCTAATATAATAGATATAGATATATAAATATATATAGATATGCATAAGTTGCAGAATATATATATAGATATAAATATACAGATGCCAAATATATTATTAGAGAACTAGCCAAAGTTTATATAATTGATTTATACGATCTTTTCAGTGAATGGAATGTGCTCGATCTTTCCTTTTATATTAAGTTCAATTGAGTAAATGAAACGGTGCACTCCTGAGGTTAACAATTCCTCCTCACATAAGCGTACGAAATTGTCATATGTCCAATGTCATCAGTCCAAGATCCACAACTGTTACGGTTTTTCTGAACAGGTCCCGAGTACGATTCTACCTTTGAATAAAAAGGAGTCATTCCGTTCGTCAAACGGTCAATTTTATTTAAAGGCTCCGGTTGTCAAGGCCGGGCGATTCAACTTTCCGGTTTAAGTTTCAATTAAACTGATGATTAAACATTATTACGATCTCGAGTACAAATTTCAATAAGATTCATCTTTTTAGGACAAATCGCCTCGGTAGGAAATCGGGTTCCGTTGTTACGTTATTCACTCGCCAATTTTACCCTCCGGTTTTTCTATTAACGAGTTCATAACCTAACTATCGAGCGCCAATTCATAATTAGATTATGAATTCTTTCGAATCAAACTTTATCAATAGAAAAAGATTCAATTAACTCAATTTTAGTCAATTTTACTTAGACAACATTCCTTTACCGAAAAGATCGAAATAAAACGATTACATAACTTTGGCTAGTTATTAGATTTAGCCTATTAACATTATAACGAAAATAAAAACAAACATAACAAACATAAATACTTTAGAAATTTTACCCGACATTACAACAATTGAATCGTGTTCGTATTCTTCCGGATGCTACAACGACTTCAACAACATTGATCTTCCGATAATTTCTCGAGCATTATAACGATATTACTTTATTTATGTCATAAGGCATATATACATACCTACTACTAATAAAAAAGAGGTAAATAAAATATATTTGGTACTTCATGTGTACTGCAATGCCGCTCTATTTATAGGCAGATTTTCCAGCCGGATCGATCCGAGAAAGGGCGGATCGATCCGGGAATAAAAATCTTATCCCCTGGATTTTTCTCTGCGCAGGCCACAACTGGGTAATCATCTCCAAGCCGGATCGATCCGAGAAAGGGCGGATCGATCCGGGAATAAAAATCTTATCCCTGGATTTTTCTCTCGCAGGCCACAACTGGGTAATCATCATGTCTCTTCGGATCGATCCGAGGTAATTCCGGATCGATCCGGATAGATTTTTTCCAAACTTGATCTGAAACTTGATAAAATCATAACTTGAGCTCTGGATCTCCAAATGACATAATTCAAGATGCGTTGGAAAGCTCTTGAGAAGATCTACAACTTCCTGAAGGACTTTTCTTCAGAAAATGCCTTTTTGATGGGCCATTTGTTCGTCGAAAATATAACTTGATACGGTGTCACGAACCATTGATCCACTTGAACTTTAAAACTCGTGGCACTTCCTTAATTCCTTCAAAAGATATGATTTTACTCCAAAAGTGTCGTCACTCGGGGTCTTGGTTTACCTAAGATCTGTAAATAAAATACCAAAATACCCACGTGAATCGACACAACACTCCGGTTATTAACCCGGTACAAAATTTATAACTTTTTATCATTTTTACTAGATTTTTATAGTATTTAGATTTATTCATAACTATTAATATTTTATAAGATTATCGTTATAATTACTTATATTTTATATAAAAGAGTCGATAATGTATATAAAACATCGTAATTTTTATCATATAAATGTTATACATCAACTACTCCCACTTATTTCTTTGATCGCCCTAAAGCAAAATAAGCGGTAATATATATAAAAATTACGATAAAAATAATATACGTGGTAGATTATATTTCAAATTAGTAAAATATCATTTCAATATTATAAACATATTAATTATATCTTTCTTAGAAATTAACAAGATAAAAAGTGTAGATAACTTTGATAAATTATTTATCAACTATTATTCAAATGAAATTTCACAAAATCTACTCAATAAATATAATTAAAATTCTAGAATTATTTTCCTATCTCAACTTGTATGAAATATTTGGAATCAAAGACTAAGTCAAGTAATTGACAAAATGGCTTATACTTTTTAGGATGGGACATTGGTTAATCGAAAAGATAGAAAAGGAAATCAAAAAGAGGCAATAAAGACGTCTTTTACACCTTCACGTTTGATCAAAAACAATCTCGATTAATAATATCCTCTTATTCCAACTATTTTCAGATTTTTTCTTCTTTTCAATATTAAGAACTAAAAGCGTGAGTGTGTGTAGAAAAATCAAATTTACAAGCATTGCTTCATCAAGATTGATCGGAGTAATACTCTTTCGATCTAAAATTACGAGTCGGTTTCCTTAAACTCGTAATCATTCTTGAGATCTTATGATTCGAATTTTTATCGGGAGCTTTATACCTCATGTAGTGATATAGACGCGTTTAGATAACACCCTACTTGCACTCAAATCATTGGAAGCTGCTACCGATTTTTGTAATTGTCGATCAAAGATAAGGAAGATACCTGGTATTCGATTAATTCTGTGTAAATATGGTGCTTCGTTCTTATATATATCTTTTTTTTTTTTTTTTTTTTTTTTTCACCTCAGCATACACCATTCTTAGCTTCTGTTCCATCATCTCCTTTCATAAGTACGTACAAACTCGTGGGATTTTTAGGAAATGTAAACCAAAATAAACCAAGGGTCGGTTATAATCAAAAATGGTTATTTCGAGTGAGGTCTTAATCACTCTAATCAAAAGTGAGGTAATTTTGTGGTGTCAAAAATCTCATCATTCCTAATCCGATTCCATATTCATATTTCGTTTTGCAAAGAAAATTATTCTAAAAAATTCATTATAAATATAAGTATTTTAGTTAAATTTCATATGAAACTTACTTGATAATATTTATGTATAGTTACATATACTTAAAATCTTATAAAATCTAAAATTGACATATATAATATAATTATAATATATCAAATTTACTTTACTTAATTAAAATCTATTCTTACCAAATTATACTATTTTTATTCATATTAATTATATATTATCTAGTTATTTTGATCCAAGACAAATTAAACTAAGTATTAAGCAATTAAGTATAACTTTATATAAGAAAATTTTAATTTGTATTTACTAACTTACCTCTACTCCCCACTTACGAAATGGCATCGTCCCGATGTTCAGTGAGTAAATAAAAGTAGTTCGAAAATAAAATTAAAATTTTACATGATTTTGATTTTTTTTTTTTTTTTTTTTTTTTTTAACAAACATATATTATTTTGATTAAAGTAAATGACATATATATTAAACATTAAGGAAACTATTACAAACTAAAAAAAAACGATTAAACGATCAACTTAAACGACTATCACATAAAAACATAAACTTCTAACTGATTATCAAACCGTAGATGAACATCCGGGAGTATCCACCGGAAGTAATCCTAACTGAGAATCACGAGATGGAAAAATCTCGTCAGAAGTAAACTCAGGCACGTGATTCAGTTGGACACAAAGATGAGAGATAACCCAGGCAAACGGTAACGGTCTTCCCCTATTACGCCTCTCTCTTTGCAAAATTAATTGCGTTTTAAACATCAAAACTCCCAATCAATGTATGCTCCGATGGTTAGTGCATACAACAAAGACATTTCATCATCCGTAACCCCATAAAAATCTCTAGTTGGATAGATCCGAGAATTAATGAAGCGTTTCCACGCCTTGGTGAGGGGGGTAAGGCGAGTTGAAGAATCATAGTTATGATCAAACAACGGAAATCTGAATCGAAAGGCTTCTCGCGAAGACGATTTACAACATTATACGATCTCCAAGTTCCCAAAGAAACTCGAAGTGTGGGTTTCGATCAAAAGTACATGGTGGGATTTGATATATTTGATTTATGATGATCGTGAAAATGAAATAACGATTCCCCTAACTTTAATAAGTTGAGACGAGAAGCATCGACGTTATCTCGTGTGAGAGCGCGATAAAAATCTCGACAATCAAAATGTTTATTCTACCTCTGGGAGTCCTAATCAACTTTTTCCATCCGCAACCTCGGATTAGATTTCGTCCCCCATCGATCAATTTTTTCGTGTTTAAGCCTTTCTCCATCGTAATAGGAGAACGGACGAAATTTAGATGTCTCGGGACTTCATTATGAAAACAAGAGGTATGCCTTCAGAACCACACCCATCAGCGTATGTGGTTCGGGAACTATTAAACGAGGAGAGAGCGGTTAGACATTTCGACACAGTAGATTTAAACTAAGCTAGATAGAGGAAAGAAGAAATGAGCAAAGGTCAAGGTGCCGCCTCTTTCCTTTTATGAAATAAATCTATCAAGCAAAAGTAGAAAAGATCTCTTGTTTTGGCGTTTTGTACTTGCCGGATCGATCCGAAAGGGCCGGATCGATCCGGCCTCTCGAACTAGTAATCCCGCCAGTCGGGTACATTCAGTCGGATCGATCCGGTAAAAGGCGGATCGATCCGAACACTCACCGCTCACGGACGAGTTGATTTTGCTTGTAAAATGCCTAGATTTTTCTAGATGACACGTTTTCTCCCTATCTTTGGTTCATTTTCATTGTGTTATAACCATAAATTTTACTACACGATGCGTAATACCATAATATGTAACGAAAACATGAAGATAAAATCCTACCAAAATCAAAATAACCTAAAATTTTACGAAAACGAAATTGTACGAAAAATAAAATGTTTCAATGTCAAAAATCATAGAATGTTTAAAATTAGTCCTCTTCATCACTCATCTCGACGTGACTTGAACTTGGCATAGCTTGATAACGGGTCGATTCTTGGGATGGATCTTGAAAATAAGTTGACATCCGTATCGAGCTATCTAGTCCCATCGAGCTCATTTCTCTCGTAATATCAGAAAAAGTGCTTCCCCATCCCGTCGTGGTATGGCCAAATGATCCAGATCCAGCCCATTCAGATGTCGTTTGCCGCCGTAGTACTGCCGAAAAATCCCTACACCACCGGGTTTGAAATCCAAAAGAATGTGGCATTTGTTGGAAGTCTGAGCGAGGTGGCATCGGTGGAATGAAATCGGGCAAGGTATAAGGCGGGGTTTGGCAATGCGGAATATCCATCTCGGCATAGGTAGGGTTTTGCAGTAAATTCATTTGATATAAACCTCGCATGCCTTGACGTAAATCTTCAGACCATAATCTATTCCTTTCCGCAAAAACAGCCATATTGGCATTAGCACGATGAACATCATAGGCCATGGATTGAAACATGTCGTAAGTGATGGTATTCGGAAGTTGAGTTTGAGTTTGACTGGATGAAGGAGAGGGACGAGTGGATGGAGTAGGTGAGGTCGTCGATGGTTAGGGTCCAAAAATCTATTCTTCCCGCCCGCCTAAGTGGTAAACTAGGACTATAAGTGTGTCATCCACCATCATCAAATTATCACTTGGGAGCTCACGGACACCTATCTGGCGACACAAGGAAGAAATAAAACATGGAAAAGGCATGTGGATCGCCGGGTCTAGCATCAGTGGCAAATTCCTTGGCCCTTCACACATTACTCGCCTACATCCACAGTATATTATTAACTATAGCCCAAGAAATACACAAATCCTCTTTACCAAAAGATGTAAAATGTCGAGTAGGTAAAAGAGTGTGACTAATAAAACGTTTAATGGCTCTCATATCCCGTATACATTTTCCATAAGAAAACCTGTTTTCATGCCAAACGGCAGTGGGATCTAACTCATTCTGGGCTAGTGAAACAATATAATCAAAGTCTGCAGGCTCATCCAAATTCCAAACTGTATAATAATCCTCATTCTCTGGTACATCAGGAATACCATAAATAGCATTTATAATGTGAGGAGTAAACGGCACTGTCCTAGTTCTTAGGTTGACAGAAGTTAACTCACCATCTTCTGTAGCATTGTGAGTTGCTACCAAAGAATAAAATTCAGCTACTAAGGTGGTGTTAACTTCTCCCGACCTTAAACTGGCTAATTCCATCCACTGTCGCCTTTCAAAGATCTCTTTTACCTCCCTTCCCAAATCCTTAAAATCCAAACCCCTCTCGACTGCAACTAAACACCATCCAAATTTATTTTTTAAGGCGTTTCTAGCTGCTGTAGACGCGGTTCTATCAAAACTAACAGTCAATTCTTCTTCTGTTAAAGGCCTAGTTTCTATGACTGGAATTTGGGTAGGGATATGCGGTTTACGTTTTTTACTGGCTTTCGATGATTCGGCCATTCTACGATAATGACAAAATAACAACAACAAAACAACACAAAATAACACAAATGAGTTACACAAAATAGTGAAATTAAAAAAAAATTGCTAAAAGAAATGAAATTAACAAAATAAGGGACTACAATGTTACCTTCCAAAGCTTAAAAGGTTGAAATTTGGCCGGAAACGATGAAAATTCGCCGGAATAAAAGTTGAAGCTTCCCTTGAAAAATTCTTCAATTTAAATGAAAATTTGAAGAGAGTAGAGGCAAATGAGAGAAGTTTAAGAGTTGGGGTAGTTTAATGGTGATGTTGTGTGATGATTTGAAGAAAAAAATTCGAATTGGGGAAGAGGAGGGGCGGCTGTTTGAGAAAAATAAAAGAAGAAGAAGGAGGGACCCCGTCCCCTTTTTAGGTTTTTCAGGTTCCGGATCGATCCGGGGTTAGGTCGGATCGATCCGACCACTTTTTTTTTTTTTTTAACTTAATAAAACTTCTACAAAATTAAAATATAAAAAAAAAATTAAAAAAAAATATAAAAAAAAACTTTTTATAAAAACTTTTTTATAAAAACTTTATAAAACTTTTAAGTAATTTCATAAAGATCCTATTTATAAAATTTTCAAAAGTTATATAAAAATTTTATAAATATTACAAAATTCACGAGGGCCCTAATTCCAATACTTCTAAATCTTCCAGTAGTTTCGACGTAACGCTCTATCAACCTAACCTTAAGAAATGAGGCGTTCGAATTTTCCCTTTGATCTCCATCGGGATTTTCGGATAACCACCTAATCGTTCCCTTCTTAACAACATTCAAACACTCATCCTGGGATTTGGTTGTGCTTTCCCTACATTTCCCTTCATGCTCACTTTTTCCACAGATTCTGCATCTCCTTAAAAACTTTGCCCTTCTCTTTATCGAACTTCTCGACTTTCCATTACATACTTCTCTCAATCTGATCTCTCTCAACAATTGCTCGTTTTTCTCAAAAACCGAAGCTTCTATTTTAAACGCGACATCTTTATCTAAGCCTAATTTCAAAAGCAACATAAAAATTCCTATTCTATCAAAAAAGACATCCAGGTTCTTTTACGTCTATCCGGTAAAAGACGAAACTAATTTAAACATAAATAAAAACACAGAAAAGTAGAGTAAAGATAGATGCTTTTTGGTATTCGGGTGAATTTAGTTCCTCTACTTTTCGGTTTCTTGATTTCTCTGCTTTTACTTTGTCGGAGGATCGATTAGTAGCATTATTTCTTCTTTTAGTGCGGTTCCTTCTCCTTCCACAAATAACTTTACTCTATGGCCATTGGCTATAAAAGTTGTATTTCCATCGATTAGTTCAATGACCAGATTTGTAAACCCTTGTTACTTTAAATGGACTGCCCATCTTGATTTAAGCTTTCCGAAATAACTTTAAACGTGAATTGTACAAGAGTACTCGATCACCTACATGGAACTCACGCTATAGATTCTCTTATCGTGAAAAGATTTCGTCATGCGTTCCTTGTAGATTCGAAGCGTTTTCATAAGAATCGAGACGGAATTCTTCTAGTTTCATCAATTGAAGCAATCTATGATCACCGATGTGACCTTAGGATCGAAATTCAGAAATTTAATAGCCCTGAAGGCTCGGTGTTCTAACTCAACCGGAGATGACAAGACTTACCAAAAACTAACTTATAGGAGAACAACCAATTGGTGTTTAAAAGTCATTCTATATGCCCATAATGCATCGTCTCAGTTTAATCGCCCGCTTTTTTTCGGGTTTGAATCCACCTGTCTTTTCTACAATTCTTTTGATCTCTCTATTAGACACATCTACACGACCTTTGGTTTATGGATGATATGCGTTCCTAACTTATGCGTTACACCATATTTTTCAATTATCTTGGTAAATGGTCTATTACAAAAGTGTGAACCTCTATCACTAATGATAGCCCTCGGAATGCCATAACGTGTAAATATATTCTTTTTTAAGGAATCGTATGACAACTTTGGTATCATTAGTGGGAAGAGCTTCACTTTCTACCCATTTCAAACATAATCTACCATTATTAGAATAAATCTTTTTCCAAAAGATATAGGGAATGGTCCCATGAAATCTATACCCCAAACATCAAATAACTCACATTCTAAAATAGGTTGCATAGGCATTTCATGTTTTTAGATACATTTCCCATTTTTGACAAGACTCACAAGATTTAACATACTTATAAGCATCTCTATATAGTGTAGGCCAATAAAACCACATTGTAAAACTTTAAAAGCGGTTTTCCAACCTCCATGATGACCTCCCGCCTCACGATCATGACAAAATGATAAAATACTTAAAATTTCATTATCAGGCACACACTTTACGATTATCCCATCCGAACATTTACGGAAAAGGTCCTGGTTCCTCCCAAAGTAATAAAATTTTAAGTCATAAAAGAATTTCTTCTTCACGCCAAGTCCAATGAGACGGAATATAATCACAAAGTTAAGTAATTAATGATATCTCCAAACCAGGTGACATTTCCTTAGAAGGAATTCTATTCTTTAATAACTGCATGGTCGAAGGAGTATCTATTCTAAACAGCTTGTTCATCAGAAATGAATCTTTAATTTCTATTCCTTTCTCAACATCATTTTCCATTCTACTTAGATGATCGCTACTACATTCTTACTTCCTTTTTATCTTTAATTTCAATATCAAATTCTTGAAGTAAGAGAATCCATCTAAGAAGACGTGGTTTCGCATCCTTCTTACTTAGTAAATACTTCAAAGTCGAATGGTGCAGTATAAATTATTACCTTAGAACCAACAATATACGATCCGAACTTATCTAAGGCAAAAATTACAATGCAAGCAGCTTCTTTTTTCGTAGTTGTATAGTTCGGTTGAGTCATGCAGGTTAATGTATGAGATGCATAGTAAATAGCTTTGAGAATTTTGTTATATCTTTGACCTAAAAGCGCTCCTACTGGCTAAATCACGGCATCACACATAATCTCAAATGGCAAATTCCAAACTGGTGCTACTACTAGCAGTGCGATAGTCAATCTCGCTTTTAAGGTCCGAAAAGCTTCCTTACATTTACCATCAAAGTTAAAAGGTACTTCCTTTTCAAGCAAATGACTTAGAGGCTTTGCTATTTTTGAAAAATCGGCAAAAACCTCCTATAAAATCCTCGCATGTCCAAGAAATCCTCTTAGAGTCCTTAGATTAAGCGGTGGTGGTAATTTTTCAATCACTTCCACCTTGGCTTTATCAAATTCAATTCTATTTCAGAGATTCTATGGCCTAGGACAATTCCTTCTGATACCATTAAATGACATTTTTCCCAATTTAAAACTAAATTGGTATCCTCACAGCGTTGTAACACTTTTTCTAAGTGCGACAAACATTTACCAAAAGAATCTCCGTAAACACTAAAGTCGTCCATAAAAATTTCTAAGAATTTCTCAACCATATCGGAAAATATAGCCATCATGCATCTTTGAAACGTAGCAGGAGCATTACATAAACCAAACGGCATTCTTTTATACGCAAAAGTTCCATAAGGACAAGTGAAAGTAGTCTTTTCCTATCGCTCTTTGCAATGAAAATCTGTAAATAACCTGAATAACCATCTAAGAAACAGTAATATTTATGACCACTTAAACGTTCCAACATTTGAACTATGAATGGAAGTGGATGATGATCTTTCTTAGTATGATCATTTAGTTTCCTAAAATCAATGCACATTCGATAACCTGTAATTTCTCTTGTTGTAATCCATTCATTCCTATCATTCTCTTTCCTTTGTGAAACCTCCTTTCTTTGGTACCACTTGAGTTGGACTTACCCATTCACTATCCGATATGGGAAAATTATTCCCATTTCTAATAGCTTAATGACCTCTTTCTTAACAATTAGCTGCAAATTTGGGTTGAGGCGGCGTTGCGGTTGAATACAAGGCTTAGCATCTTCCTTCAGAATTATCTTATGAACGCAAATCTCAGGGCTAATACCTCGAATATCGGCAACTGTCCATCCAAAAGCTTTCTTATGCTTTTTCAACATTCTAAGCAGTTGATCTTCTTGTTGCTCGATTAAAGTCGATGAAATAATAATCGGTAATAGATTATCGGTTTCAAGAAAAGCATATTTTTGATTTAAAGGTAACGGTTTCAATTCGGAGTTCTTTGACGGATCTTCTATTGACGATTTAAGAATTGGTCCTTCTAGTTCTAATTCCAAATACTTATGCCATGGTGGCTTAAAGGTAAAACTTTCTGTATCTAAAGAAAGAATTATCTCTTTCATTTCAATGTCTTCCTCATCTTCTTTATAGATAGACAGAGTTAAGCATTCTTCTAATCATCTTCAAAAGTTGGTAATCGATTATCGTAGATGTAATGAATATCTTCTATAAAAGAACACGATTACGATGATGGATGATTCATAGCTTTGAAAATATTGAAAGCAACTTCATCTTCATTGACTCTCAAAATTAATTCTCCTTCGAACATCGATTAAAGTTCTTCCCCAGTAGCTAGAAATGGACGACCTAGAATAAGAGGTTTGAATAACCATCTTCCATTTCCATAACTACAAAGTCTACTGGAAAATAGAATTTGTCTACTTTAACCAATACGTCCTTAACGAGTTCATAACCTAACTACTGAGCGTCAATTCATAATTAGATTATGAATTCTTTCGAATCAAACTTTATCAATAGAAAAAGATTCAATTAACTCAATTTTAGTCAATTTTACTTAGACAACATTCCTTTACCGAATAGATCGAAATAAAACGATTACATAACTTTGGCTAGTTATTAGATTTAGTCTATTAACATTATACGAAAATAAAAACAAACATAACAAACATAAATACTTTAGAAATTTTACCCGATTACAACAATTGAATCAGAAGCTGTATTCTTCCGGATGCTACAACGACTTCAACAACATTGATCTTCCGATAATTTCTCGAGCATTATAACGATACTACTTTATTTATGGCATAAGGCCTATATACATACCTACTACTAATAAAAGAGGTAAATAAAATATATTTGGTACCCCTATGTGCCGCAATCCGCTCTATTTATAGGCAGATTTTCCAAGCCGGATCGATCCGAGAAAGGGCCGGATCGATCCGGGAATAAAAATCTTATCCCCTGGATTTTTTTCTCTGCAGGCCACATCTTTGGGTAATCATCATGTCTCTTCGGATCGATCCGAGGTAATTCCGGATCGATCCGGATAGATTTTTTCCAAACTTGATCGAAACTTGATAAAATCATAACTTGAGCTCTGGATCTCCAAATGACATAATTCAAGATCGTTGGAAAGCTCTTGAGAAGATCTACAACTTCCCTGAAGGACTTTTCTTCAGAAAATGCCTTTTGATGGGCCATTTGTTCGTCGAAAATATAACTTGATACGGTGTCACGAACCATTGATCCACTTGAACTTTAAAACTCGTGGCACTTCCTTAATTCCTTCAAAAGATATGATTTTACTCCAAAAAGTGTCGTCACTCGGGTCTTGGTTTACCTAAGATCTGTAAATAAAATACCAAAAATACCCACGTGAATCTGACACAACACTCCGGTTATTAACCCGGTACAAAATTTATAACTTTTTATCATTTTTACTAGATTTTTATAGTATTTAGATTTATTCATAACTATTAATATTTTATAAGATTATCGTTATAATTACTTATATTTTATATAAAAAGAGTCGATAATGTATATAAAACATCGTAATTTTTATCATATAAATGTTATACATCAGTTATTTAGGAACATGTAGAATATCATTAAGGTTAAGAATAGTGGGGTGAGTGTAAATGATACTGGAACCTATGTGTTGGATACTCAGCTTCTGACCATTACCTACAGTAAGTGCATCATTACCATGATAATCTAAGTTGATATGAAGATTGTTCAAATCTGCACTGACATGGTCTGAAGCTCCACTGTCCAAGTACCAAGAGTTATCACCAACAGTTTGAGGGCTAACAGTGTAAGAAGAAACTTATCTAGGAGATTTTCCAGCTGGGGAACAAAGTCATGTTCAAATCTATGCCAAGAAGAAGTAACTATATGCCCTACTTTCCCACACAACTAACAAACCATTCGAGGACCGCCATTAGCATTAGCATTTTGACCACCGTTTCTACCACCTTGAGCTCCTCTATTTGACCTTCCTCCTCTAGAAGAACGACCTCCTCTACCATGATTATTAACAAAATACTATGAATAACCAGAGGATTGAGTGTTCTTACCAGAATGTTGGGCAATTTGGGCAGTAAGAGAGCTATTACCAGAAGTGGCCCAGGAGTAATGTTGAAATGAGCAAGAAGTCTATCAAGGGTAATTAGCTGAGATTGCACCTCATGCCAAGAGAGAGAACCAATTCTTGTAGTGATGTTGAAGATGACAGCTTCATAATCATGGTCTAAGCCTCCAAGTATGGCAAGAATTAGCTCAGATTAGCTTATTGGATAACAGGCGGCTGCTAGGTTGTCGGAGTGAGACTTCATGCAAGCAAGGTAATCGGACATGAACTTCGACCCCTTTTCGGCTTTGGTTAGGTCATATTTGAATTCAAGCATGCGAGACTCCGACTGAGAATGAAAAAGAGTTTACAATGTAGACCAAATCTCGTGAGCACTATCACAACCCACAACTTCAATTAACGCTTGCTCAGTCATGGAACTGAGCAACCATCCAGTGAGAAGAGAGTTAATGTGACTCCAGGCGTTAAAAGTAGGATTTGGTAGACCAGCGGCGGTGTAGCGATGAGGAGTTGGCACAGATCCAAATAGATAGCTCTCAAGTTTGTGTCCACGAACGATTGGAAGTATAGTATACTTCCAGTGTAGATAATTCTCTCTGGTGAGTTTGACGGTGCATCTCTATGATAGATAACCGGTAAAAGGGGTCCCTAGACCAACGTAGGGAGAAGGTGACCGGAAAAAGGTGGGAATCGGGGTATATCATAGTGAGCGACAAACGGATCAAGAAAAGTAGAAGGTCCGGCGGAGAAGTTTGAGGTCCCGAGAATCCAAGTAGGGGAAAAGAGAATGGTGGAAATAGCGTTGTCGTAATGGTGGTTATAGGAGTGTGATAATGGGAGTGGAAGTGACATTGGTTATAGCAGCGGAGTTGTGGGTTTGTTCCACCGTAGTGGATGGTTGCGCCACCTTAGTGGTCGGTATTCGGCGTCGGCCATTGCAGGCTCTCGATACTAACAAAGAATCTAGGATAGATTTGGTAAATCCATTCATTACACCAATAAGGTAGATGCCAGTGATACATATACAAACATGTCATAACAGAATTTAATCTAACATAAAATATCAGGCCACATGGCACAATCCTACACTTAACAGTACAAAAGGGTTAATTAGGTGAGAATCTAATAATATATATATATATATATATATATATATATATATATATATATATATATATATATACACATATGTGTGTGTCTATATGTATATGTGTATGTATGTATGTAAAGAAAGTGATGGAATGTGGTGATGATTCTCTTTTTTTGAAATTCTATCTAGAACCGTTATGACTTAACGAGTGCTACAACGTGTATCTACGTACACTATTGATCATGCATGATGGACATAATAATGATCAATGAGTTTACCTTGGGAACCAATAGTGTAGATAGACGTTATGGCACTCAATGTGCCACGGTGGTTGAGTGGTAAGTGGTAACATAATTTTTACATTTTTAATTAAAACAATTAAGTAGTTTGTAAGGGTATTAATGTGTTTTAGTGTATGGTAATTAGATTCCCTTTTTCTGTTAGTAATACTAACAGATAGATTGTTCTTTCTTGTATAAGGCTACATCAGATCCTGTATTTTGATTCAATGAAATTATCTTGTTCAGTTTTGTTTATCCGAGTTTTTCCAACTTGGCATCATAGCCACCATGGCCGATACCGGAGCTTAAGCTTCCCCTGTCGGAAAAACATCCGGTTCAAGTACAACCTCCAACATCACACATGCTACAGTTACCTTTTCCATTGGCGAATTCTCAGTTCGTACCAGCTCAATCACTCCGAGTTCATCTCATCCTAGTTCTCTTCCCCAGATTTACTCGAGTTTAATATCAATTTCTTCCCAGTTGAGCTCTTTTCCTTGGCTCTAATCGAGTTTACCACCAATTCCTTCGATTCTCAGCTCAACTTCAACACTGTCTTCATCAATCAATGTTTCAGCTGCTAATACCTTTCTTGGAGTAAGCCTCAATCGGACATGCACAGTGAAATTGGACACACCAAATTACCTATTGTGGTAATCCATCATCCTCCTTGTTGTTAAAGGTCACGGACTTGAATGGTTTCTACTTGGAACAAAACTTGCACCACCTCAACTTCTTCCTTCACTGACTGGTTCAGTTCTGTGTGAGACTTAGAACCTTGCATATGACACTTGGGTTATTACCACTTCACATGAAATCTGGAATACTTTCAATGTTTTGTAGATCTGAAGCTAGGATGCTAGAATACAAAGAAGAACTCACCAAGACTAAACAAAGAGCAAAACCTGTGCCGAACTATCTAGCTTTGATGAAATCCTACTCAGATTGTTTGACTATTGCTGGTTATCCCATTACAAAAAGCTAAACTCACATCGGCTACTCTTGGTGGACTTAAGAAATACTATGAACCTCTCATAGCTAACATCACTTCAAGGATTGGAATTTTATCTTGGAATGAGATGCAATCCCCAGCTAGTAACACTTGAAAGAGTGATTGCAAGGTTCAATCCAACTCTGTATCAAATCTCTACAAATTTGTCTCTCAATAGACTCCAATTCGGTGCCTCCAACTTGTGATTCTAGTAAAGGAAGAGGTTTTAGAGGCAACATAGGTAGAGGAAATAGAAAGCAGAGGTGGAGGTTTTCAAGGAAATGATAGAGAAGGATATCATGGAAATAAAAACAAACCAATATGTCAAGTGCATATGAGGGTTGGACATGTTGTTGTGACCGGCTATTACTGATTTGATTCCAATAATATTGGATCTAATTTCTTCTCTTCCTCACCAAGACCTCAACCAAGTCGAACTTCAACAATTACAACAATCACCCAATCGCTTATTTTGCCTTACACGAGAGTACTAGTGATGCAAGTTTGGTTTGTTGATAAAAGAGCCGCAAGCCATATCACGATTGATCCGAGCAGTCCAACCGAGCAAAGCAAAGGGTTATGAAGGGTCCGACACTCTAATGATTGTAAATGGTGAGTCTTTTCAAATCAAACATATGGGTCAATCCTTCATTTTAACTAAGCATGCCAATTTGAATCTTTACAATGTCTTACATGTTCTAGTATTGCTAAAAATCTTGTGAGTGCCTCTAAACTTACTAATGATAATCATGTTCATATGGAAATTCATTACGCCTTTTGTGTGGTGAAGGATAATATTTCACGGACAACAACATGGAAGGAATACTTAAAGATTGCTTGTACAAGTTGTAGTATCCAATTGTGTCTTCTCGGAGTCTCTCTTCACTCCAAAAGACCTAGTCTGAAGTCCTCTGTCGAGTCCAGTTGTAATAAGTTCAGTTGCTTAGTAACTGAGTCTGATGTCTGTTATGTTGAGTCTAGTAGGGTTTCCAATTTGTGGCACGGAAGGTTGCTACATCCCTCCTAAGAAGTCTTGAAATCTTTCCTCAAATATTGTAATATGTCTATTAATATAAAACTCCTGATTTTTGTGAAGCATGCCAATTTGACAAGTAGCATGCCCCACCTTACTCTAAGTTTGTTACTAAAACTTCCTTTGTGCTTGAAATCATTCACTCTGATCTTTGGGGACCTGCTCATGTGTCCTCTACTAATGGTTATCGATATTATATAAGTTTTCTGGATGATAAGATTACTTTGTGTGCATTCATCCTATTGTTAACAAATTTGATGCTTTTAATACCTTTCTACGGTTTAAAAATATAGTGGAAAAACATTTTAGTTGCCATATTAATTGCTTATAGTCTGATCTGGGTGTTGAATTCAAATCATTTGAATCTTACGTAAAGTCTCAGGGGACAATTTTGTGACATTCTCACCCCTACGCTCATGGTCAAAATGGTAAGATAGAAAGAAAAAATAGGCATGTAGTTGGAGTTAGTCTTATCCTTCTTGCTCAAGCGTCCATGCCCTTAAAGTTCTGGTTGAAAAGTTTTCAATATGCCACTTACATTATAAACATATTTCCTACACTTGTTCTTAAGGACAAATCACCTTTTCAATCACTCAATAGTCATGCTCTTGATCTCAGTCTCTTGCAAGTTTGTGAAAGTGCCGTGAGTGTAACCCAATGCTTGAGTAGGGAACTCACTGCACGAGTTAGAGAAGTGATATACAACATCCTTGAAAACCCCCAATGATGTACGTGGCCCAAGTTCACAAGAAAGTACACACGGTAAATGTGAGTTAGGTTTTATATGCTTATTGAATTTTAGTTGAGATGTTGTTTGAATTACATCAGGTTTTATGTTGAAAAATGTGAATTTGATGTATTGTGGAAAAAAGAAATATATGAGAAAATGTTACGTTATTAAATCAACCACATCATTTTATTATAATGTGTAAAAAATTAATAATGTTTCATTTTGTGTATGATTTTCATTCATAGGCATTGTGTTAAAACACATATGGGAAACTTGCAATCCAATAAATATAAACAGAAGCAATCTAAATGTAAATAATGGCGGAAATTTATAAAACACAGAAACAAAGAGAACTCAGAGATTTAACGTGGATTCCAGCGCTATGCCGACTACTCCACAAACAGAAAATGAGATATTTTATTATGGACAAAGTTACAAAAGACACACACCTTGTATTGATTACAACATTGGTATTCATAGGCACAGTTCCCTAAACCCTTGCTGCCATAGGATCTTTGTCTGAACTGTCATAAATATCCTAGATGCGGACCCAGCTTTAGCTGACACCACCAGACGAAACACAGCACTGCTGACTTTCCCAGACTTGTAATCAACCGGCTCATATGTAGAACTCATCTATACTCAGCAAACCTCAACAAACTCAGTAGACAGCTGACTCAAGAAGAAAGTCTGTTGACTTTCACAGAACATAATACACTTACTCAACTCAGGTGACCATCATTCTCAACTGACTTAAACAGATTAGTTCTACCAGATTAGAGATCAAGACACTTTGCTGACAAATCTCCACCTTGAATTGAACTTTCATTCACAGTCAACCAGATTGCATAAACAGATGTACTTGTACCAGATGCATTCGTCAATTCCAGGATGTACTAGTACCAGTCTTCTCTAAAGAATCCACTCAGTTGGCCTGCCCTCAGCTGAGTATCCAGATGCCAGATTATTTGAATATTCGGCAAGTCCAGACACAACTGAAACTTGCTATACTAAACTGTTTCAATAAGCATATCAGCATGATTTTCCTTGTTGTTGATCTTCCTTACTTGAACAATCTTCTCATTTCACGGAAAATGATACCTCACATCTATATGCTTGGTTCTCTCATGATGAACATGATCCTTAGCCAAATATATTGCACTCAAACTGTCAAAATATATCTCTGCTTGGTCCTGATATAGCCCCAAATCACTGACTAGTCCCTTCAACTAGATACCCTCTTCGGCTGCTTTACTAAGAACCATATATTTTGGCTCAGTATTTGATAAAGCCATTGTGGTCTGAAGAGTTGATTTCCAGCTGATAACTAAATTCTCCAATGTTAAAACATAACCAATCATTGATTTTCTGCTGTCCACATCAATTGCATAATCAGCATCACGGTACCCTATGACCAAACCTCGAGTTTCACCTCCATAAATAAGACCAACATCAGTTGTACCCTTAAGGTACCTGAACATTCTTTTCCATGACTTTCCTTTCCAAATTTTGATCTATAAACCCGGCCGACAACATCTGATCGCTGAGCGGATCTGGCCTAGTTCACACCATGACCTACATCAAACTGCTAACTGCACTAGCATTGGGAACTTATGACATGTAATTCTTCTCATCTGTTGATTGTCAAGCATAAACAGACAAATGAACATTTGTTTAGCATTGGAGTATCTATTGGTTTTGGACATGCCAAAGTTGGCCAAAATATTATGTATATAACCCTGTTAAGATAAGAACAACTTTCTCTGACTTCTATCTCTTTAAATCTCCATCCTTAAAATCTTCTTGGTTGCACCCAAATCTTTCATTTAAAACACAGGACTGAGAAGGTACTTCTTCTTTGCAACTATCAACATGTCATCCACATACAAGACAAGATAGATGTATTATCCATCTCTCAGCTTACTATTGTAAACACAGTAGTCATATGGACTTCTATTATAACGAAGCTGGATCATATAACTGTCAAACCTTTTATACCACTGTCTTAGAGCTTGTTTCAGTCCATACAAGGAATTCTTAAACTAACAAACAAAACCTTCCTTGACAAGAACTTGGAACCCCTCTGGCTGAGTCATGTATATCTCTTTATCCACCTCACCATGTAGAAAAACCTTATGCACATCTAATCGCCAAGTTCAAGATCCAACTGTGCCACCATTGCTAGTAACACTCTGATTGAAGTATGTCTGACTACTGGTGAGAATATCTCATCAAAGTCCACCATTTCTTTCTGAGTGAACCCTCTTGCAACCAAACGTGCATTATATTTGACCCTTTTCGCCTCAATCATTCCTTCCTTCTTC